>CM077155.1:153099732-153535462 GCA_039583875.1 Platanthera guangdongensis | reverse complement strand
AGACACAAAATCTCCAAATCACTAACCATCCAAACAGTCCCGCCCAGGATGGATAACATCCACTTCATCATGGATAGCTCGGAAAGAAGCAAGGCACTATCCACATAGATGCGGACTCCGCAGACGCCAAAGCAATGAAGAGGGCAGAGTCCGCAAGTTCTACCCGAATAGCTCTCCACAAAGGTCACCTACCGGACTACAACACCAGTCCGTGCAATCCTCCACAGCAGAACATCGCTGCACCACCTAAGCTCGGCAAGGGCCACAGTCGAACACCAATGCCAGTCCGCAACAGCGGACACCGCGGACTCATCAGTATGCAAGCCTCCCGCGGATAAGGCACACACCCCGCTGGTTAGCATAAGCTTGCAACACACAAGGCCGCTGAAAAAGCATAGCCTATAGCCCGCAAATCTCTGTCCGCTCAGGCCGCTCCTCAATCAGCCAAGCCACCAAGACAGCCAACACCCTATCCGCAGATAGCAGTCCGCCCAGGCCGTGGACTCAGCCCGCACAGGCTGCTCAGACCGCCCGGCCTGCCCATCACCCACTTCCACTTCACAAATTTCAACAAGAAGTAGTTCCAAAGACAAAGGATACCAATATTCAAGAAGAGAGAATTGCAGATTCTCAGATTGACATACCTGATGCTGAAGTTCAGCATGCAGATATTACAGTGGATAATATCATATTCTTCAAGAAGATACAGAAATTAAGGAGGAGTTGGCCCCTATTACTGTGAAAAATAAAGAGACACTGCCAGTTGATGAGGTTAGTTCTTTTGACTCTGAGGATGTAGATGCTTCTCAACAGAAGGAAAAAAAATTTTCTGCAAAAAAGAAGAAGAGTAAGAGCTACAAATAATATCTTCAGTCTGGACCACAAGCTTCTACTATAATAGATCACAACTCTTTGCTTGTGCAAATACAGATCATGCTTTATAAGCAAAGGCAAGATTTAGAGAAGTATGTTGATGAAGCAACAAGGAGTTGCAATTTCAGCTTGCCCAATAGATCAAATCAATAAGATTTGAAGTAAATCTTCCAAAAACTGAAATGATTACATTCTTGAGAAAGGGGCTCATGCAGTTATTTATCTGGCAAAGCAACAACAGGATGCCAAGCAAATCCAGGATGATATAGCAATCAAGCAAGGTTGTGTCCTTGAAAATTAGAACAGACTGAATGAAAATTTAATATTAATGCATGAAACTACCATGGTTGAAATTAAAACTCACACTACTGCTTTGGAAATCAAAATAGATTCTACTGGAATAGACATTAATGCCAAACTGCAAAGTCATTATGAATCTATCCTTAAGGATATCAAATATTCTTACAAAACGTTGGACAACAATTTACTGAGGGTTAAGAATACAGTGACTACAGGCATCAATTATTTTGAAGGACATGTCAGATTTTAAAAGAATGATCTAAGAGATCACATTGAGAGAGAAGTCATAAAGGGGAGAGATTCATGATTCAGGCAAGTACTGAACAAGCTACCTGGATTGCAAATAATATCAGAGATACTTTAGGCTTCCTCCCCTATGGTATGAGGGTGATCAAACAGTTGAATCTGGTTGTCAGCAACCACCTCTACATCAAGCACCTCCTGCTGAATTCTTTACTCCTGCAGCCCCAGCCAACTTTGAGTCTGTTCAAGCAGTTATTCACCACATATATAGTCCTCCTCAAGGCATAAATAAGAATTTGATATTTGAGAAAGTGTACAGGCCTGTTACTGCTCTAGAGACTGAGGCTCAGTTATCAAAGAAAAGGTTTAGAGAACAGGCTGAGACTAAACCTGATTTTGAGTAATAGAGTCCAACCTCTAGATCAAACATTCTTACTGCATGGAAAGCTGTGAATGTTAATATTAATAATAGAGGAAATGGTATTCTGAACAGGAATGGGCTAAACACCTAAAATAGCAAGATGTGATTCAGAAATTCAGGCAAGATTTGAAAAATGGAAAGCTTCCTAATAATTCCATAGAGCCCAGCAAGTATTTCTATAAGCCATATCATTATTTTGAGAGGCAAAGGCTGAATGAAGAAGCAATAGATAAAGCTAAAGCTAAGGAAGCCAAAGGTAAGGAAGTTGTTGTGGACAAGGAGCATGAAATGAAAGCCAAGATACAGTCAGTAAAAGGCATAGTGATTAAGGAACCTGAGTTGCCTTTAGGATTTTCTTTGCTTTATATTTCTGATGGACTTTTTGATCTGTAACTATTAAAAACTTGTATTAGTAAATTTATGATAAATAATTAATGAAAATCAAGGCTTATTCTTCATTTCATGTGTTGATTAAATAGGACTGAAATTGTTTGTCTTATGCTCTACTAAGCATTATTATAAGTTTATGTTTATCTGTGTTAATTCACTTACTAAACTGCACTATATGTTTAAATGTCTTTATTTTATTATTGTGGTACCTTATTATATATCATTGTTTTGGGGTTATGACTTCTTCAAATAGGGGGAGAGGAGATGTTGAGTACATTGTTCTCAATGTACTTGATTTGAAGAAGTCTTCTCAACTCAATGATATACACATTGTTGTATTTGATGGTTGTTAAGTTTATTTGTGCAAGTTAATAAAGCTAAGTACAATGTGTCGACACTTAGGACTAGTGTCGACACACATTGAACAAGTTTTGTCGAGACAAAGAAAAGGTGTGTCGACCTAAGGACAACTGTGTCGACACACTATGTCGAGACTGAAGACAACTGTGTCGACACACTATGTCGAGACTGAAGACAACTGTGTCGACACTCAGGACTAGTGTCGACACACTCTATACACATTATACAAGACTGAAGACAACTGTGTTGACACTCAGGACTAGTGTCGATGCACTCTATTCAAGCTGTTTCGAGACTAAAGATAACTGTGTTGACACTCAGGACTAGTGTCCACACACTATAATCAAGTTGTAATAAGACTGGAGAAAACTGTGTCGACACACAGGACTTGTGTCGACACATTCCACAGAAGTTGTTTCGAGAAAAGTTGAAGAGATTTGACGATACATTCAGAAATGTGTCGATACCACTACAGTACTGTGTCGACACCGAGGACTTGTGTCGACACATTCCACAGAAGTTATGTCGAGACAATATGAAGATCTTTGTCGACACAATCAGAAGTGTGTTGACACCACTACAGAGCTTTGTCGATACATTCAGAAGTGTGTCAATGCCACTATAGTGCTGTGTCGACATCTAGGACTTAAGTCAACACATTTCACAGCCAAGTCTCAACACTTCAGCAGACTTATTTCCTAAGTACAAATATCAAGACTGAAGTACCGATAGTTGTCAGAACTGTTAGTTATTAACTGAATCAGCCGGTTACTCCTGTCAGAGCCTATTTAAAGGGATGACGTCTTCAGAAGAAGGAGAAGAAGAAGAAAGAAAAAAAAGAACACACAGAGAGAGAGATAAAAAAATAAGAAGCAACACAACCTTGAAGCTTCAGCTACAATCAAGAAGGTGGAGAGAGGTCTGATCAAGAATCATCTACAACATCTCTCCAGCCTAGATCAACCCAAATTTCTACTTCAAGAAGCTTTAAAAAGCTAAGAAGGGTCTGATCAGATCTATCTTGTCAGAATCAAAGGAAGAATAATCATCAAGATCAGATCAAGAAGAAGTTACTCAGATCTCATTCTGGTGACATATTCTAATTTCATTTCTCTGTTAAATTCAGTTTGTAGATCTGTCTGTAGATCTGAGTGAAGGATAATTATTCTCTTGTTCTTGTAAGCTTGTATTATAAAGGCTGAGGTAGGGATAGAATTGCCTGAGGTAGGAGAAGTTGAAATTTCTCAGAGTTGTATGACATTTGTTGCCTGAGAAGTAGGAGTGAGGATTCATTATGAGGTAGAGTTCTTGTGGACAACTTGAGGAGTAGGATATTGGTGATCTGAGTGAAAATACTTGTGAAGTCTGAGTTGTAGGAGTCGGGTGGGCTCTAAGCTGTAAGATCTATTGATCTGAGTAAAGGGAAAGAGGAGGAGTTTGGCTAAATCTAGTTCATTGCTAGATATGCGAAGGGGGAAAGTGGATGTACCCATAAATTGGGGAACCACTATAAAACTGTGTGCATTGTGCTGTGTGTGCTGATGTGATGTGTTGTGATTCATATTTAGTTTCCATTGATTATCAAATTTTAGTTAATCATTTCAATTAAAATAGTACTCTGATTAAAGAAAAGGGGGACCATATTAAATTGGACCTATTCACCCCCTCTGGGTCACTTTCAATCCTAAAGTAAACATTTACAATTTGTGTTGACCTGGCCTTGGTGGGACCCTCCTCGACGAAAATGGGTTGTACAAATGCCTTTACACAAGGTATCTCTTTGTGAGGTCGAGCCTTTGGCGAGTTTGGGATATTGGGGTCCAGACTAATTCGTGATAGTTCCTCCAGTCAGATGAGAGGTTGTGATCGAGCAGGTAGCTAGGTCAACATATAAGGGGGGAGCTGATCTCGACCATCAATACATGGGCTTGGACTTACACGAATGCTTTTAAGACCAAACACACTGTGCCATCACCCGCTCTGGGTTTTTTAGTTAATCAGGTCAGAGGAAAGTTTCCCAAAATAGATCATGTAGATTGACTTCACTGCTTCTAGATAACATGAAATGATTCCAACAACGAAGATAACTCGAACCAACCCATATTTCAGGGGGTAGGGATTTTTATTAAATTGTAAAAGTGATTTACATACCAGCAATCATTTACATGTTACCGCTAGGGATAGAATATTTTCAGGTCGTCCCCACTCTAAGTGTTTCTCAGTAGATCTCGTTCTTGATTCTCCAAAGGATAACCTCAAGTGGTTAGAGCTTCTTGGATGATGAGGGTCCCTCCCAATTAGGGTTTAGCTTGCCAATGGTAGCTGCCCTTCCTACCATGTTTGTCTTCTTTATGACAAGAACTCCTATAAGGAACTGCTTGAGACAAACATTTTTGTCAAAGTGCTTTGTCATTCGCCTCTTGACCCCCTCTTAGCGGACAGAGGTTAGGTATCAAAGCTCTTTGATGTAGTCCAGAGAAAGCCTCTAAGCATCTTCATTCTCTAGGCGTCATTCTTCACTGTCTTCCCCTACTATGACGACTCTCCGGCTTCGGACTTCGAACTCCACTAGGATGAGAGCATCAGACCCATGGGATAACTTGAAAGTTGTTTTCCTTGTGGCCGGGTTAGGAATTATTCTTATAGCCCATAAGACCATAGGAAGTTACTCCGCCTAGTTTCCTTTCAGGTTGGTGACCTTATTCTTCAGAAGGTTGATGATCAGCTTGTTGGCAACCTCCACCTGTCTATTGCTCTGGGATGGTGGATAGAGGCAAATCAAAGATCAGTCACTAGCTGCTTGTAGAAGTCTTACAACTCCAAGCTGACATATTGTGGGTCATTGTCAGTGATGATGGGGAGAGGGATCCGGACTCTGCTGGCAAACTCTTCCCAAATGAAGTTCTTCACGATCTGAGACGTGGTCTTTGTTGGAGCTTTCACTTTGATCCACTTGGAGAAGTAGTCGATCATGATGAGAACAAACTTTCTCTAACCGCTAGCTTGGAGGAAAGGGTCTATCAAATCTAGTCCCCCGATGGCGAAGGGCCAATGGACGGTGATTGAGCGAAGTTGTCGGACCGGCTACAACTGGAGTGGAGCGAAGAGTTGACACTCCGGGCATTTTTTCGAGAAAGCTTATACATCCTTCTAAATGGTTTGCTAGAAGTTGTTGTGCCTCAAAATCCTTTGCTCCAAAGTGCGAGTACCAGAGTGGCTGCAACATTCTTCTGAATGAATTTCTCCGAGCACTCGAGGGATTTCTGCTTCTGACAGGAATCTGGTCGGGTGGCTGAGATGATCTTGCAATATAGCTCTCATTCGTGCTAAAGATAGTAGGCCGCCTTATACCGAAACTTCCACTAATCTCCCTTGCTAGTTGTAAGCCGACCTGTCGTTAAGAAAATAACAAACAAGTCCTTCTAAGAAGCTCTCTGCTCGATCTCCTTCATCTTTCCTTCCTCGATGGATGGTCAAAACAACTCTGTCACAATCCCACCGCCCCTCTAGGCACATGCTCGACGAAGAAAGATTGGAAACCTCCTACCAAGTCATTAACCTTTGCCGAATATCTCTGCAGGATGGGGGTCGCGCACGTCGAACACTTCCCTGATTTACAAAGCGACCACCATTGAGTTAGTGAAGGCCTTTAGATCCTGAATCCCAACTCTTTGGCAAGACAGGAGAGTGTTACCATGACTTCGTACTCCGCCTGGTTGTTTGTGATAGGTAAGAGGATCTTGACTGTTTGCTCGATTCTAGTTCCTTGATGGCCCCACCAGCACAATGCTACTCCCACTTAGTTCTTGCCCGAAGCTCCATCTACGAATGTCTTCCACAAGACTACGATGGAAGAGCCTCCATCTCCTTACACCTCGGCTGAGAAGTCGGTCATCGTCTAGGCCTTGATCTCCACCCCTGGTGAGAAAGAGATATCAAACTCATTGAGCTCTTTGTCCCATTTTTCCAACCTTCCGATTGTTCCAATTCATCCAAGATACTTCACAGTGGATGATCGGAGATGACCTTGACGGAGTGAGCTTGAAAGTATGGGCCGAGCCTCCTCGCTGAAGTCACCAAGTCAAAATATAGCTTCTCTAGGATAGGATACCTCGCCTCTGCCTGCCTCAGCACCCCACTCACATAGTAGATAGGGAGTTGCCTCTTCCCCTCCACTCTGACGAGCACAGAGTTAACTTCATCCGCTCCCACTCCTAGGTAAAGGAGGATATCTCCGCCTTCTTTTGGTCCTTGGTGTAGAGGTGCTTGAGTTAGCTATTGCTTGAGTTTTCCAAAAGCCTCCTCGGACACCCTGGTCCACTCGAACTTCTGGTTACTTCGAAGAGTCTTGAAAAATGGGGAGCACTTCTCTTCCACCTTAGACAGGAAGAGGCTAAGATTAGTCAGCCTTCCAGCCAACTGCTGAACTTCCTTGGAATTCTTCAGGGAGGTCATCTCAAGAATGTCCTTCACTTTATCGAGATTAGGCTCCATCACCGTCAGAGTGAGGAGGCGACCTAAGAACTTCCCTTTTCTTACTCTGAAGACAAACTTCACCGGATTGAGCTGCATCTTGTACTTCCACAGAGTTGCGAAGATCTCCACCAGATCCTTAGTGTTCTCCATGATGTTCCTGCTCTTGACTACAAGGTCATCCACATACACTTCCAGATTCCGGCACTTTTCCTCCATGAAGACCCGGTCCATCATTCTTTGGTAAGTTGCGCTCGCATTTTTTAGCCCGAAAGGCTTCATCCTTTAGCTATAACAGTCATCGCCAGTGATGAATGAGACGCCATGATAGTTAGGGGCACGCATCCAAATTTGGTAATACCATGAAAAAAAATCAAGAAAACTCATCACAGAAAAACCGACGGTTGAATCAACCTACGTTTCGATTCAAGGCAGGGGATAGCAATCATTCGGCCAAGCTTTATTTAACATAGAAAAGTCAATACATAGCCTTCACCCCCTCCGACCTTCTTAACCATTACAATATTGGAGACCTAGCCTGGATACTGGATCTTCGAAATGAAACCTTCCTCCATCAGCTTCTCCACATCTTCCTTAATCGACTCAGCTAGTGTAGTGGCGCTCTTCCTCTGCTTTTAATGGACGGGGGAAACCTTGGGATCCAAGTTAAGGTGATGGTAAGCAACCTTTGCGTCAATTTATGGCATCTTTGTGGAGCTCTTAGTGAAGATGTCTATGTTTTCTTGTAGACAGGCCTCCATCTCCACCTATCCCTCCAACGTTAGGGATCCTCAAATCTTTAGCAGCCCGACTCTCCTATCTTGCAGATCATCTACAGTTCCTCCAGCTCCTCCACAGCTTTCAACCCATCCTCCCTTCCAGGATCTTTTACAGCCTCTCTGCATCCTCCATCTAGCTGATGGTATTGATGGTACTAAGATAACTTTCCTGGAAGCTTTGGGATCGCCTCGGACCCTCACTTGGACATCACCCCTGCGGTACTTCAGGAATTGATGGTATGATGATGGGACCACCTTGAAGTAGTTGATGAGGGTTATTCCGAAGATCGCGTTGTAGCAGCTTGACCCATCCATGATGACAAACCTGGATCGGATCGAGGTGCCACCAAGGGTCACTAGAAGATCTGCTCCTCTCTCCACCTCCTTATTCTCTCGGGAGAATCCAAAGAGGGTTTCATCACAGCTAGGATCCTAGACGCTTCCACCTGCAGTCCGATAAATGTCCTCTTAAAAATGACATTCACCGAGCTCTCATTGTCGCCAAGATTTGGTCAACAGAGAAGTCCTCGATGGCGGCTTATATGATAAGGGCATCATGAAAAGGGTTCTCATTCCCCAACATGTCGTCCTCAGAAAAAGTTATCTCCTCTAACAGTGGTGGTACATAAGAGGTAGAGGAGACGCTCTTGCGGTTATCTGATGGAGACTTCTCTTGCGGGAAGCTCCAAGCCGGCTCCTCAGTGGATCACTCCTACCTGCCCTCCTCCCGGGCCTCGGACCACCTCACCGCGACCGTCATGGTCGACTCAGTCATCGTTCCTCCTTCTACCTGGAGCTTGGAAAATTATTGGCCCTATGACGGCCACTTTCCTCGATTGCTCCCTCTCCACTGCTCCTGATTCTAGCGTCCTTCTTGCATCCCAAAACTCGGGACATGCCATGGTTCCAAGCCCCTCTACTCGATACAAATCGCAGTAAATGGGGATTCCTCTGCTTGATTCCTCACTAGTTGGATCCTCCTACGATGCATATGCCCCTATCGGGCAATGGCCATCACCTCCTCCTGAGCTCTTCCATGCCCCCTCCCTGGCTAGTTGTCACAACCCGCATTTCCTCAACGAGTACCTCGTATCAGAGCAAAAGGAACTGCGGGTTATGATGCCACGTCGTGCAGGGGATAACTACACACGCTCAGGCAACCTTGACGCTTACTTTATGAGTTGAAATCCATCAATTAAATGCAAGAAAAACTTTTAGTTTAATGGCCGTATCCCTCGGCCTTAGACATCAAATGTGTGTTTGTACGCGGCGGAAATACTTTGTTTATTTATGACGATCTTCTATATGCAGTCTATATTTATAATAATATCAGAAATCATCTTGTTTACGTTCTTTGGAAAATACTTGTTCGGTGACCAAAACATGTTATGCATGTTATACAATAATAGGTTTGTTTAGCTTCAAAATATCTAATGCAACCTACCACAAATTCTTCCCAAGAGCAAGAAGACATCATCTCATCCAAATGAGTCACATTAGCAGTCTAGTATTCATATATCACAAGTAAAGAAAGCCACCAATGGGCGCCAACAAGCTGACACGAACCCATTGTGGCACATGTATGTCTGTACAACAAAGAAAAGAACTACCTCGCTAAGTAAGCTCGGCTAGCTCCAAATAAACTCGATCCAAGCACTAGCCGCTCAACCGGCTACAACCTGCATCTGAGGCATTCAAGAAAGAACACCTCAGCAATCATCAAAGCTACACAATATAGTAGGAAGTTCAGAAAATATGACGAAGGGGCTTACCGACCCGTAGCAATGTTTCATGTAAGTAAAATGAGTGAACAAAACAAGTGAAAAACAAGTATTCAATACTGTCAATCCAAAGTGCCAAACGCACCAAGTGCGTACAATTTTCATCAAGTCCTGCTCAACCCGCAGGAGCACAAAGGCAAAACACATGCCCATTCCAGCATCTTTAGTACAAGAAACAACTATACGAGTGAAACATAAGCATCGATTAAATGCGATTCAGCAAGGGTCTTTTGGTGGCAGCCCTAAAGTGGAACGCACCACTAAAGGCCAGCCCAAATTGGGGCCAAAATGGTGCTCTACACCACAAATCCAAACCCGGTGGCCACAAAGGCTTAAACCACACCATCCCTTACCGAATCCTCACACAAACGCTCCTGTCATGGTTCACAATTCGCCTTGCAAAACTCACCATAAACGAACCTAAGCTTAACACCATAAGCAAATCGCACCATAACCCAAGTACACACGTTCCCTTCCTTCATCCTCACACATGACTACAAATTGCCAACGTTATGTCAAACTTGATAGAGTTTGATTAACTTAATTACATGAATCACATGTTTGGAACAAGAAAGAATCACATGCTTTTGATATGAACAAGGAAGAAGCACATAAAAAGCAAGGCTACATGAACATGAATCAACTTAGCTACATGAACCACATGAACATAAAGATAAACTACATGATTCAACCGAGCATAGAATTGATAACGAACCAAAATAAGCATGGAAAATCGAATTCATTGAGCATAGGGAAATTCAAGAGCTAGTGAGGTATAACACCAAAACAAGAAGAACAAGCTAGGAAAATTGAAAGAGGAAAACTAGCTATTTTGCACAATCAAAGAACAAGAAATAAAATTGGCAAGGGTGAAGAACACCGCTTGCCTGAACCGAGACGACGCCGCGACGGCTGCTCTTCTCTTTCCTTGCCTTGCTTTAGCCTTGCTCCCTTGAGTTCATTTTGGAATGAGGAGAAGATGAAGAAGAAGGTGAAATGCGGAGGAGAAATCTCTGTTTCGGCCTTATTTCCTCCAGAACAGAGCTGGACCGTTAGATGTAGAATCAGGGAAATGAACGGCACAAAAAAAAAACTGGAAAAAGTCGATTTTCGGCTTTGTCACGCCCTGTGACACGCCCGTGTCACCGGGCGTGTACCTTAAGCGGTGCAGGAAGTCGGCAAATCCAGGTTTATCCACAAGGTACACGACCTGGTACACGCCCGTGACGGGTCGGTAATGCTTGTGACCTAGGGCGTGTAGCCCGTGTCTCGACACCTCGTCGACCAAAAGTGTCGACACTCGACAAAGCTTGACATGCCCTGTGACACGCCCGTATCACAGGCCGTGTCCCCTCTCTCGACACCCGACACTCGACACTCGACACTCGACACTCGACACTGCGGGACACGGCCCGTTACACGCCCGTGTCACGGGGCGTGTACCCCATTCGTCGAGCTCAACTCGACGCAAGAAAAAATTCGTCGAGTCAAGGAGGTCACGCCCTGGGTCACGCCCCGACACGCCCGTGTCGGGTGGCGTGTCACGCACAAAAACGACCATTTTTCCCTGTTTTGAAAAGTGTTTCTGTGCCGTCCTAGACCATTTTTGCCTTAAGAACTTTTACCATTTTTTTGTTTGCTGTACAAGCAACACATTTTGAGCAACATTACCCGGGCGCGAAAAAGTGCAAGCATTCCCTAAGAGGCCTCACCGAGTCCCCAATTTAGACTCCGGTTTGCTGGGGAATCGTGCAACTCGGCTACCAAAACAGCCACTCGCAAGCCCGCGGGAAAAACAATGCTCGAACAACGGTCAAAGCCAACGTAACGCCCATCAAGCGTACGCACTCAAAAATCCGGGGTGTTACACTAGTTGTCATTTCTACTCTCTTGGTTCGGATACTGTGGCCTTCCAAGTTGCCTCCACTGGTGCTAGTTCATGAGATACTGGAATCATCGTGCTTCCTCCCTTCTCTCTAGAGCCGCTATGGGACTCCTCTCCTCTTGTCTGTGAGGCCTCCTTTGTATTCTCTGCTCAACCCTCTTGGGCTCTTCTTTTCTCCTCGGCTCCTCTCTTTTTTGTCTTCCTTCCTCCCTGAATGACCCTGGCCCTTACTTTCAAAGGTTCTCCTCTCTCCCTGCTTCACAGGCTCACCCCATCTAGTCTTGCCAAGAAGTCCTGGTTCTTCTCCTTGCCCTACACAAACTTGTTGCCTTTTCGATCATCTCCTCAAAAATCTTGGGGGCTTGGAGTTGATTGCCCGGCTAAAGAGACCCTGCTTTAGGCTAAACTTCAAGGCCGGTTGCAGGGTGAAACCATTCACTTCCTCGACTTCCAGAACCTCCTCCCAAAAATGGTCGATGTAGTGGCCAAGACTCTCGTACTGCCCTTGCTTGATCTTGAAAAGAGTGTTTTGCCTCCTTCTTTGACTTTTTGACTTCGTGAACCTCACCAACGGGCACCGACACAGGTTATTGAAGCGGTAGATTAAACCTCCGGACATTTTGTGGAACCAGTCTCTCGCCTTCCCCTAGAGGGTGATGGAGAAGAACATGCATATAAATGCATCAGTCATGCTACGAATAGATACCACATCCTCATACCATTGGAGATGTCTGACTGGGACATCTCTGTCACGGTAGTAGCTCTGTATGGGCTCTCTGAAGTCTTCAAAAACTGGGGTTGCTAGTACTTCATCACAGAAGGGCTCCTACCTCCTTAGCGATGATTATCTTCGAAATCCCTACTATCTTACTCATAATCGCCACTCGGCCGAGTATCCTGGAATCTCGACGGCCCTTCCACATCTTTGAACCTAATCCCTAGACAACTCATTGGACAGTACTGTGATTGCATCAGTCGCTCTTGATCCTCTCTTGTTCGTTCCTTCCCTAGTCTCTAGGCGGCTCCCCTTTCTCTAACGGTGTCACGTGATGAGGCGAGGTCGTTGTGACATCGGGACGAGCAAGGATCCCTGCTAGGATGCTCCTCTCGCTCCTCCTTATGAACTCCTCGAACATTGCCACAGTTAGAAAATCGCCTCCTCTCGTAGAGTTGCTAACTCCTGCTGAGTTGTTGGCCATCTCCTCATTATCGCCTCCATTCACCCTTTTTCCTACTCGCAAAACTTTTCTCCTCGGCTACGATTCACGCTCACCGCACCAAAGTGTTTAAGTCGTAAAAATCCCTACTCCAAAATTAAGATCAAGGCAGCCTAAGGTTACTAGTCCAGCAGTTGAGCTCGACGGCTTAGCGGGCTAGAACGCAGAAACATGGGCAGTGCTGCGGCAGGGAGGTCCCACCACGTGCCCGAATGTTTTGAAGAAGCATCCCCTCCACAACCAAATATGGTCGAGCAGGTACAAGGCCGACTCATGTTGGTGACCAAGTCAGGGCAGCGACTAAGAGGGATAATTGCTAGCTCGGAGCTTGTCTCTTTGAATAAAGGATCCAAAGGCTCATCACGATATCCAGGAAATGAGGTGGTTGAGATATTTTGCGAGATTCCAAAGTCCAGATCCTTATACTTCTGTGTTCCTATTTATAGCCAAATTCAAGGGGGGTCATGTTTATAGCCCCACTCCCCAGCGACTTGGGGACTTCTAAGGGAGCTCGCTTGGCTGCAGGCGAGAAACTACCCGAGTCGCATCTTGACGAGTATGCGAGGGGAGCTTGTCATAATCGCCTAGGTATTCTACTGTCTTGAATGTTGTCTCTAATCTCTGTCTTGACATGTTGACTTTTACTTCTTGTTGACTGGCTATGAAGGGTACACTCTCAATGAATATGGGTTGTATAATATATATATATATATATATATATATATATATATATATATATATATATATATATATATATATATATACTTCTTGTTGACTGGCTATGAAGGGTACACTCTCAATGAATATGGGTTGTATAATATATATATATATATATATATATATATATATATATATATATATATATAATATAATATATATATATATATATATATATATATATATATATATATATATATATATATCGCGGTTCAGATTTAGAGCAAAGAATTGAGATTCTCATGAAACTTCAAATAAGTTCTTCGACAAGACAAAAACACTAACACTCTGATTGGCAAGGTGGTTTTGGTCATTAACATGTGGATTAAATTGTCATTTGTTAACGACCACCTAAGGAATTTCATCCATTTTTGTTCAAACGGATGATGTTTGTTAGGTGATCATTAACGAATGACGGTTTAACCCATGCGTTTACGACTGCCACCATCGTGCCAAATAGAGACTAAATATGCTAAAAAGAAACTGGTTATGTTTGTTATTCATTACATAGGGATTCTAAGAATAATTATTCTTCTAAAACCCTAAAATACATTACACTAATAACTAGTCTTCAGTAGCAATAGTTTTCAAAGTTCCTGTTGAAATTTATGAAGTGGAAGTGGGTGATGGGCAGGCCGGGCGGACTTAGCGGCCTGTGCGGTCTGAGTCCGCAGCCTGGGAAGACTGTTGGTTGCGGCCTGGGTGTTGGTTGTCTTGGTGGCTTGGCTGTTGAGCAGCCTGGCGGCCTGAGCGGCCTGGTGTGCGGCCTGAGCGGTCTGCTGTGTGGCCTGGTTGGCCTATGGCCAAGGATGGTGGGCTTCTTGTGAAGCGGCCTAAGCAAACTGCAGTTCGCGGGATGTAGGCAGTGTTTGGTTTAATCTGCGGCCTTGTAGATTTGCAAGCTTGTGTTAACCAGCGAATCGGGTGGTCTATCCGCTGGAGGCTTTGCGGACTTGCGAGTCCGCGGTGTCCGCTGTTGCGGACTAGCCTTGGAGTTTGGTTGTGGCCTTTGCCGAGCTCTGGTGGTGTAACAAGTGTTAGCTGCTGTGGAGGACTACGCGGACTAGTGTTGAAGTCCAGTAGGTGGCCGATGTCTTGGCAGCTGTGCGAGTAGGGCTTGTGAGATCTTCCTTCTGATGGTGTGGTTGGCGATCTGCTTTAGGGAGGAGGACTGGGCCTTGTCCGCCGAGCACGCGCTTGCTCTTGGTGGCTTTCTGGACTTGGTCACATTCTGTGAACAAGTTCAGTGTGTCCGCGGTATCCGCCAAGTCCGCTGTTAACCGGGCAGACTGCCTGTTGGTCGTGGACTTGTGGCGGCTGGAGGCTTGGCTTTCGAGCTGTGCGGACTGCCTCCTTGTCCGCACATATAGTGTGCGGACTGCCGCTGTGGTGGCTATCCTTGTGAAGTGTTTGCGGGCTATGCGGACTGGTGCCTTGTCCGCATAGTATGGGCGGACTGATGCGAGTTTTCCTGTTGGTGAACATCTTTGTTATTGCTCCTGGAGGGTTTTCTTAGAATTCGGCTAAGTCCATGCTGACTCAGCGGACGGGTCTTTGCTAGTGAGCGAGCTGGGGTGGTGACTCTATTCATTAGGGTGGTGACCACACTCCTCACACTGCCTATAAATAGACCCCCCGGCATGTCTATAGTAACTGAGTGAACAATAAGTGGGGCGTGTTCTATTGTTGCGGTCTGAGTTTTTCTGTCAACACGAGTTCAGGAAAGTTGACGGTTTGTTGTGTCCAGGTCGCGCGACTAGCTTCCAGGAGCCAGGAGTTCGGCTGTGACTTCGGTCAAGTGCTAAGAAAGGGTGCGGTCTCTGCGGTCTCAGCAGGTCACTTCTACGGCTTGTCAGTTCTCTGCTTCAACGTTTCCAAGTTCCAATAACCTATCCGCCGGTCTCAGGCAGGTAGGCGACATGTTCTTCAGTTCATCAACAGTCAGCGAATAATGGTGTGTTCGGGCGACCTCGCGGTCTCGGAGGACTCCGTGTCTATTCGGCATGTTGCAGCTTCAGCTCGGGCGGCTTTGGCGACCTTGGCGGACTGGGCGGTCTCGGCGGTCTTCAGTGCTATCCGCCCTGCTTGTTTTGTGCTTTCTGTTGTAGCTTGTGTACTAGCGAAATCATGTCTCGCTATATATTCCTCGCCCTGTAAAGAAGTGTTAATGAATATAAGATCTACTTGTTCTTCCATTTGTATTTGGTGTTAAGCTTGCTCGTTGGGCTTCCGCATAATCAAGGTGTTAACTGGATAGTTCTGAGAATATTCATTTGGCTTTAGGCTATCCTGCTGACCACTTTGAGAAAATTCAACATGGTATCAGAGCCAGGTTCAGTTGCTTGAGCGGTGATCAACGGTTGTTGTTCCTCTATTGTTATTCTGTGCTTCTGGAAGCTTTTCCACAGGTTATTGCAATGGAAGTAAGCTACGCAAGAGCTCTTGGTATTGAACTCTTAACGCCGACTAACTTTAAGAAGTTGAAGTCGTACATGAAGATTTAGCTTCTAGGTGAGGAGCTATGGGAGGTCGTCGGTGGTGACGACAGACAGGAAGTTACTGTTGTGTTTGGTACTGCTGAGCAGGTGAGACTCTCAAGAAAAACAAATGCAAAGGTGGAGTTTGTTCACAAGAGGGCCATGTCACCAGAACTATTTGATCACATCATTGGATGTGAGTCTACTGCTGATATTTGGACAACCATTGATGAGTTGTTCAATCAAAATAATGTAGCAAGACTTCAGTTTTTGGAGAATGAGTTGACTAGGACAACTCAAGGAGACCTGACCATCTCAAAATTCTTACTGAATATGAAGAGCTTATGTGCGGAGTTGTCAGCACTTGATCTTGATGAGCATATCTCCGAGGCTAAGATGAAAAGGCACATAATCCACGGATTACGAAAGGAGTATGTTGCCTTTGTGACATCTGTTCAAGGTTGGGCTACTCAGCCATCTCTGCTGGAGCTTGAGAACCTGCTTGCTTCGCAGGAAAGTTTTGTAAGGAAGATGGCTAGAGTTACTATCACTGAGAAAGGCAGTGAAGCTCTCTTCTCAGGCAAGAAGAAGAAGGGATGGGAATGGAAGAAGAAGAAGACTGATGCTGAAAATGAGCCTTCAACTTCTTATCAGCCAGAGAGGAGCGCTGCTCCTAAGAAGGATTGGAAGAAGAACTTGAAGTGCTACAGGTGTCATCAGCAGGGACACTTCAAGCGTGATTGCAAGGTCAAACTGCAACCTGGGCATGCTGTAGGCAAGGAGAAAGCTTGCTCTAAGAGTGAGGAAGCTGGATGGGGTGGAGCCTTCATGACGGGCACTTGTGTCTGTGCCTTGTCCGCTGTCGACTTCAATGATGAGTGGATCGTGGACTCCGGGTGTGGTCATCACCCCACCGGAGACAAGACGAAGTTCTCTTTTCTGCAAGCCTACTCAGGTAATGAAGCTATCATAACTGCTGATAATACTATTTATACAGTAGAGAAGGAGGGGGTTGTGTCTTTGGGTAGTGATAATGGGTCACTCGCGTTAAGGAGTGTGTATCACGTACCGGGCATGAAGAAGAACCTCTTCTCTGTGACCAATGCGGTAGACGCGGGTTATCATGTTCTGTTTGGGCCAACAGAAGTGGAGTTCCTTCGCAACAAATCAGCGGTTAAGGCTGATGTTGTTCATGTTGAGAGGAGAGTTAAGAACTTGTTTGTTCTTGTAACTAACTCTTATGTTGATCAGATGAGAGCAAATGATAGCGCTGCTATATGGCATGAATGGATGGGGCATGTAGGAATGGATAAGCTGAAGGCTATGGCTAATAGAAGCCTTGTAAGAGGCTTGCCAAAGCTATGTTCATTTGGCGACGGTCACGTTTGCGCGGGATGTCAGTACGGCAAGGCTCATCGCCTTCCGTTTGATAAATCACAAATGAGGAGCAAGAGACCATTGGAGTGTATCCATGGAGACTTGATGGGACCAACCGTCACTGCAAGCCTTGGTGGGAGCAGATACATCCTCGTTCTGATTGATGACTACTCAAGGTACACTTGGGTATATTTTTTTGAAGGAGAAGTCTGAAGCATTTCATTTGTTTGTGGAGTTTAAGGATTTGGTGGAGGGCCGGCTTGGCTTGCGGATCAAGAAGCTTAGAACAAACAACGGTGGTGAGTTTGTCTCCTCCGAATTTTCTAACTTCTGTAGGAAGCACGGGATCCACAGAGAGCTTACTTGTGCTCACACTCCACAACATAATGGAGTAGCGGAGCGAAAGATCCGTCATCTGACGGAGACTTGCAAATGTTGGCTTCATGCAAAAGACATTCCTAGGTCCTTTTGGGTAGAGGGGATGTCTTGTGCTTCTTATGTCATCAATCGAATGTCGTTCAGCCCGATCAACATGAAGACTCCTTTTGTGATGTTGTTGAAGGAGAAGCCCAGTGTGGAACACCTTTGGTTGTTTGGATCAACTTGCTATGTGCATGTCCCGGATGCCTCAAGGACCAAGCTGGATGCAAAGGCAAGGAAGCTTGTCTTTGTTGGCTATGATGAGCGGAAGAAGGGATGGAAATGCATGGATCCTGCGACGAAGAATTTTTTGTGTCAAGAGATGTAGTCTTTGATGAGCTGACGTTGTATGGAGGTGGGTCGGTTGATCTACCAGAAAGCAAGGTGATGAAGAGCAGAAGGTGGCTGCTGAAGTTCTGGAAGAGAAGCTTGTTGTTTCAACAGCAGCTCCTGTTGCTTCAAGTTCTGGTGCTGAGGCTTCTGGCTCAGGAAGCAGGGGGAGCATTGCTCAAAGCTTGCCTGAAGGAGGTGTTGAGCCTGAAGAAGCAACAGAGGTAGTGAGCAAGGAGCAACCCCTTCAGAGATCAAAGAGGGTTATTAAGCCACCAGCTCGGTACTGTGATGGGAATGCAGTGAGTTTTGTCTCCTACTTCTTTGTAAGTCCTCTAGATGAGCGAGAGCCTGCAAACTTCAATGAGGCCACTGGAGTCAAGGAGTGGGATGATGTCATGAAGGAAGAGATTGCTGCTCTCAAGAAGAATGAAACCTGGGACCTTGTGCCCAAGGTTAATGGCATTACTCCAGTGACTTGTAAGTGGGTGTATAAGTTGAAGAAGAAGGCTGATGGGAGCATTGATAGATACAAAGCTCAACTGGCTGCTCGATGATTCTCACAGCAGTATGGAGAAGACTATGAGGAGACATTTAGTCTAGTTGCAAAGATGACTTCGGTTTGGGTGGTGATCGCTTGGTTGCGTGCAAGGGATGGAGGATGTGGCAGCTTGATGTGAAGAACGCTTTTCTTTACGGAGAGATTGACAAGGACATCTTCATGGATCAGCCACTTGAATTTGTTTCTGAAGTTCATCCGGACTATGTCTGCAAGCTCAGGAAGGCTCTCTACGGGCTGAAGCAAGCTCCTAGAGCTTGGTATGGGAAGATAGCAGAGTATCTGCAATTCTACGGTTATCTTGCTTCCAACTCGGATTGCAGCTTGTTTGTCAAGAAGAATGGGGAGATTTTAGTCTTGGTCCTGTTGTATGGTGATGATATGATCATCACATGGAATTCGGAGGAGGAAGTAGCGAGGCTCAAGGCTGAGCTTGTTATACGCTCCGAGATGAAAGACTTGGGAGAGCTTCATCACTTTCTTGATCTTGAAGTGGAGAGGAAGGAGAGTGGGATTCTCATTTGCCAGAAGGGATATGTGGATCGCATTGTGAGTTAATTCGGCACATTCTGAAGTATGTCAAGTCAACTTCTGATATGGGACTCCTCTATAGTAGGGATGCGGACTTTGCTTTGCTTGGATACACTGACGCTGACTGTGGCGGTGACTCGGATGATCGGAGATCAACTTCGGGTTATGTGTTCACTTGTGGATCAGCTTGCATTTCGTGGTGTAGCAAGAAGCAGGATTCTGTGTACATGTCTACTACGGAAGCTGAGTATAAGGATTCGGCCTTGGCTGCTCGGGAAGCCATCTGGTTAAGGAGGCTTGTAGAGGATGTTCATGAAGAAGTGAAAGGGCCTACTTTACTCCGGGGTGACAATGAGAGTGCTCTCAAACTAGTAAACAATCCAGTATGTCACGCAAGGACCAAACATATTGAGATCGAGCACCACTTCATAAGGGAGAAGGTGTTCGAGGGATCTCTTCTGGTCGGGCATGTTCGGAGTGAAGATAATCTTGCTGACATCTTCACGAAGTCGCTATCGAAGGGGCCATTTCAGCGGTTACGTAGCTTGCTGGGCTTGATCACCACTTCTCACTTCAAGGGAGAGTGTTGAAATTTGTGAAGTGGAAGTGGGTGATGTGCAGGCCGGGCGGACTGAGCGGACTGTGCGGTCTGAGTCCGCGGCCTGAGTGGACTGTTAGTTGCGGCCTGGGTGTTGGCTGTCTGGGTGGCCTGGATGTTGAGCAGCATGTGCGGCCTGAGCGGCTTGGTGTGCGGCCTGAGCGGTCTGTTGTGCGGCCTGGTTGGCCTATAACCAAGGATGGTGGGCTTCTTGTGAAGCGGCCTGAGCGGACTGCAGTTCGTGTGTTGTAGGCAGTGCTTGGTTTGATCTGCGGCCATGTAAATTTGCAAGCTTGTGTTAACCAGCGGATTGGGTGGTCTATCCGCGGGAGGCGTTGCGGACTGGTGAGTCTGCGGTGTCCGATGTTGCAGACTAGCCTTGGAGTTCGGCTGTGGCCTTTGCCGAGCTCTGGTGGTGCAGCAGGTGTTAGCTGCTGTGGAGGACTGCGCGGACTGGTGTTAAAGTCCAGCAGGTGGCCAATGTCTTGGTAGCTTTGCGAGTAGGGCTTGTGAGATCTGCCTTCTGATGGTGTGGTTGGCGATCTGCTTTGGGGCAGGCGGACTGGGCCTTGTCCGCCGAGCTCGCGCTTGCTCTTGGTGGTTTTCTGGACTTGGTCACATTCTGTGAACAAGTTCAGTGTGTCCGCGATATCCGCCAAGTTCGCTGTTGACCGGGTGGACTGCCTGTTGGTCGTGGACTTGTGGCGGATGGAGGCTTGGCTTTCGAGATGTGCAGACTGCCTCCTTATCCGCACATATAGTGTGTGGACTATCGCTGTGGTGGCTGTCCTTGTGAAGTGTTTGTGGGCTATACAGACTGGTTCCTTGTCCACATAGTATGGGCGGACTGATGCGAGTTTGCCTGTTGGTGAACATCTTCTTTATTGCTCCTGGTGGGATTTCTTGGAATCCGGCTAAGTCCATGCGGACTCAGCGGATGGGTCTTTGCTAGTGCGCGAGCTGGGGTGGTAACTCTATTCATTAGGGTGGTGACCACACTCCTCACCTCGCCTATAAATAGACCCCCCCGACACGTCTACAGTAACTGAGTGAACAGTAAGTGGGACTTGGTCTATTGTTGTGGTCTGAGTTTTTCTGTCTGCGCGGGTTGAGTATAGTTGACGGCTTGCTGTGTGCAGGTCGCGCGACTAGCTTCCAGGAGCCAGGAGTTTGGCTGTGACTTCGGTCAAGTGCTGTGAAGGGTGCGGTCTCAGTAGGTCGCTTCTGCGGCTTGTCAGTTCTCTGCTTCAAAGTTTCCAAGTTCCAATAACATGTCCGCCGGTCTCAGGCGGGTAGGCGGCCTATTCTTCAGTTCATCAGCAGTCAGCGAATAACGGTGTGTTCGCGCGACCTCGCGGTCTCGGCGGACTCCGTGTCTATTCGGCGTGTTGCAGCTTCAGCTCGGGCGGCTTTGGCGACCTTGGCGGACTGGGCGGTCTCGGTGGTCTCCAGTGCTGTCCGCCCGACTTGTTTTGTGCTTTCTGTTGTAGCTTGTGTACTAGCGAAATCATGTCTCGCTATATATACCTCACCTTGTAAAGAAGTGTTAATGAATATAAGATCTGCTTGTTCTTCTATTTGCATTTGGTGTTAAGCTTGCTCTTTGGGCTTCCGCATGATCAAGGTGTTAACTGGATAGTTCTGAGAATATTCATTTGGCTTTAGGCTATCCTGCTGACCACTTTGAGAAAATTTAACAGTTCTAGCAATCCAATGTGTAAGCTGGCTTGAGGTGAACCCCAACCTAAAAAATGCATAACAAAAGTGACAATCCATGGAGGAAATGAAAATTAATTTGCTTAATAAATTCAACTCAACTAACTCAATCAATTTGTAGGTTGATTTTATGATCAGGTGCATGACAATAATGGCGGTACGGGTGCAAGTTGAGTTGAGCCGGCTCGAAAGCTCGATGAGCCGGCTCGAAAAAAACTCGACTCGAGCTCGAGCCTGTGGAGCTCGAGCTCGAGCTCGATTACGAGTGGAGCTCGAGCTCGAATATTAGTATTCGCGAGCTCGCGAGCCGGCTCGCGATCTTTTTATTCCATTTTTTTAAAATATATATATATAAAATATGAAAAAAATATATAAAAAATAAGAAAATAAAGCTCATGAGCTAAAAAACTCACAAGCAGCTCGAGCTCGAGCTCGAAACTCGAGCTCGAGCTCGATAAGTTGCCATAGAGCTCGAGCTCGAGCTGGGATAAATGAGCTCGTCAAGCTCGAGCTCGAGCTCGAGGTCGAGCTCGAAATGAAAAGCTCGAGCTCGAGCTTTTCATTTTGTCAAGCTCGGCTCGAGCTCGACTCGTTTGCACCCCTAAATGGCGGATCCCGAAAATTAATAATGGGGGTGCACAAATTGATAATGAAGGTGCCCACAATTTTTTTGAATGTCATTGTGTTCTAAAAATTTTAATATGGGGTCAGACATCAACTTCCTTCAAAAAAAAATTTGAACGTTTCAATCTTATCGGAGTTCTATTTCCCTCGTGTGGGCACCATTTTGACGTTTAAGTAGTCAAAATTCATTGCCTCGATAAGAGGAATTCAAATACACTAACCATTTTGAAAAATAATGAGAATATCAGTGTTCCTCGGGCCCCCCTCTGGATCCGCCCCTGCATGACAATCATGAATGAGAAGTAAACATCACACACCATTTCTATGAGCACTGAACATTATTGGCTGTAGATGGGTCCCACTTTGTAAGCCAGCAGATTGCCACCACATGCTTCCATATCCCGACATGTGGCTGACATTCCTCCCAACATTTTGGAGATATTTATTTAATCATTTATTTATTGGAGCAAATGCATCTGTTGGAATTAGTGGAGGAAAACAGTTAAATTAGATGATGAATTAACTAAAATAAACTATTATTTTGTAACTCTCAATCAATGAAGTGAAAAATGTAAGATAAGAGCAGACCACCATGAACATGCAACAATTATGAGTCCTATGGCCGCAGCTATCGAAGCGACGTTGTTCTTAAAATATCTTTAGGAAAGCATCTAACCATCGTAGTTGTCATCATCCACGTTTTTATCATTATCGTGCCTGCACAAATGATTTTTGATGGGGTGGATCATGTTAGAACTAATAATCATGTTGCCCAAATATGTTAATGATGTGCATTATTCGATTATCATTAATATCAACCTAAGTTTAAGTGATGTAATTAATCGGGTCGAATACGTTTCATATTGGATGACGGTTCAAATAATGTGTGGATACCGGACGTCGTTTACATTTATATGATGGATTTAATTGTAAAACGGTCATATTAGATTTGTTATAAATAGATTATGGTTCCCGGGTCAGAAGGTATGAAATAAAAAAATCATTATCATTCTCATTTATTTCTAGCATCTCATCGCTAAAGAGAGCCTAAGGAGGAAGAAGAGGAGCCTTCTTCTTAATCAGGACCTTGTAGACTTGGAAGATTCGTGACCGCAACAATCCATCCTCATGGATTCAGGTATGTTTTCGCTCAAGTTTTCATCTCGATGTTTTGACTAGAGCGAATCCGTCTCTTTCATGATTTCATGATTCTCCCCGACAAGTGGTATCAGAGCCACTTTATGTCGTTTCACCGAGTTTTTTTGGTGGGTCTCAGATTTCTTCCTTCTCTCTCGGTGGATTTTAGTGTTTCCCCCCATTTTTATATTTTGTAATCACTCGTCAACGAGTTTGGATTAAACATCGTAACCAAGCGACTACCCAGTGGGGAATCGTTGCAAAGGTGCTGCATACGCTGGCGGGGATCTAGGGATGTTTTTGCGGCGGTGTCACCATCAGTGTCTCTTCGCCGGAGCAGCGCTTGGCGGCAGCCAAGAGGTTCATGCCCAATCTAACAATTTTTTGTGTTAGAGCAGGCGGTTGGAATACCGCTTTTGACAGTTTTTTTGGCAGGTATATATATACATGTATAAATATACCAGACCTCGGACAACAAACTAAGTGGTGCAACGCGGACAGCTAGTTATGGCCAGCTAGCCGAGCTAAGTGGATATTACAAAAAAAATTTGATCAGCTAACTATAGCTAAGTAACATTTAAAAAAAAAATTTAAAATAGCTAAGTAAAAAATTAAGGTTTTTTATAAAATAGCTAGCTATAGCTAGCTTTAGCTAGCTTAATTTGATTTTTTTAATTTCATTTTAAATTTAATCAGATCTGCCAATAACTCCTAAAAATATATATATAAACAAACTTCTTTTATATTTAAAATGGCTGCCAATAGCCATTTTGACCTAAACCCATCTCCTATAAAAGCAAACCCATTCCTAATTTCAGCCGGCTGAAAATTCATCGAAATCGAACTCGTTCCCGTTCAGTTCCTGTCCAGCATCCCGATCTCCCGTGCTCCCTTGCTCGTCGGAGATTCGACCGACGTTCTTCTTTGACGGAAGCGCCGACGAGATCTCCCTCCCTGTCCTGTTCCGGCGCCGTCACTGGGGAGCTTTCCTAGGGTCGGCGTGAGTTTCTCCATCCATTTCCGGACAGTTCATCCAGTCGTCCACCGCCTGACGACGCACCAGCCACCACCATCTTCCCCGTCCAGAGTCTGGAGTTGCCGGATTGCTCGCTGTGAAGCAGGTATATTTGTAGCTCCCAAGCACTAGGTTGGCCTACTTCTCTTCTTTGATTCATTTTATCTTCTCTGAATTTATGGCCATTGCATAAAATTTTCAAATAGTGCTTGCATATATTTTCAAAGCACATCAGGATAAATTAAACCTGACGCTGCGTGAGTGTAACCAAATGTGAGGAAACGAACATCAGGATGAATTTATGGCCATTACTTCTCTTCTTTGATTCATATTTCCAAAGCTACAATCTTGTCAGATTATTTAAATGGTATAACCTAATGTGCTTGCATATATTTCTTATTAATTTTGGTTTCTATGTTAAGGATTTTGCACCTAATTGATTTTTCGAGTTTGTACTTTACATTCATGTTTCTACGGTGTAATTTGTTGTTTTCCATAAGTAGTCGTAGTTGTTAACCCCTCAGTCCGCAACACCTACAAGATGCCAAGGTCCTGTTTTATTATCCGCGGGCTCAATTTGGCAACCCACCTGTCCCGGCGACTCGGCATAGTTCAAAGGTTCCTGGCCTATCACAGGCGGATACGGTTCGGCAGTCCGCCCAGCTCGGCGGAGCAGCAACAATCAGCCACCCCAAGGCTGATCCCCCAACGACGGACTCAATGCTCCGTTCGGCCGGTTCGCCATGCCTATGGATCTCTGGATTGATTCCGTTTCGGTGGACGTGGTGTCCAGTCCGCCTAGGCCGCCGTCCTCCAGCAGGATCGCGCCTAGCAGCAGCAGATGAAAGCTCCAGCCCGCGAGCCCAGTCCGCCCCTTTTTGATCCGACTGGTGTGTTCTTTATTTTTGCTTCCCGTCACCGCTGCCCGGTTCTCCTTTACCCCGGGCAGTCGGTTATTTTATCTTTGCCCGTTTGGGCAGGCCCCCATCCTATAAATAGGGGGAGGTGGTGCACCCAAGGCACGCTGACTGATGCCCAGGAGCCTACTTGTTAAAGGCTGCGTACTCGAATTTCATGCTTTGCGGACTCCAGCTTGCTCAGCTCTTGCCTCTTCCTCTCTTCCTTCACTTGTAATCAAACCCTCCTTCAGTCAAAGAAAATCCTGTCGCTAGAGAGGCATTCAGGCCGCGACAGGCGAAGTCTATTGTTGCCATGGCTCACGGCCCTGCTATTCTTCTTGCTCTCGTCTGCTTAGTAGATTACTACTCGCAGTCTCTCTTTTCCCTTCTATTCCCCCGTGCTCGAACTGTTAGCTGGTGGTGCTCGACCCCCTTTGCATTTTCGTGCATCAACAATTAACACGCGACCTTCAGATTCGAGTAGTATTTCGAATACAATGGACAGACATGTCAGACCGCCGAGCTCTCTACTCAGACCGCTCTAGTTCTTCGGAGGATTCTCTTTGGGATGCAATCGAGCAAGCTCGCTTTGAGACCGAACAATCCCGCAGGCAGACTGACCAGCATCTCGATACAATCAGCCAAGCCCTGCTTGTGTTAACCCAGCGGCTTGCTCCCCAGGCCGCAGCAGAGCCTGCGGACTCGCCAGTCCGTCAGACCCCAGCTTGCCGCACTCCGCTTCGGCAATGTCCAGTCACTCCTCGAAATCCTGTCCAGTCCGCCGCCCCTCTGCACCCTCAGGAGGAGCATTTTGCCTCCTTCATGAATTTTTTCAGAGAAGCAGCCAGGGGCCCTCCTGCCCGCCAGCTCCATTTCACTGATCGCCAGTCCGCCGAGCCCGCGGACTCCCCAGCTTCAGTCCGCCCTTTTTACCCTGCTGAGTTCGAGACTTCGTCTCCCTTCGTCGATCGAATCCGATGGGAGTCGGCTTCAAGGAACTTCAGGTAACCTCACCTTCCATTCTATTCAGGGGAGACTGATCCAGTCGCCCACCTCCAAGCGTTCGAAGGGGCAGTTGCACTGAGATGCCTCTCCGACGCCATCAAGTGAAAACTTTTGGTTACCACTCTCGAAGGACTAGCGAGAGAGTGGTTTTATGAGCTGCCTTTGGGCACAATTTCTTCTTTCGCTGAGCTTCGCAGTGAATTGCTGCTGAGGTTTGCTCCCTCAAGAAAGAGAAAGGATGGACCGACCGCTCTCTTCGAGATCAAGCAAAGGGACAACGAATTAGTTGCACGATTCGTTGATCGCTTCCAAAAAGAGATTCAGGGGTTAAGGAACGTGAACCCCGACTACTATAAGGTTGCGTTGATTCATGGCGTCCGGGAAGGCCCCTTGAAATTTAAAACAACAACAAAGGCACCAGAAACATACCGGGAGTTGATCGCCATGGTTAACCGCTTCATTGAAGGCGAGAACGCCAACCCCACGTATGTTTCATCCCTGACAGCTAAGGCTAAAGGAAGGGATGCATCCGGCTCTTCTTCTCACAGCAAGCCCCCTCGCCCAGATTTCCAGCCTCCTTCTCAAAGGGGCCGGAATTTCCGCCACAAGAAACCCTTTCTCGGCCATCAACAGTTTAAAGATCAGAGACTGTCGTTGGCCGCCACTCCCGTCATACCGCTGCAAGCGCTTCCCATCCTCCAGCAAGCAGCCCTGCCTGCTCCGAGCCGGTGTGATACTAACTCCGTGGAGGAGATTGCAGGTCTGGATATTGACGAAGTCATCCAGATCTTGCAGAAGAAATCGGAAGAGAGGAAACAAGGGCCTCAGAGAGAGTGGAGGCCAAGGAACAACGCGCATTTCTGCCAGTTCCATAAAGAGAAGGGTCACTTGACCGAGGATTGCAAAGCCCTTCGTCCGCTAATAGAGAAACTGCTTGCTGAGGGCAAAATTGATTTGAGCAAGAAAGACTCTTTTTTAAAGTCGTCTACTTCCAAAGGAAAGGAAGTAGCAGAAGCTTATCAAGAATGTGTGGGGGTAGAGGACGAAGGCCGTCTGGGGCCAATCAACGTTTCGGTTGAATGCTTCGATGCAGATGATGAAAGAGTCCTGGGACGACTCTTCTTTATTCACGGTGGGGCAGGAGCCGAGTCTACTCGAAAGTCCTCAATCTCAAGAGTCACTCGAGCAGAGGTGGCCTCTTCCTCTTCCATTGCTCCACCAAGCGAGGTCATCACTTTTGGCCAAGCTGATCTGCCCCAAATAGCAAATCCATTCGATGATGCAGTTGCGATTAAGGCTGTTATTGGGGATTTCACGGTTGACAAGATTCTTATTGAAAGTGGAAGCTCAGTCAACCTGCTGTTTAAATCAACCTTTGAGGCCCTGAAGACTGGAAAGCCTCTGCTTTCCACCGAAGGGACACTATACGGCTTCTCTGGGGAGAGAAAAGAAGTTGAAGGAAGCGTCACCCTGCCAGTAAAGCTTGGAGGGGAAACCAAGCAAGTTCAGTTCATAGTGGCTGATGCTCCCAGTAGCTATCACGTCATCTTCGGCAGACCTTTGTTGAACAAGTATCAAGCGGTGGTCTCAACTTACCAGCCCGCGATCAAGTTTTTCGCCGATGGACGGATGTGCTGGGTCAGGAGTGACACAAGGAGAGTAAGGGAGTGTTATGTTCGCACTGTTAACATGGTGGATGCCAGTCCTTCCATTGCTCCAGCAGCAGCTGCAGAAGCCTCTTCAAGTTCAGAAACTGCTGCTGATGGAGGAGCTCACCTGGAACCTGCCCAGGTGACGCAAGGAGTCCCCATTGCTGAGGGGGAGGAGAGAAAGCTCTCCATAAACTCGGAGTTACCTGAAGATCATAAGGCCGAGCTGATCTCCTGCTTGTTGAAGAACTTGGACGTCTTCGCCTGGTCAGCGGAGGACATGCCGGGCGTGGATCCGGATGTTGCTTGCCACCACCTTAATGTTGATCCCAACTTCAAGTCTGTGCAGCAGAAGAAAAGAGATATAGTAACGAAGCTTGTTGAACCAATAAGAGAGGAGGTCGCGAAGCTCCTCAAGGAAAATTTCATTAGTGAAATTCAATACTCAACCTGGATATCCAATGTTGTAATGGTTAAAAAACCAGGAGGGAAGTGGCGCATGTGTGTAGACTTTTCAAAACTTAATAAAGCATGCCCCAAAGATTGTTACCCCCTGCCTCGGATAGATTCTTTAGTTGATTCTGTGGTAGGGTACTCCTTTATGAGTTTTTTAGATGCATTTTCTGGTTATCACCAAATAAGAATGCATAAACCTGATGTTCCTCATACGTCATTCATTACCAATGATGGTTGCTACTGTTACCTTGTGATGCCCTTTGGGCTTAAAAATGCTGGTGCAACCTACCAACGCATGATGGACAGTGTATTTAAGCAACAAAAAGGAAGGAACCTAGAAGTATATGTAGACGACCTCTTGATTAAGAGTAATTCTTTCTCGCTGCACCTGCAAGATCTAGAAGAGACATTCGCTACTCTGCGTAGATATAAAATGAAGCTCAACCCGTTGAATTGCACCTTTGGGGCGAGTAAGGGGAAGTTCCTTAGTCATCTCCTTACTACAAAGGCACTTGCCCCCAATCCAGACAAAGTAAAAGCTATTCTTGATATGCCTCCCCCCCCGTTCACCTAAGGATGTTCAACAGTTAGGGGGGAGGTTAGCAGGTCTTACGAGGTTCCTCTCTCGGGTTAGAGACAGGAGTGCTCCTTTATTTAAAACTCTTCGAGGAATGACCAAGTTTGAATGGACAGAAGAGTGTTCTCAGGCCTTTGAGCAGTTGAAGAAGCAGCTGACTTCAACACCTCTACTCCAGAGTCCCCGGTCAGGGGAGGTGCTTTTCTTGTACTTAGGAGTTGGCCCTGGGGCAGTCAGCTCTATTCATATTCGAGAGAAGAGCAGGAAACAGTTCCTGATTTATTATGTTAGCCATATTCTGAAAAGTGCAGAGACACGATATCTGATTCTGTAAAAGTTAGCCTTGACACTGGTCTTGTCAGCTCGCAGACTCCGTCCGTATTTCCAAGCGCACTCAATTCGAGTTGTTACTGATCAACCTTTGAAAAGTGTGTTGAAGAAACCATAGCATTCTGGCAGGTTAGCCAAATGGGCAATAGAATTGAGTGAATTTGAAATTTCTTATGTGCCCAAGACAGCCATCAAAGCCCAAGTTCTAGCAGACTTCCTGATTGACACAGCAGAGTCCAGTTCTAAGCAAGCAGAAAGGTCTCCTTTGGCTTGGACCATCTATGTTGATGCTGCCTCAGGCATAAATTCTTCTGGAGCAGGAGTGGTTCTGATCAACCCAAACGACATCAAGCTGGAGCAGGCCATCAAGTTCTATTTTCCAGTGACCAATAACCAAGCCGAGTATGAAGCCTTGCTAGCAAGCTTGAGACTTGCAAGAGAACTCGAAATCGATCATGTTCATATCAAGACTGATTCTCTGGTGATGGCGTCACAAGTCCTTGGTAACTTTGAGACAAGATAGTCGATCTTGAAGAAGTATCTTGCTCTTGTGAAAATAGAAGTCGGCAAATTCAAAAGCTTTACCATTGAGCACATCCCTAGAACCGAAAATGAGGAGGCAGATGTTCTTGCCAAGTATGGACTGCCATTAGGAGGAACAACTTTCGAACTCTTCCGCCCGGTAGTTGAGGAGGGAGAGTTGATGCAGGTTGATCAACGTCCCTCCTGGATGGACCCATTCATTCTTTATCTATCGACAAGAAACTTTCATCATTCAATCAGAGATCAGAAAAGGTTCAGAATAAAAGCAGCTCACTATTACTTAGTGGCGGGGATCCTCTACAGAAAAACATTCCTCTCTGCCATGGCAAGATGTGTTTCAGAAGAAGAAGCTCCAGCTGTTTTGCAAGAAGTTCATTCAGGTGAGTGTGGAAGTCACTCAGGAGAAAGAACTTTAGAAAGACGGATCCTGCGGCAAGGATATTTCTGGCCTACCATGAAGAGAGACTCTGAGGCTTATGCCAGAAAGTGTGTTCAGTGCCAGAAGTTTGCTCCACTTCAACACCATACTGCTCAGTCACTCAGATCAATTGCAACTCCTTGGCCTTTTGCGGTTTGGGGGATGGATCTCATTGGTCCTTTTCCTATGGCAAGCGGACAACGACGTTTCATCATAGTGATGATTGACTACTTCAGCAAGTGGATTGAAGCAAAGGCATTGGCAAAGACAACAACCCAGGTCATCAGGAATTTCATTTGGGGAGAGATTGTCTGTCGACATTGAATACCAATGGCTATAATCACCGACAACGGACCACAGTTCAACAACGCAGAGATGATTGATTTTTGCAAACATATCGGAACAGAACTGCGGTTTGCATCAGTCCATCATCCTAGGAGCAATGGCCAATTTGAAGCAGCCAACAAGCAGGTCCTCAATTTACTTAAGAAGAAAGTGCAGAATCTCAAAGGCAGCTGGGCTGATCAACTTCCATCGGTCCTCTGGTCCTTAAGAACGACACCTTCATTCGCAACTGGCGAAACTCTGTTCAAACTTTCTCATGGCTCAGAAGCCCTCATTCCAGTTGAGTTTGAAGTTCCATCACACAGAGTTCTGCTTGTAAGGCAAGGTTTTGAGGACTGGCTTGAGCTGAACAATGAAGAGATGAAATTCAGCCTGGAACACATTGAGGAAATTAGAGACAAAGCAGCAATAAGGCTGGAAGAAGTCAAGAGAAGTATGGCCCGATACTTCGATCAGAATGTAAGGATCAAACACTTTCAAGTGGGAGATCTGGTTCTTAAAAAAGTTGACGCTGCTGCAAGAGTTAGCTCAGTTGGAAAACTTAATCCGAATTTGGTCGGCCCCTTCATTGTCAAAGAAGCGTTAAAGAACGGCGCTTACCGCTTGCAAACATACGAGGGAGAGGATATGCTACATACATGGAGCGGAGATGATCTCAAGCAGTTCTATTCCTGAACCTTCTCTTTTCCATTCTATGTAGCCTCTTCAAGAATCATTATGAGTAAAAGCTACTTGCTAACGCTTCTTCAAGTATTTTATCTATTCAAACATAACAGTTCGCACGCTGAACAAGGAAGATTCCAAAACGGTTCCATCTTTGAACTCTCTTTTCTTTCTTATGCTAACTTTGCAAAGGCCTCTTATTAATCAAAGGATTCATACTAACACTTTTCCTAATGTTTTCTCTTTCTCTCCCAAACATCAATAATGGTTTCCTGATACCAGGAGACATCGTCGAGTTCAGCAAACCTCCCATAGAGTCGTTGTTATTAGCGTAACACCACAAAGACCACGTGTTGCGAGGAGATTTCGCACCGTGTAGCGGGAGATTGCAGGCTCTAGTGCGGTAGGATACTGAACTTCGGATCCCGGCTAGTACCTGACCACGCCTCTGCATTACGGAGGGACATTGTTGTAGTTAAGCTCTACCATGCCACTTTAGGGATATCGTTACAACTTCGATGATCGCGTGTGGAAAGTTATGCCGCTCCGGCCGCACCTGTCCACGGGTCATCTTAGTTTGTAGCCCTCGAACACTCCATGGTACCCTCAAGCAGTGCCTGTAGGAGACCCACAGCCTGGTTGATCTTGGAGCAAATTTATGCCGCTCCGGCCGCAACTGCCAAAAAGATCAACTTAGACTGTACTCCAGGCAAGAGGGCAGAGGACCGTTCCATCATGTCTGCATCTTACTCTTCATATGGAATCTATTTTAGTGCGGACTGCATTTCTGTTATCCGCTCAGTCCGTCAATTTTCCTTGGGTTGATCGTATAGCTTGTGGCCCGGTGAGAAAAGCCATGCCGCTCCGGCCGCACCTGTCCTCTTGGTCGCAAGCTATAGATCATTTCATCTATTTTATTGCGGACCGCATTTCTGTTATCCGCTCAGTCCGTCAGTTTTCCTTGGGTTGATCGTATAGCTTGTTGCCCGGTGAGAAAAGCTATGCCGCTCCGGCCGCACCTGCCCGCTTGATCGCAAGCTATAAATCATTTCATCTATTTTAGTGCGGACTGCATTTCTATTATCCGCTCAGTCCGCCAGTTTTCCTTGGGTTGATCGTATAGCTTGTGGCCCGATGAGAAAAGCTATGCCGCTCCGGCCTCACCTGCCCGCTTGGTCGCAAGCTATAGATCATTTCATCTATTTAGTGCAGACTGAATTTATGTTATCCGCTCAGTCCGCCAGTTTTCCTTGGGTTGATCGTATAGCTTGTGGCCCCGTGAGAAAAGCTATGCCGCTCCGGCCGCACCTGCCCGCTTGGTCGCAAGCTATAGATAATTTCTATTAAAATATGTGTGAACTGTGAAACTATATCCGCCCATTCCGCAGAATTGGTTCTCGTTTGGTCTTTTTAGCTCGCAATTTGACAGTAAATATAAGGCCACCGTGCCTGTTATCATTAAGCTTAAAAGGTTTATTGACAAAAAAAATCACGGACTGTTATTGGAACTCGTCATTGTCCACCTGATCTTTTTGACAAATTAAACTTCTCATTCTTATTACGGCGGACGGTGGTCGAACTATTAAATGAAATTTTCTAATTAGCAAGTCAGACACTTATACAGTACAGATGATCTTTACATCACGCGGACAGCTATATGGAGATCGAACTTAACTATGTCAGTACAAAAATTAGATAACATTGCAGGAGACACACTGATACAGGAATATCCTTTTCTATTTGATCAAAAAATAAAGTTACATCTTTCATGTATTTGGCGGACTACATGCTTGAGTCCACTCTATTTACAAAAGAACAAAAATACATTATTCAGCCTCGGCGATCTTCTGTTTCTTCTCTACAGGGAGTGCAGGGCTTAGGGTTTCGACATCAATCTCCGGAGAATAGCCACCCGAGCCGCTTCCACTGCTGCCATCTGAACCAGTGCTTGACGCGGACTCGCTATGCGAGCTCTTGCCAACAGAGGAAGATGCAGAGGTGTCGGACTCGGCGGACTGTTGTCCGCCTTGTTGTCTTGAGCCAGTGTCGTCAGCTATTGTCTTGGCTTCCCCACCTTCTTCTTCGCCTTCTTCTTCTTCTTCTACTTCTTCTTCTTCCTCCTCCTCCTCAACGATGACATCTTTTCCCTTGGCAGCCCGCTCCATCGCCGCAACCTGCTCTTTCAACTCAGGAAAGAGCTGCAGGAAAGGAACATCGTCCACTCCTTCCTTTGCGAAGCCGCTGCGGACAAATTGCTCGATAGCGATTTCAACGGTTTTCTTCACAAAGGGGAGCATAGCGGCCTGGAAGTTGTTATTTTCCAAGTCATAGGAGAACTGCGTAAAACAAAGGAACAAACATCAGTTCGCGGCGGACTTCAAATTGAGATCGCTGCAAATACAACTCACCCCCAGCTCTTCCTTCTGCTGAGCGACCTTCTTCCCTAATTGCACATTTATTTCCTTGATCACCCTTTTTTCTTCTTGAATTTGCTCGTTTTGTCTGAGCAGGTCTCTGGCCAGAGAACAGACAAAGTGGTTCGTCACCACGCTGTTCACACTTGCCTGGGAGCACAGCAGAGGGAGATCGACAGCATCAACCTTCTTCAAGTCGCTCAAGTTGCGCTTCCCATAGAGCATGGAGATCGCGACATGAGCATGACGAGTTATCTTTGAACTTTTCCATGATGGAAGCGCTGTCGACAGGCGAACATGTTTGTTCTTATTGTGCCAGTGGATCATCGGGTTCCCCCTCAGATCCTTCTGACGGTTGCCAAAGCCCTGCATTGCAAAGCTTTCAGAAGAGGAGTAGTCCGCCGCGGGATCCCCCTCTTCTTTCCTCTTTCTTGCGATCTCTTGCTTCCTTTCCCTTTGAGTAGGCGTGAATCTGCTCGGCGTTTGTGGCAGGTTGGCAGGCACAGCCAAGGTCGCTGCAAGAGCAGAACAAGGGTTAACACACAGGTCGCTGCAGATACAAACCATAAGTCCGCAAAAGCTTACTTTCTTCGCGCGAAACGCCCGCCAGACTCGCCAACAGCGGGATGTAGTACTCGATATCAAGCCTTACATCAGCTAGAAATTTGACAATGGCAGACTCCATCTCATCCAGCTGGAAACTCTTGAAAACGGAGTCCGCGCGCTCTTGCGGATAAGTATGCGTGAACCCAAGGTCGCCTTCAAAGATCAAAAACCTTGAGGTCCAGTTATGGATCTTGTTAGGAAGACCCACGACCTTCATTCCTCTGCAGTAGAAGTAGATCACTCCCTTAGAAGGGCGGCCTCCGGACGATGTTATTGAGCGGACTGAGAACATTTTGCGGAAGATATTCATTGAGAAGGCGATCTTCTCAGACCGCAGGTAAGAAATAAAGTTGCAAATGGTGGCAAGGGTGTTGGGCGCGAGCTAGCCCGGCACCATCCCGTAGTGTTCATATATTTCAGCAATCTCCCATAATAATGGAAATTTGAATCCGCTATCAAAGTGGTCGATGGGTATGGCGATCTGAGTCTCCATTGAAAAATTTAATCTTTCTTCATGGGCGGGAAGGCGGACAAGCAAGTTAGAGTCCGCCATTTTTCTTTCAACAAAATCCTCAAGGTCGGCCTCCGTTAGAGTGCATTTTCTGTGGTCGGAAGCATGGAAAGCAACCGCAGCATCAGTCCTGGCGGACACCATCTTTGCAGGCCGCAGGGTCTTCAGCTACGCCTGTTTCCCTGCATAGAAGAAGCAACGAGGCTATATTTATAGTAGTGGGGCCTGACAGCTTTTTAGGCCAGGCCGCACAGATCGCTTTTTCAGTCCGCATAATCCGCTATAATCCAATTATTCATGCAGCAAAATTCAAACCACAAAATAAAGCGGACACGATTTTCAGTCCGCCAACTCGCAACCTTTCGCCACCTGCAGGATAATTAGTTGAAATGCGAACGCAACATTGGCTCCATTGCCGGCCTCGGCTCCTCGTCCGCGGCATGTTGGCCACCCTCTACTGGTGCCGCCGCCTCCAGAGCGACGCGATCTGGCAATCGCGATCTTTGCTCAGCAACATCGGCAGCCCGCTTCCCTTTCTCTTACCGTGCCATCGCCAAGTGCTTTCCTTTGTAGAAGAGGACATCATCAGCAAGCCTTTTCTTCTCTCTATCAGACCTCTCAAGCGCCCTTGAGATGCTGGCGATCTGATCCTTTAAGGCCTTCTCTCGCTCCACCGATGCCTTCTCGCGCTCTTCCGCTTTCTTTAATTCCGCTTTCTTTAATTCCGCTCACTTGCTGAAAAGGTTTACAGGTCGCCGCAGCAGAACTTGTTGAAACAACAATGTCATCAATCTCAGTGACGATCTTAACCGGTCTCGACTTCCACTGCGGCGACCTGTAAAGCCACTGACGCTTAAAATATTTACGCGCCGGTTGAAGGTTACCTGTCTGCAACAGCTCAGTGGCAGTCCGCAGATCCTTAGCATTCTTGTCCGCCACGGCCTGCTTCGAGGCCGCCTCGACCGTAGCTACGTTAGCGGCGATTTGTTTCTTCTGCTCTGCTATCTTCTCTTTCAGTCTTTCCCTCTCTTTCTCCTTAGTAGCGGATAAAGAGGGGAGTTCTCCTCCCTTAACCGCAAGGATTTCCACCTCAGGTTGCAGTACACCCAGCAAGGATTCGTTGATGAGATCAAGTTGATCGACGTCTATGGAATCTAATATCTCGTTCGTGGACAAACTGACCATGGAGAGGGAATTGTCTCCCTAGACTTGGGCCTCCAGTGTAACTAAGTCGCTCTCAGGAACTTCTTTTTCGCGCGGTCCGTGCTGCAAGTCCGCATCTCCAGTCCGCACGGAGATATTTTTCTCCTTCATCGCTCGCAGCTTCTTTTCAACCCGCTCAGCCACAGTCGACCCGTCCCTCTTCCTCTTCTTTCTAGAAGGGCCCCTTTTCTCAGCAGAGTCCGCGGCAGCCTTTCCTAAATATGGCTGTCTCTCGCGGACTGTCTCAAGGTTTGCAACGACCAATGCCTTTGAAGGAACGTCTTTCCCAACTTCTTCTCCTGCAGTCCGCCTATCTTCATCAAGGTTAACGATGGGTTCCTGGGCGGTGGGGAATGATACTTCGGTTTCATTATTTTCGCAAACTGTGTCCGCCGAGTTCGCGGTTTTTTGAGTGGGGGCGGTGTCCGACAAATTTAGTGACTTCTCACTTCTTAACGACTGTTCAGCATGAGAAACGACAATATCCTCTTTCTCGCGCACAGGCATGTCAGTATGGCGGACTACTTTCTCGGCAGGCTTCTGGCTATGGGAACTCTCTCCAACAGAGCGGACATGCTCTCCTCTCGTCACTCTCTTCATTATTTTCTTCGTTTTCATTGGTGTTATTGTCTTTTCACTTTTTGCAGTGAGACTAGTGAAGAAAGTGCCAAGCCTCGCCATGCTGGACTGCAGAGTGGAGACCGCAAGCGGTGAATAACGTCGCATGTCGATCGGAATTTTTAACAGTTCCAGGCCCTCCAGCATTATTTATAGCACTGACGGCATTAATGAGGCTTGCGGACTTGGCGGTTAAGAAAACATTTTCTAAGTATTCTGGAAACTTAAAAATGTGTGGGGATTATGCTAACCCCTCAGTCCGCAACACCTACAAGATGTCAGTGTCCTCTTTTATTATCCGTGGGCTCAATTTGGCAACCCATCTGGCCCGGCGACTCGGCATAGTTCAAAGGTCCCTGGCCTATCATAGGATGATATGGTTCGGCAGTCCGCCCAGCTCAACGAAGCAGCAACAATCAGCCACCCCAAGGCTAATCCCCCAACGGCGGACTCAATGCTTCGTTCGCCCGATTCGCCATGCCTTTGGATCTCTGGATTGATTCCGTTTCGGCGGACGTGGTGTCCAGTCCGCCGAGGCCGCCTTCCTCTAGCAGGATCGCACCTAGCAGCAGCAGATGGAAGCTCCAGCCCGCGAGCCCAGTCCGCCCCTTTTTGAGCGGACTGGCATGTTCTTTCTTTTTGCTTCCCGTCACCGCTGCCCGGTTCTCCTGTACCCCCGGGCAGTCGGTTATTTTATCCCTGCCCGTTTGGGCAGGCCCCCATCCTATAAATAGGGGGAGGTGGTGCACCCAAGGCACGTTGACTCGTGCCAGGAGCCTACTTGTTAAAGGCTGCGGAGTCGAATTTCGTGCTTTGCGGACTCCAGCTTGCTCAGCTCTTGCCTCTTCCTCTCTTCCTTCACTTGTAATCAAACCCTCCTTCAGTCAAAGAAAAGCCCATCTCCAGAGAGGCATTTAGGACGCGACAGGCGAAGTCTGCTGTTACCGTGGCTCACGGCCCTGCTGTTCTTCTTGCTCTCGTCTGCTTAGTAGATTACTACTCACAGTCTCTCTTTTCCCTTCTATTCCCCTGTGCTCGAACTGTTAGCTGGTGGTGCTCGACCCCCTTTGCATTTTCGTGCATCAACAGTAGTGTTAATCTTTACATTATTACATTCAGATGGTATAATGAATTCTCTCTTTATGCAACAGTTATTAAGTTCGGTTAAACAATTCTAGGTTTCATAGTTAATAATTGTGGTCTGATTGGGGGTATAGTACCACTTCTACTCTTCGAGTCTTGTGTCTTGCAACTTAAAGGATAACTTTGTGGGCTGAAATGAAAACATAAAATAATGAGATTAGAACATAATTTCACCACTAATGTCTAGACAGGTGACATTAATACAGTTGAAATCTCTGGTCAAAATGAATTAATTGCCCTGTTATAGTTTGTTTCTCAAACATCCATTTAGCAATCTCATTTATCATGACAATAAGTATATTAATTACAATATAAGTTGACATCCAGGTACTTTTCCATTGCATTTCAGTCTTAAGATTCATTACATTTGGAGGCAACATGTCTATGACAGTCAACGACATGTTTGAGGATGAAGCATGCCACCCAAGAATTTCCGAGCGAATCAAAAACTTCTTAGAGGAGCCCGTGGTTCTCAAGGCAGTGAGCGTAAAGCCGATCGGAAAAGTTTTACCTGAAGCTAAGCCGAGGAATTCATCTTCCATTCTATGGAAGGCCGGCGTTATTGTTTCTGATAATAGGGGCGGTCGTGGGTTTCTATGTTTGCATGACAATTGTGTTAAAGAGGGCAAACATATGTGGATTAAAATGTCCCAGACATCCACCAGCAATGCAACGACCCACTTGAATCAATTGCATGATGTCTTGTCCAAAAAGACGTTGACCGTCAATGCGAACATTGCAAAGATTAAAGAGAAGCTGGAATGTTCCCAAGAATCATTCTTAGCAAATCCAACGCGTTTGTTCCAGGTATATTTGAATATTTGTAAGTTAACATAAAACTCGTTTAGCTCAATACATGTTTAATGTCTTCAGTATGTGATTACTGCATGGGCCACCAGGCACTCCATCCCATTTAATGCATTCACCACTGATAGATGGAAGATTGTGGCCGACAGATTACCTATAGGAGACGGTGGTCTGAAGAATATCAATGTTCCAAAACTCATGGTCGAGCAGTATATTTTTGCAAAGAATTTGATTCGTGTTGATATCCAAACGGCACGTGAGTGGTACCACAACGCGATCCCGTTCATGGCAGTTAATATCGATTTGTACAGAAATGGATTCTCAAACCAGAAGTACGTGGCGTGCAGGATCAGCTACATCGTTCGCGGCCAGGACCAGAGTTGGAACGTGGCGGTCTGTCGTTATGCTCCAACTACAGATTAGCGTCATTTGCAACGTGCCACAAATCTGATTATTCAGTAGGTCAGAGCCATCATGGAGGAGTACACCATTGTTATGCCCCCAGACGTGCTTACCAGTGCTACCGATTCTGGATCGGACATTAAACGAGCACTCAAGATTGTCTCCCCGACACTGCGTGAGTGGTGTATCTCACATTTGACACATCTTGCATTGTCCGATGCGTTTGGAGCGTGCCTGACGGCGGCAAACAGCATTAATCCAGAGGCGCGTCGAATCATCAAGAAAGTCCGGAAAATTGCAGAAGCTGTCAACAAAAGTGAAGATTTGCAGGCACTGTTGGACGATATCATGTTTGAATCTTTCAATTATCTTATTAAAATGAAAAACTCCCCCGCCCATCGATGGAGTGCGATCGACGATGTGCTTGTTCATATTTTGATCTGTTTCGCCCAGTTGAAAGAGGCATTCCATCGGAAAGGCAAGGTATTCTCTTGTCTAGGTGATAAGGAGGTTCTCCAAGAGTTTCGATCAATCATTGTTCCGATTCGCGCTGTGTAAGTTTTGGCCCAGAAGATTAAGACATTTGTCATTATTGATGTTTATATCAAGATGGCCAGCAACTTGTCTAATGTGCTTAATTCACGTACGCCATTGAAAATTCATGACCCAACCCCTGTTGATGGGTCTGCTCTTCTTATGTGTAACGCACGCACACCTGCAGTAGATGCATCATCCCGCAGTGTCGAAGATCTAGATCCGCGTAGCACACGTGTACGCGAACTACTGTGAGCAGCGATTTCAGAGCGTACTACGATTGGTACCACCCATTGAAGGCCCTACGCTACCCATCCGAAGTGTATGGTTACACTGGCACAGGCACTAGAGTGCGCATTAAAGTACTCAACACCAACTTGACGGCAAATGATTTCAAGTTCAGCTATCTTTTTGATATGCAGGTTCTTCTATGTCCCGGCCTTGCTGTAGGTGGTCTGATCAAGAATCAGATCGATCAAATGCATATAAACAATGTCGACATCTCACTCGGTTGGAACGTGACCGCTCTACGAAATGCTTTATTTGAATTCATTAAAATGCTCACATGGGAAACAATCAGTGTTTACGCAGAGAGGATTGCAGAATCCACATTAGATAGGAAGATGGAAGAGGCACAACATCTAGTTGCAAAACGATCTCGCTCCAATGAGAGTGATGATTTGTTAGCAGAAATGCTTCAAATCGATGTCGGTGTCAGCGTTGATGCCACAATGATGCCCGAATTGATCGTGAAGGAAGAAATCGAGAAACTAAGATCTCTCGATCGCAAAGAAGGTCCTGAACATTTTTCTGACTTGCCAAATTGGTGGTATGTGAAGAGGGCCGAAATGTCATGCCTTGCTATGACTGCCTCAACATTTCTTGAAAACAAAGCTTCATCTGGAGGGTTGGAGTGTGATTTAGGTGGAATGAACGACGTTTTAGCCCCTAAACGGTCAACTTTTCGCCCAGGTTTAGTAGAGGTTGCTATGTTCAATAAGTTGAACAAACATCTCATACCCACGGATCCGGGTGTTGTTAATGACGTTGGTGGCATATGGGAGACGCTTCTTCCAGATCAACCCCCAATGCCGGACGAGAGAGACAACGGTGATGATGATGATCGCTTTGTGGTATCTGATGCGGAGGGCAAAGAATCAATTCTTGAATTGGGAGATGACGATAGCGAGGAAGATGTGTAAACATAATGAATGTGTTATATTGAAGTTAATCACGTCAACATGAAGTTATTTTTGTCAAAAATGGTGATGTAACTTATCTCTTTATTTTGTTTTCATAGAAATGTGTATGTTCTGGTTAATGTGTTGAACTTCATGCTTTGTTTGAAGTCCACAATGTGGGAGGGGGTTATCTTGTAGAGGATGAGATGATGCGTCTTTCTCCTTATTCATTACATGTGCATGCTTTCCATTTCCGATATAATATGCAATTAAACACTACTCTACTGTTGATTTCATTTCTGAAAGTTCACCGAAATTAATTTTAAGAACTTGATTGATATTATGAGAAATGCATTACATGTTTTAATTTGTTGATTTTAATCCGTTCTAATCTTTATTATATAAAACGATATAGTTATTTGAAGGCACACCAGACTTTTGATCTCCACCCTTTGATCAAAACGCTCCAACAAATTCTTACCCTCCGATTGATCGGACAATAAAAAGGGTCAACTCTTCTCATGCCAGCTTTATCACGCACCCCAAATCCTCTCACGTCTCCTCTCACATCTCCTCTCAGGTCTCCTCTCATGTCTCCTCTGCAGGCCTCGACTGCCACGCACCGCCTACGCACCTCCCTCCAGCTATTTTGCTCGATACTTCGTTCTTAAAACCATACCCAACTACTTCATCGTCCCTCCTCCATCGTCCTTCTAACCCTACCGATATTTCTTTTTTTAAAACACTTTTGGCCTGCTCAAAACAAATTCCCTCCTCCATCCTACTTCAACCCTCTCTGCACCTCTCTCTCGGACTACTTTCGCTGCTGTCTAGTAAGTTGAAGAATTGCTTCTCCGACTACTCCCCCTCCCTGGCAAGGAAGTTGAAGAATCTTCCCCTGTTTCTATAGAGAATCGTTGCAGTCCAACTTTTGCAGCCTTCGAAGAAGCTTCCCCTGTTTTCAAGCAATCCAAGCCGCAAGCTCTATTTGGTGAAGTGCTTCTCCAAATACTCCCCTCCCCGGCAAGGAAGTTGAAGAAGCTGCCGTCCAACCTTCCCTGTCGTCGAAGAAGAGGCACCTGTGGTCGACGGAAGCTTCCCCTGTTTTCAAGCACTCCAAGCCGCAAGCGAAATTTGGTCAGGTGCGTTTCTGTGATTACCTTCCGTTTCCCAGGCTTCGTTTCTATGAGACTTGGAGAGTAAGCTACCAAATTCTTTCTTTGATAGCTTATTTTGCAAGCAGAATTAAAGAAGAGTTTGCTTTGTCCGTTAGAAAAGTACTCCCCAACAGTTTTGAGGTGTTTGCTTTGTCTGTGATTACCTTCTTTGTAAGTTTTCTTTACAAATTTTCTTAACATTTCCGATCTCAGGCTCTATTTGGTGAGTTTTTTTACTAAAATCTGTAAAAACATTTCCGATCCCTAGCTATATTTGGTGAATTTTTTCTTTAAGTTTTCTTTACAGATTTTCGTAACATTTCCGATCTCAGACTCTATTTGGTGAGTTTTTTTACTAAAATCGGTAAAAACATTTCCGATCCCCGGCTATATTTTGTGAATTTTTGACTTACCGTCTGTATTTGTTGAATTTTAGACTTATTGAGCAAATCTAAATGCAAATATGTAAAATCCCAAGTCGGTGCCAGGATGTTCTGGTCATAATCAGTAGAATGCGTGTTTCCTTGATTTATGTACACACACAATATGTATATTTATGCAGATTAAGGATGCAATTTTTTAAACTTACAGAGAATTTTTTGATCAAACCAGTACGTGTTGTTTACTTTTTAAACGTATAGAGAATTTAGTTGTCAAGTAGAACCTTTACATAAACTTATAGAGAACCTTTACATAAATTTGTAAACCAGTAGGTGTTGACAAATTTTTAAACTTACCCAAAATGAGGATTTTTACTGGTTGAGAAAGCAAATTTTTTCTGGTTGGTTTCGTACCAGTTGCTATAAGTAATTCATAATTACTATGCACCGGCTATAGGTGTTGTCATTTTCCTTAATTCATGTTGTTCTTTAAATTAAGAGGCATGCTCCTTTTCCCAGGATATTCTTCATTTTTCCTAATTCATGTTCATCAAACTAATTACTTTTTTTACATCACAATTAATGCGAGCTCTTCTTCTATTTTAGTTTCCTTCGAACCAAAATACTCTCTGTTCTTTTGCGTTTGCTTGAGGTTGAAAACTCCTAAAGCTAAAAGAGCTAGAGCGGGTGTTAGGAGTTTTTTCTTGGTTTTAAAATAGGATACGAGATCACTGAATTGCAGTTTATGCTATCCATTCACTTGCTATGTTCCCCAACAGTTATACTCATAATGTTTCCATTTTATATTCCTCATGTATATTTCATGATTGTTGATGCCATATAATTGTTGCAAGTTGTTTATGCAAGTGTTTATGTCATGATCGACAGTCATGTGTAAATCTAAATGGTTTTGAAATTTTGTATAAGATTTTAGGTTTTAGTATAAAGGGAAGCTCGGACCACAAGGCATCCAGACCCATGTCATAGAATCTCATATGTTTCATTGTGCTGTTTTTTATCTTAAAATTTGCATATGTATGAAGTTTTGGATAATGGTATTTATGGATGCATATGTGTATGTTGATTGATACCTGAGGTCCCCATGGTACATAGTGGGTAATGCATACATATGAGTAAGAACATAGTCCAATTATTGCCCAAGTGTAAGATATTTTTCCAGTTATCTCTAATGAGCACCAAAGTTAACCTGAAATTTCTTTGGAATGATATTAAATTCTCTCTATGAAAGTTATGAAAGATTCCTATAAAATGTTATGCATTACATTTTATTATATGTTGTCCATGTATGTTAATTCAGACATAAATGTGATTTTTTTCACTTTTATGAATATTAATCATATTACAAAACTTTTATCGGTCAACTCAAATTTGTACGAAATTTTATATTATCCACTGATGATAGCTCTCCCCATATTCTCCTGACTGTTTTACATTCCTGTTAATTAAACGGGTTGTTAGTAATGAGATTATATACTAGATGGTATTTCATTTTTATATATAAACATAAATCATGTTTGTTTTATATATTTACCATGACAATAACTGGAGATAGTTCAGCAGAGAGGCTCGCATGCGATTCTCATATATTGCTATATATTAAAAGTCTCAAATGCAAAGGGTTTATTAGGTATAATTTGTAATGAGATTATATACTAGATGGTATTCCATTTTTATATATAATCGAAGCCATGTTTGCTTTATATATTTACCATGACATTAAATAAAACACTTAATAAAACTCTTTTATTGTGTCAGGATGTTTATATATATCGTTGTTACATCTTCTTCGGCCCGGTTACCTAAATTGAAATTCATGTGTGGATGCCCTATAAAAGGGGGATGTAACCTGTTTAGAGATTATTAGTTATTGATGTTGTGTGAGTTTGTTGTTATTATATTCATTTAGAGGGCTGTTGGTGATGAACCTGTATAGTTGATGTTGAAGCTGTTGATATAAATTACTGTGATTGCTGTTTGCTTCCATTTTTTTTAATATTGTTGCTACGTGTTTATAAAAAATAATATGTAGAGGGCTCTAGCTTCCCCAACAATTATTGTCATCCACTAATGCATTGTTCTTTTGCTTTTGCTTTTGCTTCAGGTTTGAAAACTCCTAAAGCTAAAACTCCATCCAGCTTTTGTTACGAGTGTTTTCATCCAAACTTCCCCCTCCCGCCTCATACTTCCTCCCGCACACCCTTAGGGCATCGCCAGGACACGTTGCTGAACATTCCTCCTGCAGATTCCACGGGAAGCACCTCCGGTAAAAGCCTACTCTATGTTTTTTTTAAATCATCAAACTAAAAGTCGCTTAAAGCATACATACATATGCAGACATACTAAGACCTATAAACGTATATGTAGAACTGCATCAAACTTATGTATGATAGCACAAATCATGCGTCGGACAACATTCAGATTGAAATTTTTATAGTTTTATTCGAAAATATATATTAAGAGCCTACATGGCACTCTGGAACCATCAATATATTCGAAAATTAGCAAATCTTATGTATTAATATATAGTTGGTTGATTAATTGCTAAATTTTATAGTTTTATTCTCTCCTCCAACATTCAGATTGAAATTAGACTTTGCAATCTGGAACCATCATTATTGAAATTTCATAACTTGAATTTAAGCTGCATTTCAATAGCTTCTTGATTCAGTTCATATGTTATTATAATTGATGTAGGCCAAGATCTGTACGGTCCACAGCTTCATATGATTCTTAAATTTGGTTTGCATTATCCTTAAACTGCAAAACTTCATATGATATTATAATAAAATACTTATAAAATAATACAAAATAGGGGATTATGACCTCTTTAAAAATATGAGAAATGTAGTAATGAAAGAGCAAAGTTAGGAAAATGGTAGCATCCCCTATCATACATACAACATATACATAAAAAAGGCACATGAAGTTATGATCATAATTTTGAAAAGAATAATAGCATACATGACACTCAAAGCACACTGAGCTAGGAACCGGAGTCCCACCTAGAGCCCACTGAGTCCAATCTATCAAATTCTCGCCATATATCAAATTCTCTATCCGCACTCACTGTATGATTGTCTCATTTGCGTGTGTGTACATATATACATATTGTTAGATGATTCCTTTTACAAAGTGCACCTGCTAAAATGCGTGTGTCCAAGATCTCGTTCAGGTCATGACTTCCAAATGGATAAATAACCCCTGAAAGTGTAGCCTAATTGTTTCATTTTATCGTGTGTGTACATATATACATATTGTTAGATGATTCCTTTTACTAGACGCAGCCTGCTTGAATGGGTGTTTTCACTTTTGTGTTGAAACATAAATGAGTTTTTATATAGAGTCCAGTGAATGAACCCTCAAACACTACTCTTCAACAATTAGAACCCATTAACGCATATTTCAACAATGGAGGACACAGGAAGCTAGTCAAGAATTACTTCAAAATCTACTGACTCCATGTACTACCTGCCTCATTTTATAAACATCCTTACACGTAATAATATCGTGTGAGTTCAAAACATTAATAACATATGTACATCTACCAGATAGTCGTACATGCTTGCTGGACCGCGATTCTACCCGTGTATGAAGGAATTGTATGACTGATCAACAACGTGCTGAAGAAAATGATAGAAGACTAGCACATCGTCATTGTCATGAAGGGCAAACAAGAACATCGACCAACGATGTGACTATGCATTCAATTTTTCAAATAGGTGAGTGTTCAACGATAACAACATCAGTACCTCCAACAATTACAAGCCAAGAACTGCTTCAAAATCTACTTACTCCAGGTATTACCTACCAAATTTAGAGTTATCTGATGACACAATATCTCATACATGTGAATGTAACTGCTTTGTTGTCACACAACTATCAGAAAGTTGTACTCTCTTATTGCACCACAATTCTACGCGCATAAGGAGAAGCAATATGACTGTTCAACAACGTGCTGCCGAAAATACCCGAAGATGAGGACAACGCCATGTTCGTGAAGATCAACAAAGAACGTCTAATATTATGAACACACATTCAACTTTAGAAATTGGCGAAAGTTCAACATCCACGCGGGCTACGACAATCGCTCATGGTACGCTAAACTAACTATCTATGTGACTTAACTCCTTCATGTATTTGTACTTCTAAATAATCACTAATATGTTAGAATAATTCACCCCAGCTACTACACCAATCTACAATGATGGTTCTGACAAAGAAAATGATATTGCCGAAGAACATGATGAGGAAAATGATAATGCAACCACAAGGACGTATATTTAACGTAATTACGCTAGAAATTTCTATCCAGCGCACACTGAAACACGCTTTGAACTACACTCACCAACAACATGTCCCCACTATCATGCTAGACTATTTCAGCGAGAGACGAGCTCAATGTGTTGTAACAAAGGAAGAATATCAATACCTGAAATCCCAACACCTACTGAATTGCTCAATCTCTACACTGATCAATCTGAGGAAGGTCAACATTTTAGGCAACATCTCCGTGCATACAATCATGTTTTCTCATTTACGTCATTGGGTGTAACGCTTGACAACACAATAGCCCCATTTCACCAAGGAATTTATAGCTTTCAGGCATACGAATCCATATATCATCGCATCGGAAACCTAACCCCAAATGATGGCCTAAGACCGCGCTTCCTCCAACTATTTATCTACGACACCGAGCTTGAGATAACAAATTGTTTACAAGAAAATAATGAACTTCGGGTTGAGCTCCTACAAAAAATAACACGCATATTGGATATATTCAATCCTTTTGTTCAGAGGTTCCGACAACTATCGCGCCAACCAAATATATATGAATGGAAGTTGGTTATAAAAGAACGCCCTTCCAATCTACATCAATACACTATGCCTTCGGCCTCTCAAGTTGCAGCTATATTAGTTGGACAGGAAGAAGGACAGCAAATGCGAGAAAGAGATATTATTGTTCAAACGATTGGAGGACATCTCCAGAATGTCCAAGAATACTCTGGCTACTACGACCCACTTCAATACCCGTTGTTGTTGTCGTTGGGGACGTTTGGCTGGTCTAGCAGTTTACATTCACTGACAAACTCAAAAATCACCTGTTGTGATTACTATTCATACATGCTTCAGGTAATTACCACTTATTTTACACATTTTAGAGATGTCACGTTTTAAGTTTCGCTAATTGTGTTGTAACTATTTATTGATTTTTCTCAAGATTCGAGATGCTTCCAATTCGATATTACTACACAGCGGAAGGTTACTACAACAATATGTGGTTGATAACTATGTAAAAATAGAAACTCAAAAATTGCGGTTTATTAGATCACATCAAAGTGACTTGCGCGTATACTCATTTCTTATTAAAAATATAATTTATCCTCATTGTTATATATTAATTTACCGTGTTATTTTAATTTAGGTAACGTTGGAAAAAGAACCATCCTACCATCTTCATTTAATGGCAGCCCAAGAGATATGTATTAGCGATATCAAGATGTTATGGCAATTGTTCAGCACAACGGCAAACCAGATTTGTTTATAACCATGACATGCAATCCAGGATGGAAGGAGATTAAGGATGAGCTCATGGAAGGGAAAGCTCCGTATGACCGTCCAGATCTCCTAACTAGGATATTCCGTTCTAAATATGAGGAGCTCAAGAAATATATATTCCATAGAGGCGTGTTAGGAAAGGTAGTCGGACATGTCCATGTCATTGAATTTCAAAAAAAGGGATTACCACATGTTCATATGTTGTTGTTATTGGATCCGACAGACAAATTAACCTCCCCTGACGAATACGATTCAATTGTACGAGCTGAGATACCTTATATAGACCAGGAACCTGCATTGTATGAGTCCGTGATAAAACACATGATTCACGGGCCATGTGGACCTTACAAAACAAATGCACAATGTATGAAGAATCATATCTGTAATAAAAGTTTTCCTAAGCAGTATGCAGATGCGACAATATAAGGGAATGATGCTTACTCGGTGTATCTAAGGAGGATTGATAACAGAAATATTACTTTAGGCAGAAATGCAGCTTTCAATGTGGATAATAGATGGATTGTTCCATATAATCCATGGTTGCCTTTAAAATATGATTGTCATCTAAATGTTGAGATATGCAGCAGTATCAATAGTATCAAATATTTATACAAATACATATATAAAGGACCCGATCATGTCTCTTTTGAAGTCCGTCCTGGTGCTAATCAAGATGAAATAAACAATTATATTGACGCCAGATGGTTGTGCCCGCCTGAATCTTTATGGAGAACGTTCAAGTTCCAAATGAGTTGAATATATCCATCGGTAGAACGATTACAAATACATTTACCTAATAAACATCAGATACAATTCGATGGTGAACAATCAATTTCATCGATATTAATGGATGACAACAATTCCAAAACAATGTTGACCGAGTTTTTTATTGTTTATTGTCAGCAAAGAGAGTAAAACCTCCATTTGTATAGAGATTTTCCAAAATATTATCGATGGTTCAAACAACAAAAAATTTGAAGGAAAAGGATCAGAAATCGAAGGGTGATTGGTAGGATTTATTCAATACCGCTTGCTGATAGCAAAACATACTGTTTATGCATTCTTCTAAATCACGTACCGGGTCCAAAGTCATTCGATGCACTATTAACTGTTAATGGCACGCACTGCGTCACTTTTAAGAATGCGGCACAGAACTGTGGTTTGCTTGAGAATGATAAAAGTATTCGAGAATGTCTACTTGAGGCTCGAGTATTCAGAATGTCATTCGCGTTGAGAAGACTGTTCGTTACTATATTGATCTTCTGTGAACTAGCCGATGTCAGAAGTATTTGGGATGAAAATTATGCAAGCATGATCGAAGATTATCCAAGTTATAGTATAACCAACGAGTTCTACATTATGAATAAACTACTTCATAGCCTCAATGATATCCTGAAGCAACATAAACGCTCTATTAAAGAGTTTGATTTGCCACCCATCAATGAATCATTCAATGATTTCAATAACCTATCCGGTCTTATAGAAGATGAATTATCAATACCTATTATACAGGATGATCTTAACACAGTTACATTGCTCAATGAAGGTCAGTTACATGCTTATAATGTGATTAGCGAGGCAATAAATAACAAAGCACATGCGTGTTTTTTTGTTGATGGACCTGGTGGAACTGGAAAAACATATTTGTATCGTGTGATTCTTGCCACTTTTAGAAAAATAGGATGCATCATTATAGCTATAACTACTTCTGGTATTGCTGCTACCCTTTTATCGGGAGGTCGGACTGCACATTCAAAGTTACAAATACTCATTAAATTGGATTACAAATCGTTTTGCTCTTTTCAAAAACAGTCAGATTTCGTAGAAGTAATCAGACAATCAACGACCATAATTTGGGATGAAGCACCCATGGCTGATAGAAAGGTGTTCGAGACAGTTGATCATTCATTTCATGATGTTACTGATGTAGACAAGCCATTCGGAGGGAAAATTATAATTATGGGAGGGGATTTTCGCCAGGTACTACCAGTTGTTGTCAATGGAACAAGAGCACAGATAATTAATGTGAAAGTGCAAGTTAGATCTGATATACTCTAGAGGGGGTGAATAGAGTATGGTGCTTGCTAAAAACTTTTACAACAGTTGTTGTATTCTTATATGAACAGGGAAACAAATAATATAAAGTAAATCTAGACACAGAAGCAATCACAAAGCAATCTAGTCACAAACCACAGCCAGAAACAAAAAGAAAGTAAGCAACCAGATGACACAAAGAGCTATAGTGGTTCCCCAATCAATCTGGGTACATCCACTCTTCTACCACCCTAGGTAGGAATCCACTGCAGGATAAGTTGATCAGGTGTCCTGGGCACTAATGAGCTTTTGATAAGGTGCTTAAAAACCAAACCAGATTTTTTGATCAGGTGTCTTGCCACCAATGAGCTTTTGATAAGGTGCTCAAAAACCAAACACAAACTTTTGAAGGGAGTTTGAAAAACCCTTTACAGTAGAGAGTGAGAGAGGGATGAGAAGATCTTCTCTATCAACAGTCAGAGAGAAGATAATGGATGTTGTCAAAGCTCCCCTTGAGATCTGTAGTTATTCAGGAAGTGAAGCTTTGCAGTAGGGTGATAGGCCTTCAGAAAATTGATCTCCAGCAAATGATGATTTCAGCAACAGCTGAAATGTGAGGTGTCTAGAGTCTTGAATGATGATGGCCTTTGAACACTTGAATCAAAAGAGATCTGAAGATTTCAGTTTGTTGATCTCCTTTGGTGATGATGTTCTTGTATGAATTCTTGAGACTAAGAATGTCTGCAACTCTTTTTTTTCTTTCTCTTGTGTGATTGTTGTTGTGAGACTTGTTGTTGTAGAGAGAGATTCTTGTTATTCTTTTTTTTCTTCTATATCTTTGTTGTAGAGAATAATTCTGTCTTTTATTCCATCTGTCTGAATAGAAATGATCCATTGTCCAAGATAGCCGTTAGCCTGTCATTAATTACTTCCTTAATTGCTTTTGTCTTCTATAGGAAAGTCCAATAAAATATTCCTTGATAATTCCTTGAAACTTGCTCCAGATTAAATGAAAAACGGCTACAAGATCTCTGAATTAAATGCTGACAACAATTCCTTAACTGTCTGAATTTAAATCTTGAAAATCGTTGAACTCTTCAGAAAAACGTCGAACTGAGCTCCACTATCGTTGAACTGAGCTCAGAGATTTGGACTTAGTCAGAAACAGAGATCGTCGATCTGAGCTCAACTATCGTCGAACTGAGCTCAGAGATAGAGAATCAAAATGGAGTCAAGATCGTCGATCTGAGCTCGAATATCGTCGAATGGAGTTCGACGACTTGATGAAGTTGAGCTCAGAGATCGTCGAATGGAGTTCGATGACTCGTCGAAGTGAGTTCAACGATCGTCGAATGGAGTTCGACGATTCGTCGTACTGAGCTCGATGAAATGACTTAGTCTTCTGAAACTGAAAATCTTGATCTTGAGAGCAGCTTCCAAACCTAAGTACTAACCCTTAGACTCAATTCTAATTGACCTTTAGATCTATACAATGAGGTCAAAACAGGTTTCCTAAAAGACATAGTGATCCTGACCCAAATCAGTAATAGGGTATTCCAACAATCTCCCCTATTTGGGTTAGGATTACTATTTACAGATATTGGAAAATTAAAAATATATACAAGGCAACAATATAACAAACAAGACATTGCAGAATCACACATATATTGTCACAGATAGATCAGAAATAAAAATAACTGTCACCTTACAGAATTACTCTTTTTCCTTGCTCTTTATGAGTACTATTTCTCTGTTTGGATTGAGAGCTTCCTTTTTAGATCTTCTATCATCAGCTGCACCTAAAGAGGTTTGTTGCTTAGGCCTGGGCACTACAGCTTCAGGGTGCAGCTTCATGTAGCTTTCAGAATCAAAAAACTTGCTGCAAGCATATCTTTCAAGTTCCTTTTTCCTTTGATCAGATAATGTAGTAATATTGGAAGTGTCTTTGCCTTGTTCTCTGGCTTTCTTAATTTGATCGAAAGCAGCTAATTCCTTCATCCTGGCTGTCCATGAAGTTGGATTGTTCTCTATATCCTCAAAAGGAACTGGAGGCTCATATCTGTTTGAGGGATTGTCTGGAGGAGCTCTGGATGAGACTAACTCTTTAAGCTTGTAGGGAAAGGGACCTGAAGTAGTATCAGAGGAAGCTTATCCTTCCCTTGAATAAGGGTGTTACCTGGAATAGCCTAGGGAGTATACTTGAAATTCTCTTTGGTTTCCTCTATAGTTTCCTCTCCTTGATTGGTAGCCTCTGGATTGACTTCCCCTGTACTGGGATCTACCTTGAGGTTGATAAGGGGTTTGGCTTCTAGCAGAGGGTTGAACAGCAGAGCTACCACCTGCACCTGCATCAGGAGGAGGAGGAGGAGGAGGATGATGGAACTGAGAGGAACCTTTCTCATACTTTCTCTTTTTCTTCATGGCCTTCAATTGATTCTTGCAGTATTGCATCCAGTGTTCTATGATAGGACAGTTATGCAGTATGTAATAAGGAATATCATTGGTATCTTTGACTTTTGCTGGAGAAACCCTTTTCATAGCCTTGCTTCTGGCCTTTCTTTTCCTTGCAATAGTTGCAGAGGAGTCATCTGAATCAGTCCTATATTGATCACTTTCTGAGCTTTGTTCATCATATAGTGCATCAATCCTTTTCAGATAGTCTATCTGTTGTTGGGATTGAGCAGAGGTAACAGTAGTGACAGCGATTGTGGCAGTAACAGTACAAGGAGTAATAGAAGCAACACTAGCAGAGGAAATTACATCAGCAGATACAAAACTTTCAGAAGTAACATTCTCAAAAATGGAAGGTACAGCAGCAGTAGATACAACAGTAACTGGGGCAGCGGCAGATACAGATAAAATACTTTCAGATACAATAGGTTCAGTAACAGAAATACAATCAGTAGTAATAGCAGGCTCAAATTCAAATGCCTCTGTCATATGTATGTCCTCAGATACTGAAACATCAGAATTAACAGCAACATCAATGATATCAGTGCTTTCAACATAAACTGAAGGAGCAGCAGCAGAGAAGGACTTTACAAAAGAATGAATTAAGCTGGTGTCACAACTTGAAATAGGAACAATGGCCTTAGATAGATCTTCAGATGGCTGGACTGCAGTGCTCTCTGGAAGACAGCTGAAATAAACTGAATCAAAATCTGATAATAATGACCTGAGGTCCATTGAGAAAACTGCAACTTGTGGTGTTGAGGCTTGAGCTTGAACTGAGGTAACAGCAGCAGCAAGCAATCTAACCACTTCACGAGGCATCTCCCCCTGCCTAGATTCAGTCAGGACTGGATCAAGGCACCCAGATGAAGGGATTGCCTGAGGAGGAATGAGGGAGGAGAGCCTGGCAGACAGGTCTGCAACTGACTTTAAAAGTGGAGCCAAGGAGGTCTCCAACAAGAGGGATAGCCTGGGAGCTATCAGCTCATAAAGTCTGTCTGCTAAGGCTGGAAGATCTACATGCTCAATAGGGACTTGAGCAGAGGTAGAGAATGAAGGTGGAACAACTGGAGATGTTGGTGGAGAGCTGGTGGATGGTGGAAATGAGGGTTGAGATATGGGGATTGTGGAAATTGAAGATAGTGGAATGGAAATGGATGGGGTGAATGATGGTTGTGTAATGATGTCTTGAAGCAATTGTTGGTAAGATGTGGATGAAGAGGGTAGATCAGGAGGGGATGAAGGGGAATCATCCATAAAGGAATCATCTATCTGATTGAAAGATGGAAGATGAGATGATGATTCAATTTCTTGTTGTGGATAGTGATGTAAAGGATGGAAGAGTTCTTCAGTTGGTGGAAGAGTTGGAGAATGGATAGAAGTTGGAGATGGGGTTGAAATAATGATTGTGGAGGAAATTTGTGTAACAGTCCAAATTTCTGAAACAGGAATTTTTGGGTGACACGGCCTGGGACACGGGTGTGTCCCAGGGCGTGTCAGCTGACACGGCCTGCGACACGGGCGTGTCGCAGGGCGTGTCGAGGTTGTGTCGACGATCGGGCTTTGTCTCGACGATTTTTTCGCTCGACGATGTGTCGAGAGGAGACACACGGCCCAGGACACGGGCATGTCCAAGGCCGTGTCGCGTGCTCGACGACTGTTACTCGACGATCGTCGAGTGTCGAGACGTAAGTGTCGAGTGTCGAGAGGTTGAACACGGCCTGTGACACAGGCGTGTCACAGGGCGTGCCAAATCGGGTCGACGAACTCAGCCTGCCGAAGGATTTCGACAGGGCGTGTCTTTGTGCCGTGTCAGGGCACACGGCCTGGGACACGGGCGTGTCACAGGCCGTGTGAAGTCTCGGGATGATTTGGGATTTTTTTCGCCCAGGCACACGGCCACAGACACGGGCATGTCGGAAGGCGTGTTGGTGACACGGCCCATGACACGGGCGTGTCCCATGGGCGTGTCACTGGTTTGGATAAGTCGGTTGACCACCGCTTGAGGCACACGGCCTGGCACATGGCTGTGTCAGAGGCCGTGTCGGGTAAAATCAGTGTTTTTGGCAGAATCGTGGCCATCCATTCCTTCAGCTGGGATCCAAGGGCTGAAGCTTCTTTCTCTTTTTCCTAAAGGCCGAAAACTGAGAAGTGATTCTCATTTGTTTTGGCCTTGATCTTTCTTCAAGTTAAGAGAGAAAGAGAGAGAGAAAGGAGGAGGAAGAAGAAAAGGGGGCTGCTGCTGGTGGTGCTTCTGGTTACTGACGAGAAATCCGAAGCCGGTGTTGCGGAGGAAACGCTCTTGCGAGTCTTGCAAGCAAGCTTTGTGGTCATGACACCGAAGCGGTCGTCAAGGGTAACGACTCTTCTTCCTAGCCATGTGAAGGCTTCTTTTTGGCATAGCTTTGTGATTTCCCCCACCAAGAGGTGGCTGATTTTGGAAATCCTTGGGTGGATGCTTGAAATCCCCTTTGTTAGCATATAAATCCGGAAATGGAGTACGGAATAGACGTGCTGTGTGAAGCCCATCTGGACAGGTTGGTCTGGATTGGTGATGTTGCATACGAACCGGAGAAGACTCCGTGATAACGTGTAGGTTAAGGAGTCTACGGGTATGCCTGCGAAAATGAGTAGCAGGAAGTACTGGGGTAGTAGCCTAGGAAAGTAGCCATGTGATGTTTTTGGGTCCAACCTGTGAATGAAGCACATGAAGTACTGGTGTGACCAGGAAATGCCCTTTGTGATGCTTGATGTCATAGGGTGTCCACCTGTGAAGCGAGTAATAGGAAGTACTGACAGGATAGCCAGGAAAGACCCCTGACATTTGTGTTTGTGCGGTGTCCACCTGTGAAGAGAGTCACAGGAAGTACTGGGAGGCCCAGGAAAGACCCGCTGTTGTGCTAAGGAAATGGGTATCGAGATATGCTCAGGCTTGAATGCCAAGAACGGGATTGGTGAGACCGACCCGCGCCTTTGATATAGCCATGAGTACGTTGTACTCGGAGAATGCAAGGCGATTTGAGCAACGGGGGGGGGGGGGGGGGGGGGGGGGGGGGGGGGTGGAGGATCCGACCTACGCTATATCCGTCGACGTGAGACCAAAAGGTGCGGTCTGTTGGAGCGCATAGCAAGAGTCTTCGGCCTGCGCGCCATGACACAATGGGGGGCTACGGGCCATCCCGGTGTAGGAAGACTAACTCCGGCTGCACGCCATGGAGTAAATGCTCAAGAGATTTACCATTGGGTTGTGACCCGAATACGGTGGTGGGCAAGAGCAATGCCAGAACACCAAGAATGTGCCCTGAGTGCACGGACCGTTGGGCCGGGTGGCGAACGGTTGTGATGGCTTGTGTGCGTGAAAGCACATTTTGATGATATATCTTGCCATACTTGTATTTTATATGCCTGCAGGGAAGAGTACCGCTGCCCCGAGAGAAGGGGTAGGGTCGTTATAATTTGGTCAGCTGAACGCTGACCGTTGCTTTTGTTTGCCACCGTTGGGTGTGAAAGTCCACCTAGTGTCAACTATGTGCACCTATGGGGGGGGGGGGGGAATAGGTGACGTGTGGTTCTTTTGCGGAATTTACGGATGTACCTGCACAATAAAATTAAAGAGCACAGCACACAGAATACACAGCAAATTTATAGTGGTTCCCCGACTTGGGTACATCCACTTTCCCCCTTCGACCTATCTCCCCAACAGGGGACGACTCGGTCACTTCACCAACGGGATTGAAATCCAATCCCCGCACTAACGGAAGGAGCCCTTCCACACGTGAGAGTCAACACTCCCACAAAACAGGTTGCACCCAACCCTTACAACACGGAACAAAAGTTCCTATACAACGAAATTTAAATATAGAGTGTACACGTGATACAAACTTCTGTTGGAGACTACGGTGTTCCTCTTTGTTCGACGACGTGTTCTTGAAGTCGATGAAGAGTCTACGACCTTGGTCTCTCTTGGAGAGGATCTCCCGAAACCGGCGGCGGCACACGAGCGGCGGCTAGCTTCGGGATCGGCGGCTACGATGAAGAGCGGCTGCTGAACTTGGAGATCCAAACTTCGTAGCGAAGCAAACTAGGTCTACCAACGGTCACTCTAGGATCGGTCGTCTCGATCGATTCAGACGGAGGAATTTTTTCCCGTTCAACAAATCGAGAGACAAGAGATCTCTGGATAGACACGTAAGACACAAGCTTTGGTAAGCTTCTGTCGCCGGAGATCACGAAGGAATCTCGAATGTTGACGGCGACCTACGTTCCCGAGCACGACGGCGGCGGCGGAGAGGAGTCGCGGTTTTAGGGTTTCGTTGCGGCTCGGTTTCTGTTCCTTTTTCTCCGTGCTTTTACTGTTCAAAATACCCATGTATTTATACCCTGTAGATACAACAAATTTGACCGTTGTGGGACCCACAGGTATAACCCCGAAATCTGGCTCAAACTGGTCCAGAGGCAGAATCCGGTCTAGCAGCATCCTGAGAAAACGCCAAGGAAAAATCGGCGAGAATCGCATATGATTCTCGACGAATCGGCGAGAATCACCAAGTGATTCTCGACGATTCGTCGAGAATCGTCAGTGATTCTCGCCGAATCACTTATTGATTCTCAACGAATTTCACTTTGTATACATGAGCTCCTTGGCCACTGGTTCGGCGGGAATTACTAGTGATTCTCGTCGAATCTTACTTGGCACCATTTTGAGGTGGCCAGAAGGAGTCGGCGAGAATCACTAATGATTCTCGTCGATTCGGCGAGAATCACTAGTGATTCTCGCCGAATCGGCGAGAATCACTTGGTGATTCTCGTCGAATTTGCCTTGGACGAATTTTCGTCTTCCACCCAGGAGCTGCTCCTTGATCCTTCATGCTCCTTGTCTTCTCTTGCATATGAACGGCCCTGTACTTGAAAGTAAGTGCACTCCAATAGAGAGAGTGCACATAGGCCAACACACTGATCTGCTCAACGAGAGATTACGTCGTGCAGACCCGTGTATATTGACCTACTGCACCCTGACATTGGTGTGCACTTAGCGTGGAGGAACTGCAAGTACAACTTAAGATGTTTCATTAAATACATTGTGAATTCATCTTAGCTTGACAGGTGGCTTCCTCAAATCTAGGTAATCGTGGATACAATACCCAACAGGGTGGATTGTCCCTGTACAGGTGCTGGAGAGCCGAGCGGGACGCATAGAGGTTGATGTTCCTGCTGCTGTTGCTGCTACTGCTGGTATCCCTCGAAGGCTATCTGTGTTGTTGTGTGTTTTCTTTCATTGTGGTCGGCCTGCGCGCCAATTTGTTTAGGCCACTGTTTGATAGCCATGTAAGGCCATAAGGCCAACTCTTTTGACTTGTTGTAAGACATTCCTATATGGTATAAAATGTGGAGTTTTATGTTTGGACATTCATGAGGAGTTCACGTTGTAGTCTAGGCTTCCGTTAGAATGATTTGTGATAGGTGCGATGCGCTACTCTGGTATCATCCTGTACCTTCACCGCCTGTTTTGCGCTATATACTGTGGGGCCCCGGCCGGACCTTCTAGAATATACCATATGAACGGATGGGGTTGTTACATTTTTGGTATCGGTTGTCTTGGTCTTTCCCTCTCGAAGTCGTGGTCGACTTCTTTTGTGGGGTGGCGAGCCCGTGTTTGTGCAAACCACAGTCTACGAATGAAATCCTGAATGTCCATGATAGGAATGCAAACTTGATGTGTTTGAGGAACCTGCGTGTTCTTATTTTGTGCTGTTTGTTTGGGTATGACCGCTAATGTGTGTGTCTTGTCCACCTTTAGGTGACACGAAGTGGAGCTGGGCCGTCTGAGTCCCGGCGTTCTGATGAAAGTATGGCACCAGCCATGGTGCCTACACCTCCACCGTCTGCGGAACATGTGCGTTTAGTTGCGGAGGCCTTATTTACCATGATCCAAGGCCAGCCCCTTAGGCAGGAGAAAGCGGCTGTGAGGCCAGAACAGGTGGCGGAGAGGCCTGAACCTGTCGTGGATTTGGCTCCTCGAGCGGCTGAGAAGCAACTAACGCGGTTTATGAGTTTCCATCCGCCTACGTTCTCGGGAGCGGGAACCCCGACGCAGGCTGAGGATTGGCTATCGCGTGTCAAGCGAGTGATGACGGCGATAGGAACGGCGGAGCACCAGAAAGTTACTTTAGTTACCTTTTTGCTTGAAGGCGAAGCTCGGTTATGATGGGATGAGATGGAGTTGCATCACTTGGCATGTCGTCCGTTAACCGAAATATCAATGGAAGAATTCTCCCGGCTCTTCCTCGCGAAGCACCTTCCTGCGGCTCAGCGGATAGCCATGGAAAATGAGTTCCAAAGGTTAACACAAGGTGATGGCAGTGTTGACGCCTATTTGCATGAATTTACTCGCTTGGGGTGGTATGCGGGTTCTATCTTTGCTGATGAACAGAGGAAGACCAACAGGTTCTATGAAGGACTGAGGGACGAGTTGAGGTTCCTTGTGTCAAGTTCTGTGAACCAAGGTTTCCAAGCATTGGTGGACACCGCGACCGCGTTGGAAAAGGATATGAAAAGGGTGCAAGGGAAGAGAGCTTTGGTTGTGTCGCAACAGGAGTGGAAGGCTCCCCGATCGGGAAAACCATTTTATAAGAAGAGATGGGGCAAGAAGTCCAAGCCTAGTGGACAAGCTCCTTCATCCGTTGCAACGGGAGCAACGTCAGAGGCTACCTCCAAGCCAGATACTCGGGTCTGCTTCAATTGTGGTCGCATGGGGCATATTGCGCGCGATTGTCGGATGTCGCCAAAGAGTGAAAAGAAGGCGGGAGCATCTTATGCGGAAAAAGGAAAGGCGGTGGTGGATTCCTCTGCCTCGCAGGCGCAACCCCGGGTCTACAATCTTGGCCTGCAAGAGGCCATCAAGCAGAGTGACGTGGTCATAGGTATGAGTTTAGTTTTGCATATGCTATTGTTTGTATGCTTTGCTTAGTACCCCTATGTTTGCGGTTTGTGTGTGTGACATGTTTGTCATAGGCTTTGTGATGATTCGGGACACGCTGGCGCGCGCACTGTTTGATACAGGTGCATCGCATTCTTTTCTGTCTAGTGAGTTTATGACGCGGCTTGGGATACCCAGTCGTGCAAAGACAGATATCGTCAGAGTGGTGTTGCCGAATGGCTGTTGGATGCTTGCGGATCAAGCTTGCGATGTGGCGGTTCAGTTAGGAAGTCGGGATTTGCATTTATCTGCATTTGTTTTGCCAATATCGGAATTCGACGTGATTTTTGGGATGGATTGGTTTGCAGAGTAGCATGCTATGATTGATTGCCAGTCCAAAGAAATCACGTTGGGCCAGAATACCGAACAGGAGACAAAGTTCGCAGGTATGCGAGGAGTGGGCGGGACATTGATGTCTGCACTCCAGGTAGTCAAGGCTGTTCGGAAGGGTGCGGAGTGTTACTTTGCACTAATTCAGGCTGTTGAGCCTAAGGCCAGTTTGTGCGAGGTTCCGATTGTGGCAGAATTTACAGATGTGTTTCCCACGGATCTCCCTGGGCTACCACCCCAGCGGGAGATTGACTTCACGATCGAGTTGGTGCCAGGTGCGAAACCTGTGGCCCGCTCGCCATATCGCGTTGCGCCAAAAGAGATGGCGAAGTTGAAGGTTCAACTACAAGAAATGCTAGAGCAAGGTTATATACGCCCAAGTATGTCACCTTGGAGCGCGCCTGTGCTTTTTGTAAAGAAGAAATACGGTGAGTTGCGATTGTGTATCGATTACCGTGAACTGAATAAGCTGACCGAGAAGAATAAGTATCCGAGACCTCAGATTGATGAGTTATTCGATCAGCTAGTGGGCTCAACCGTCTATTCGAAGTTGGACCTGAAGTCTGGTTATTACCAGTTACGAATTCGGGAAGGTGACATTCCCAAAACCGCATTTGGAACGCATTATGGGCACTATGAGTTCACAGTCATGCCATTTGGACTGTGCAATGCGCCCTCAGTGTTTATGGATTTGATGCACCGTATTTTTCGTGAGTACCTGGATCTGTTTGTGATTGTGTTCATTGATGACATCCTGGTATACTCGAAATCCAAAGCCGAGCATGAGATTCACTTGCGGTTGGTGTTGAACACGTTGAGGCAAAATCAGCTATATGCCAAGTTCTCGAAGTGCGAGTTTTGGCTATCGTCAGTGGCATTTTTCAGCCATGTGGTGAGTGGAGCAGGCATTGCAGTGGATCCAGCGAAGATAAGGGCCATACAGGAGTGGCCAATGTTGTCTTCCGTGGCCGAGGTCCGAAGTTTCCTTGGACTGGCGGGCTACTATAGAAGATTTGTAGAAAATTTCTCGCGGATCGCTTTGCCACTAACCACCTTGACACGAAAAGATCAGAAGTTCGTTTGGACGCCAGAGTGCGCACGAGCTTTTGAAGACCTGAAGGTTCGGTTGACCACGGTGCCGGTGTTGTCTTCACCACGTGGAACCGATGGATTTGTAATTTATAGTGATGCCTCAGGGAGCGGCTTAGGCTGCGTTCTTCTGCATGATGGAAAGGTGATTGCTTATGGCTCACGCCAGCTGAAGGTGCACGAGCGAAATTATCCCGTCCATGATTTAGAACTAGCGGCGGTGATTTTTGCACTCAAGTTGTGGCGACACTACCTTTATGGAGTGAAGGTGGAGATCTATACCGATCATAAGAGCCTCAAGTATCTTTTGGAGCAGAAAGACGTGAACATGCGACAACGAAGGTGGTTGGAGTTCCTTGGGGACTATACTTTCGAGATTCACTATACGCCCGGGAAGGGGAATGTTGTCGCGGATGCCTTAAGTCGGCGGATTCCGGCTAGAGCAAATTGGTTACAAAGGCATGATAAACGCCTTATCCAGGAGTTGGAGGCGTTAGAGATCTATTGTGTTGACAAGAATTCCACTGCGACTACATGTTTGAACTGGATCGAGGTGCAATGTGACCTTGCGGACCGAGTTCGACTGTCAACGGAGTTGGATGAAGATCTCTTACGCTATGTGAATGAAGGGCCAGAGGGCAAATTCACCTGGATTGACGGTCTTGTACGAAAAGAGGGTCGTTTGTACGTCCCAAATGTGGGGAAACTGAGGGAAGAACTGATGTATGAAGCGCATTTTACAAAGTATTCCATTCACCCCGGGAGCACAAAGATGTTCAATGATATGAAGAAGCTATTTTGGTGGCCAGGGCTCAAGAAAGATGTTGCCATTTATGTAGCCAAATGTCAAACATGTGCGTTGGTGAAGGCGGAATGTCAAAAGCCGGGCGGTTATTTGAAGTCATTGCCGATCCCAGAGTGGAAATTTGATGATATTTCCATGGATTTTGTGCACGGGTTGCCAAGATCGCAGCGAGGAAATGATTCCATTTGGGTGATTGTTGACCGGTTAACGAAAGTAGCACATTTTCTCCCGAACAGGCAGGATGATTCAGTTGAAAGTTTGGCAAAGTTATATGTTGACCAGATTATGCGGCTTCACGGTGTTCCTCGGAGCATCGTAAGTGATCGAGATGGGCGGTTCACGTCAAATGATTGGAGGTTAGTTCACCGACTGTTGGGCACGAAGTTGACTTTCAGTACGGTCTTTCATCCCCAAACGGATGGCCAAACTGAACGTACCAACAGAACAATGGAGGACATGCTCCGAATGTGCGCCCTTGACTTCGGAAAGAGATGGGAAGATCATCCCTATATGGTAGAGTTTGCATATAATAATAGCTACCAGGCGAGCATTGGGATGGCACCATATGAAGCTCTATATGGAAGGAAGTGTCGTACTCCCTTGGCTTGGGTAGAAGCGGGCGAAGCTCGGGTTGTTAAACCAAATGAGGTTGAGGAAGCAAACTCAACCATACGGACGATTCGAGAGAGATTGCTTATTGCTCAAGATCGACAAGCGAAGTACTACAACGCCAAGCACCGGAATGTGGAATTTGCGGTTGGCGATTGGGTCTACTTGAAGATCAAGCCATTCAAAGGTGTCTCCAGTATTCGACGGTTGAAAAAGTTGAGTCCAAGATATTTGGGTCCTTTTGAAGTGGTTGAGCGAGTTGGCGAAGCGGCTTATCGGCTAGCTCTGTCGGCAGACTTGGGTGGGTTGCATGATGTCTTTCACATCTCGGTGCTTCGGAAGGCCGTGAAAGAGCCAGCTCAAGTGATCGCGGATGATCTTGTGCCGGTGGAGTATGGGCTAACAACGAGAGTTAGACCCATTCAGATCGAAGATCGAGCCGAGAAACAGTTGCGGAACAAGGCGGTCGCCATGGTAAAAGTCCGGTGGGACAATTGTGGCCGTGAAGAACTGTCATGGGAGCGAGAGCAAACCATGTGCGAAGAGTTCCCTCAGCTATTTTTGTAATCTCGAGAGAGGATGTTGTAATATAAACTTTTGTATGTTGTAACATATTTCTTGATGTTTACTGTTGCCTTCCTGTGTCTGAATTTCGAGGACGAAATTTCCTGTAGGAGGGGGGGATTGTAACAGTCCAAATTTCTGAAACAGGAATTTTTGGGTGACACGGCCTGGGACACGGGCGTGTCCCAGGGCGTGTCAGCTGACACGGCCTGCGACACAGGCGTGTCGCAGGGCGTGTCGAGGTTGTGTCGACGATCGGGCTTTGTCTCGACGATTTTTTCGCTCGACGATGTGTCGAGAGGAGACACACGGCCCAGGACACGGACGTGTCCAAGGCCGTGTCGCGTGCTCGACGACTGTTACTCGACGATCGTCGAGTGTCGAGACGTGAGTGTCGAGTGTCGAGAGGTTGAACACGGCCTGTGACACAGGCGTGTCACAGGGCGTGTCAAATCGGGTCGACGAACTCAGCCTGCCGAAGGATTTCGACAGGGCGTGTCTTTGTGCCGTGTCAGGGCACACGGCCTGGGACACGGGCGTGTCACAGGCCGTGTGAAGTCTCGGGATGATTTGGGATTTTTTTCGCCCAGGCACACGGCCACAGACACGGGCGTGTCGGAAGGCGTGTTGGTGACACGGCCCATGACACGGGCGTGTCACTGGTTTGGATAAGTCGGTTGACCACCGCTTGAGGCACACGGCCTGGCACACGACCGTGTCAGAGGCCGTGTCGGGTAAAATCAGTGTTTTTGGCAGAATCGTGGCCATCCATTCCTTCAGCTGGGATCCAAGGGCTGAAGCTTCTTTCTCTTTTTCCTAAAGGCCGAAAACTGAGAAGTGATTCTCATTTGTTTTGGCCTTGATCTTTCTTCAGGTTAAGAGAGAAAGAGAGAGAGAAAGGAGGAGGAAGAAGAAAAGGGGGCTGTTGCTGGTGGTGCTGCTAGTTACCGACGAGAAATCCGAAGCCGGCGTTGCGGAGGAAACGCTCTTGCAAGTCTTGCAAGCAAGCTTTGTGGTCATGGCACCGAAGCGGTTGTCAAGGGTAACGACTCTTCTTCCTAGCCATGTGAAGGCTTCTTTTTGGCATAGCTTTGTGATTTCCCCTACCAAGAGGTGGCTGATTTTGGAAATCTTTGGGTGGATGCTTGAAATCCCCTTTGTTAGCATATAGATCCGGAAATGGAGTACGGAATAGGCATGCTGTGTGAAGCCCATCTGGACAGGTTGGTCTGGATTGGTGATGTTGCATACGAATCGGAGAAGACTCCGTGATAACGTGTAGGTTAAGGAGTCTACGGGTATGCCTGCAAAAAGGAGTAGCAGGAAGTACTGGGGTGGTAGCCCGGGAAAGTAGCCATGTGATGTTTTTGGGTCCAACCTGTGAATGAAGCACAGGAAGTACTGGTGTGACCAGGAAATTCCCTTTGTGATGCTTGATGTCGTAGGGTGTCCACCTGTGAAGCGATTAACAGGAAGTACTGGCAGGATAGCCAGGAAAGACCCCTGACATATGTGCTTGTGCGGTGTCCACCTGTGAAGAGAGTCACAGGAAGTACTGGGAGGCCCAGGAAAGACCCGCTGTTGTGCTAAGGAAATGGGTATCGAGATATGCCCAGGCTTGAATGCCAAGAACAGGATTGGTGAGACCGACCCGTGAAAGATATGGTACCTAAACACCTAGAGGGGGGGGGGGGGGTGAATAGGTGACCTAATCCTTTTCTAACTTTACTGGCAGCAAACAGTTTATTATCACAGATTTTTAACTTTTGCACAGCAATCACAAAGTATTCACAGCATACACAGCACAATCACAGCACAACACAATGGTTTATAGTGGTTCCCCAAGATATGGGTACATCCACTTTCCCCCTTCGCCTATCTAGCAGTGTACTAGATTCGGCCAAACTCCTCCACTGTCTCAGAACCCAAATTGGTTCCTACACCTCAGGCCCAAAGCCTTACAACTCAGCTTTATCCCAAATCCTACACTCAGCCAATCAAGGCCTACACTCAGCCAACCAAGGCCTACACTCAGCCAACAAGGCATACACTCAGAGATCTCTATCTCCTACACTCAGGCTAACAAGCCCTACCCTCAGCCTTTATAAATACAGGCTTACAAATCACTCAGATCCAAAGGATCCTACAAGTTAAAATGTATTACAAATAATAACTCTACAACTCAAAAATAAAAGAGGGGAGTTGAGAGTTTCTTGATGAGTTCTTGGAAGAACTCAGCTGGATTCACTCTGACTTAGCTTTCTTCAAAGCTTCTTGAGTAGAACTGAATAAGACTGAATCCTCCTGCAGTAGTTCCTTGACCTCTGCTACTTAAGATCCAGAATTGAATCTGAATCCTTCTTCTCAGCCTAGTTCCAGAGGCTGATTTCTTGGAAGGAGCCCTCTCTCTCCAACTTCTTAGATCTGCACTTGGACTGCAAGATCTTCTTGTGTTGATACTCTTGGTACCACTTCAATAATTTGTTTTTCAACAACCTGAACTTTTGAACAATAATCTGATCCACAATTTCTGTAAACTGTAGATGCCTATTTATAGGCCTTCTTCATGGTAACCGGCTGGTCCGGTCCATAACTGACTTCTGATATCTCTGACAGGTGCTGTAGACTGGCTGGAACGGCAGCTGTCAAGTCATCCAGTCATTTCTTGAAAATCTCTAACTGTCTGTAAGTGTCGAGACTTTCTGTCTTTAAGTGTCGACACTTATAGTCCAAGTGTCGACACATGTTGTGTAAGTGTCGACACAAGTCTACAAGGTGTCGGCAGATTTCCTTGTATATCTCGACACAGATTCTTCTGCATGTGTCGACACTGAAATTGAGTGTCGACACAAGTACTTGTTCTTCTAGCTTTTGCTGAATTCTTCTAAGTGTCGACACATCTCCTTTGTGTCGACACAACTTCTTGTGTTGAATCTGTCAAGTGTCGACACTGCTTCTTGATGTCGACACATAGTCTTCAATGTCGTTGCTTGCTGAGTGTCGACACAGCTCCTTGTGTCGACACACCTTCTTCTTGTTGAGACTTCAGCTAAGTGTCGACGCATTCCCTTAGTGTCGACACTTGTACTTAGAATATTTTTGTTGAACTTTCTGATCTTTGCTAAGTGTCGACACAGCTCCTTGTGTCGACACTTTCTTCAAGTGTAGAGTCTTTAGCTGAGTGTCGACACATTGTGCTGGGTGTCGACACTTACTTCATGTGTTGACTCTTCTGGTTGTGTGTCGACATATTGTGATGGGTGTCGACACATTCTTCAAGTGCTGACTCTTCTGTTGAGTGTCAACACATTGTTCTGAGTGTCGACACTTTAACTTAGTCTCTGCAGACTTTTGCTGAGTGTCGACACAGCTCCAAGTGTCGACACTTTCTGGTGTAGACACAGCTTCACTGAGTGTCGACACAGCTCCTTGTGTCGACACTTTCTGTCTGCACTTTTCTTCACTGAGTGTCAACACAGCTCCTTGTGTCGACACTTTCTGTCTGGTGTCGACTCTGCATCCCAGGTGTCGACACAATGACTCCAAGTGTCGACACTGCTTGTCTGGGTGTCGACACAAGCTTTCTTGAGTGTCGACACTTTCCCTCTGGGTGTCGACACATGGACTTAGAAACTTTTTGCTTCAGTCCAGTGATTACTTAACCTGCACAAGTAAACTCAACATACATCAAATACATTATAATGTATATCATTGAGTTGGGTGAGGCTTCTTCAAATCAGGTACATTTGACCAATGTACCCAACAATCTCCCCCTATTTGGAAAAGTCATAACCCTTAGTCAATGATATACACCATTCATAATTAAAGATTACAAAATGATGTAAAGCAGATTATTTACAGCAGGGTAAACATAAACATGTAATAATTCACACATGTATACACATTCATTATTTCAGAACAAGAAATAGACACATTCACAGAACAATCATGAAATATATTTATCATATATTGTTCTAACATTTTTCTAATACACCTTCAATGTTTTACAAAAATGTTTTACATTTAAAAGATTACAAAATAATCTTCAAGTAATTTCTTAATCTATTTCTGGTCTGGTTCTTTGATAACTATGCCTTTGCCAGGTTGGACTTGAGATTTGACAGTGGCTTCAGCAGTTTCAGCAATAGCAGGCTTCTTGCCTTTTAGATCTTTCTGTTTGAGTGCTTCTGCCTTGATCTTCTGCCTCTCAAAGTAGTGATATGGCTTGGGGAAGTACTTGCTAGGCTCCACTGCAGTAGGAGGTAGCTTTCCCATCTTAGCCTTCCTTCTGAATTGAACAATGGCTTCTTGTCTTATTTCATGTTTTCTCCATTCAGCTTCAGAGAACCACTTGTTCCTTTCATGAGTATTGTCCTTGGCAGCTTTCCAGGAAGTTAATATGATATTCCTAGAGGTAGGGCTCCACTGTTCAAAATCTGGCTTTTGTTCTGCTTGTTCCCTAAACCTCTTCTTTGACAACCTTGTCTCTTCTTCTTTTTGTAATTCCTCTTGCATGGCTTCAGATATAGGTTGAACAACCTTTTCAATATGAACATGGTCCTTGCCCTCAGGTGGGCTATACATGGTGCTCACATCTGCTTGAATCATGTCAAAGTCTGGAGGTGGATAAATGACCTGAGCTACCTCTGGTTGCTCACCTCCAAGATAGGTAGTTTGAATCCCTGATTCAGCAACATTATCATCATCACAGAGTGGAGGATAGCCCAGTGTAGCTTTGATGGAATTAGATATCCATTTGGCATGGTCAGAGCTAGCTTTGACTAATACTCTCTCCCCCTTTATGACTTCTCGAGCCATATGGTCTCTGACATCATCCTTTTGAAATATTATTTGACTGTCCAAATATCTGATTCCCTCTTTAAAGAATGGTTTGAGCTTTTGCAGTTGATCAGATATAGCTTTCTGAGAGTCTTGGATGGCAGTCTTGACAGCAGAAATTTCTTGTTGAAAGGCTTTGTCAAATTCAATTTTAGCAACAGCAGTAGATGTAGAAGGTTCAGCACCCTTGGTCTTCAACTCAGTGACTATAGCATTATGTGAAGCAGTCAAATTGTCATTCATTCTTATCTGATTTTCCAGGATATACCCTTGCTTCAATGCTATATCATCTACCTGTGTCTTGATCTTCTCTTGGTGTGTTGCTAAATACACCACTGCATTTCCACCCTTGTGGAAGCAGTCTGTCATCTCCTTCTTGTTGAGATTCATCTTAAACCTTATAGATTTTATATCTTGGGCCAGATCAAATTGTAAAGTCTTCTGCCCTTCATCCACATAAGCCTCTATAGCTTTTCTTTGTTCATCAAGTTTTATCTGCATGGCAATCATTAAGGCACTATAATCAACAGTTGGGGCTTGTTGAATTATAGGCTGTAGGGCTATAGATTGCAGAGCTTTCTTGTAACTCTGACTTCTCCTTTTAAAAACATATAATTTCTTCTTCTTTGCCCTAGCACTCTCCTCATCTTCAGAGGCAGAAGTGCTGGCTATCTCAACCCTATCCTTAGGGCTTTGAGGTTTTTCAGTTTGCACATCAGGTGCCTTCTCATTTTCTAGCCTAATAGGCTCTTCCAGATCTTGTACTTGCTCCCCCTCAGCAGCAGCAGTATCTCTTCCAGCAGCTTCTTTGTCCATGTCAAAATCAACTTGATCTAGATTGAGAAATAGATCTTCCATGGTGAACTCTTGAGGTGATTGAGCTGGAGACATTCTTTGCTCTTCAACTACTGGAACAGCAGATGTGTCTTTGATAACAACATCTGGTTCTTGACTAGGCAGCTGAGTTTGCTGAGGAACATCAGACAAATCAGCATCTTCTATAAGATATTCTAAAGTTTTTAGGTCAGTGAGTACCTCTTGGATGATGATGGTGGCTTGCTCACTGTCCAGTGTAGATGGTTCTTCTACTACTGGAGGCTCCCCCTGGCTTTGATCCCTGTGGATGGGGCTAGCCTGTGGTAGCTCCCCCTAGATCTCATCAATATCTTGAGCAGCAGGGGTCTTCTCTGCAGGCACTTCCTCTTGGTCATCAGGAGTGAAAACAACATGTTCTTCACTCCCTGAACTGCTGGAGGACTCTTGTTCAACTGGAGCAGTTTTTCTCTTTTTCTTAGGAGGAATCGCCTTCTCAGTAATTATCGTCTCAGGGGTTGGCATGTCCTTTGACAACACCCTGTCCCATCTTGAAAAGATCCTTAGATCCATCTTCCTCATGTGGTTTATTTTGCTACCTGCAGCTGCACTCATCACCTCTGGTATGGTACCAGCTAGGTAGAGACTAATGATCCTGCCCAGATTGGGCTTCTTCAAGCTCTCCTTAATCTTGTCAAATACTATGATTGACCAATCAGTTCTTAGATTAAAGATAATTCTTGTCATTACTCAAAACATATTGGCAGACACTCTGTCATGCCCTCCTGGCTTACTGAGTAAGACTTTTCCCACAATCTCAGACATGAATTTTCCCTGAGTATTCATGCCTTTCCTGTTAAAGACAGAACCTATCTTCATCTTTGGATCAACACCACACCAGGTTAAAGCTTCCCTGGTCTTTGAAGCAGTAACCTCTTCTTCATCTTGAATTTTTGGTAGCTGAAGTACCTTCCTCAGACTCTTAGGTGAAACCTTAATCTTAGTTCCATGAACTCTGGATTTGATTCTGAATCCAGATTCATCTACGGCAGCTCCATTAAGAAATTCAAGTACTTCCTTCTTCCAAATCTTTGTAGGTTCAGACAAGAGATATTCTAGTCCAGAATCGGCGACTAGGGTTACCACTGCCTGAATTTCTTGATCTGCATCGTCGAATGCGCCGCGCACAAGCTCATAGCCTTCGTTAACGTTCTCCTCAAGCTTAGGTGCCATTAGGGTTTGTAGAATTTGTCTTTAGAAAAGAGAGGTGTCGACACAGTAGTTTTGGTCTCGAAACTTTGAAAGCGTGTCGACAAACAAAGACAGAACCCTATTTATACCTTTCTGATTTTGAAGATGAACAAGCGGGACAGCTAACTTAAAATGTGTCGACACTGGCAACAAGTGTCGACACTGACTTATAATGTCTCGACACATATGTGTCGACACAAGTTTAGTCAACAGATTTTATGTGTTGACACTTGGTTATGTGTCAACACAACATAACTCGACACATTGTCGAGACTTTACTTAGAAAAATTCTGAGTAAAACTTAAGTGTCGACACCACATTGGATGTGTCGACACCTACTAGACATGTGTCGACACTAACATTCTGAAGTGTCGACACCAACATCCTAGATGTGTCGACACCTTTTTCCTGAAGTGTCGACACCACTATTCTGTGTCGACATAGACTTGTCTATGTGTTGACACCTTTTTACTTAGTCATTTTCAAATTTGTAAACTTACTCTAAGTTTATCTTTCCTAGTTCAATTTTGAATCTATTGAACTTAGCTTCTTCTAGTGGCTTAAGAAACATATCAGCTACTTGTTCATCTGTTTTAACATATTCTAATAAAATATCTTCTCTTTCTACATGCTCCCTAAGAAAATGATATTTAATCTCAATATGTTTTGTCCTACTATGGGATACAGGGTTATTAGCTATTGAAATAGCACTTGTAGAATCACAGAAAAGTGGAGTTCTACTTACCTGAAATCCATAGTCCTCTAGCTGATGTTGAATCCACAGAAGTTGAGCACAGCAACTTCCTGCAGCTACATACTCTGACTCAGCTGTGGAGATAGCCACACTGGTTTGCTTCTTGCTACTCCATGAAATTAGTCTCCCACCTAGGAATTGACAGGTTCCAGTAGTGCTCTTTCTATCCTCTTTGCATCCTGCAAAGTCTGCATCTGAATAACCTGTTAGATCAAAATCTCCATTCCTAGGGTACCAGAGGCCTAGATAGGGAGTGCCCTTTAGATATCTCAATATTCTTTTGACTGCAGTCAAATGAGACTCTTTAGGGCAGGCTTGATACCTTGCACAAACACATGTAGCATACATGATGTCTGGTCTACTAGCAGTCAAGTATAATAGGGAGCCAACTATCCCTCTATACAAGGTTTCATCTACAGGTTTCCCTGCATCATCCTTGCTAAGAGACATACTTGACCCCATAGGAGTCTTCATGGTACTGGATGAATCCATACCATACTTCCTTATGAGTTCTAGGGTGAACTTTGACTGACAAATGGACAAACCACTCTCAGTCTGTTTAACTTGGAGACCCAAGAAAAACTTCAGCTCTCCCATACTACTCATCTCAAACTGACCTTGCATAAGTTTTGCAAACTTTTTGCAAAGGCTGCTTTCAGTAGACCCAAATATAATGTCATCTACATATATTTGGACTAGTATGACTTTGCCTCTAGATTCCCTAAGGAATAGAGTCTTATCTATTTTCCCCCTTAAGAACTTGTTCTCAATGAGAAAACTAGATAGGGTTTTATACCAAGCCCTAGGGGCTTGCTTTAACCCATATAAAGCTTTCTTAAGTCTATAGACATGATGAGGTAGAGTTGGATCAACAAAACCTGAAGGCTGCTCCACATAGACTTCTTCTTTCAAATTACCATTTAGGAATGCTGACTTGACATCCATTTGGTATACCTTGAATCCTTGATAGGTTGCATAGGCCAAGAACATTCTTATGGCTTCCAGTCTGGCTACTGGAGCAAAGGTTTGATCAAAATCAATACCTTCTTCTTGTATATATCCTTTAGCAACCAGTCTAGCCTTATTCTTAATGATGACCCCTTGTTCATCCATCTTATTCCTGTAGATCCACTTAGTTCCTATTACATTGTGGTCTTTAGGTTTAGGAACCAATTCCCAGACCTTGCACCTCTTGAACTGATTAAGCTCTTCTTGCATTGCTTCAGTCCATTGTGGATCTTGTATTGCTTCTTCAAACTTCTTAGGTTCAACTTGTGACAGAAAGCTGGAATAGATTGCAGCATTCTGATTTCTGCTCCTTGTTTGAACTCCTTGTCTTGGATCTCCAATAATCAGCTCTACTGGATGATCTCTAAGATACCTGTGGGCTGGAGGCATCCTCACTTCTGGTTGAACCATTTCAGCATCTGCATCATGCTGTATACCTTGGATTTCTTCAGCAATTGGCACATGTAGTTCTCCCCCTGGACAACAACTACTTTCTTCTACTTGCAGTCTTGCAGCAGGCACTTCTTCTATAGTAAGCTTGTCCATTTTCTTTGTCAAACCTGTGGGGCTGCATACACTGCTAGACAACTCATTATTAATAAGTTTAGTCTCATCAAAAACTACATGCACTGATTCTTCTACAACTTGTGTAGTCAAGTTGTAGACTCTATAAGCCTTACTATTATTGCTGTACCTAACAAAAATTCCCTCTTGGGACTTGGCAGCAAACTTAGTTAAGTAAGACTTCCCATTGTTAAGTATGAAGCATTTACAACCAAAGATCCTAAAATAGGATAGGTTTGGTTTCCTGCCTTTCACTACTTCATAGGGGGTCTTGTTAAGCCTTTTAGTGATGGTAGCCCTATTTATAACATGTCATGCAGTGTTAACTGCTTCAGCCCAGAAATACTCTGGCAGTGATGTATCACTCAATAGGGTTCTACCAGCCTCTATCAAGGTTCTATTCTTCCTCTCAGCAATGCCATTTTGCTGAGGTGTTCTAGGTGAAGAGAATTCTTGAAATATCCCAAAGTCTTCACACAGTTTTGTCATGCTTTCAGACTGAAATTCAGTACCATGGTCACTTCTAATTTTGACCACTATACTATTTAGTTCATTCTGAATTTGCTTGACAAAGCTGTAGAAGACACTAGGTGTTTCAGATTTCTGTCTTAAGAAGAACACCCAGGAAAACCTTGAGTAGTCATCTACAACTACAAGGGTATAGACCTTCCTACCTAAGCTGTGAACTGGCATTGGACCAAAGATATCCAAATGCAAGAGGTACAAACATCTCACAGCATCTTTGTTTTCTATGCTTTTAAAGGTGGATTTAGTCTGCTTGCCCTTTTGACAAGCTGAGCAAATACCATCTTTGACACACTTAACTTGAGGACCATTTCTCACTAACTCTTTGCTAAAGAGTTTGCTAATAGTCTTGTAGTTAAGATGGGCTAGCCTCTTGTGCCATTTGACACAATGAGAGACTGTCTCATCAGCTACAAGACAAACTGGAGAACCATTGTTCTCAATCATAATGTCTAGACAGTAGATATTCCTCTTCTTATAGCCTGTAAAAATGATCTCTTGATCACTTGACCTCTTGATATGACAACCATTTTTAACAAATGAGATGTCATACCCTACATCACTTAATTGACTTATACTTATTAGGTTGTGTTTCAACCCTTTAACATAAGGCACTTGAGTAATGGTAACTAAGTTTGTAGAAATATTACCAAATCCTTTGATGATTCCTTTTTCAGAACCACCAAAGGTTACTTTTGGACCATCTTTTACTGGAATGTAGTCCTTTAGTAATCTTCTAGTTCCAGTCATATGTCTGAAACATCCACTGTCCAAGTACCATGTTGGGGAGTGGCCACTTGGACTTACCTGCAAAACAGATTAATTGACCTTAGAACCCAAAGAATTCTTGGGTCCTTGGTATTTGTTAGTCTACAATCTGACAAAGCTCCCTGCAGGCTTTCCAACAGGTAGCTTGCTACTCACCTTGGCACTGGCATTGTGCCAACAGTCCACTGCAAAGTGGCCAATTTTGCCACAGCACCAACATTCAAACTTGTTGTACCTTTGCTTAGGTACAGCCTTTGCTGTATTATCTACAGCAGTCTTGTTGAATGCTGGGGCTTTGCCCTTGGACTTAGACTTGGACTGCTCAGTCCTTGTAGGTCTAATAAAGCCCAGCCCAGCCTTGCCTTTATGATGAACAAAATCATCAATTAAAGGTAACACTGACTTAGGTTTAGAAAACCTAGCAACTAAGTTCTTCTCCTTCTGAAGATTGATCTCCAGATTCTTAATTTGATCATTCTTAAATGATATAGTACCCATCTGAATCACTGTTATGTGTTTCAGCCTAGCTATCTCATTCAACTTTTGATCAAACTGCTTCTCAAAATCTGTTGCACCAGATTTAAGATCAGCAATTTCCTTTGCCTGACTTTTGACTAGGGATTTGATTTTCTTGTAAGCTTGCAACAGCACCTTATATTCATCTATAAGCTGATGAATATCATCCTCAGACTCAGATACATTCTCATCACTTGATGAAGAAGAATCTGAATCTGAACTAGAACAAGAAACTGAACTTGAACATGAACCTTGTACCTGACTGGGTCCTGGCTGCTCCAGGATTTTGGCACTCTCTGTCAAAGCCATTAGCCCTTGGCATTGACTATCTTCTTGTTCATAAATAGACTCCATGATCTGCATGAATTCTTCCTCTTCTTCTCCAGCAAAAAGCCCTATGTAGGCTTCAGCCTCAGACTCAGTTTCTGAAGAGGAGATATCTGATAGAGTCTTCTCTTTCTTGGCTACAAAAGACTTCTCTTTCTTTCCTTTGAAGTGAGTCTTTTTCCTGTCACCAGATTCCTTTCTCTTCTCTGGACAATCTGCAATAACATGGCCCTGTCTATTGCAACAATAGCACACTATCTTAGATCCAGTTGCCTTGCTTGACTTTGTCCTCTTCCTGTCTTTCTTTGAAGGCTTTTTCTCCTGATAAAAGACTTCCTTTCCCTTTGAAGAAGAGGGTCTTGACCTCCATTGTTTCTTCTTCAAGAATTTCTGAAAGTGTCTAGTGAAGGCAGCAAAGTCTTCATCACTTTCACTGCTCTCACTCTTTGTGCTAACTGACTCATCAGACTCTGAATCAACTACCTCTGGAGGTGGAGTTGATGACTTATTCCTGCACTTTTTGGGAACTTCTGTCTTGAAAGCAACTGATCTTTCCTTGTGTTCAATCCTTGTTGATTTCTCCTCCTCTTTCCTCACTGTCAACTGCATCTCATATGACAATAACTTGCCAAACAGTGTAGGAGGAGGAATTTCCCCCAACTTAGCCATTTCTCTTATGGCACAGATCTTTGTGTCCCAATCTTTGGTTAGGGACCTTAAGAACTTATTATTTAGTTCATAGTTACTGAACTCTCTTCCATAAGACATGAGTTCATTAACTATTCTGTAGAACTTCTTGTAGCACTCAGTTATGCTATCACTTTTACCTTGTCTAAAGCTCTCATACTCCTGATTTAGCAAGGATTTTCTATCTTGCCTGACTTCTTCAGATCCTTCCATATACACTATAAGAGTGTCCCACATCTCTTTAGCTGTCTTACAGTGTATAAGATTCTGAAATGTTGCATCATCTATGGCACTTACAATAATGTTTTGTGCCCTCTTGTCCATTGTAGCTAGGACAATCTCATCCTTAGTCATCTCAGAGAAATCCTTTGGAGTCCTCTGATTTGCATCCAAAACAGAAATCTTCATTGGCACATAAGGCCCTTCCTTTACTGTGATGTAGATTCTAGGGTCAGAGGCTTCCATAAATAGCCTTACCCTTTCCTTCCAGATCCCAAAGATCTCTTTTCTGCATATAGGTAATTTCATGGAACCCAATTCCTTGTGATTCTCAGAAGAACCCATGTTTCTTGATTTTCTTGAATTTCTTGACACTGTGTTTTGCCTTACACTGAATCTGCCAAATAGGATCTCCTCAGACTGTTAGTCCTTGTTTTGAGGAACCTCGCTTTGATACCACTTGAAAGATATGGTACATAAACACCTAGAGGGGGGGGGGGGTGAATAGGTGACCTAATCCTTTTCTAACTTTACTGGCAGCAAACAGTTTATTATCACAGATTTTTAACTTTTGCACAGCAATCACAAAGTATTCACAGCATACACAGCACAATCACAGCACAACACAGTGGTTTATAGTGGTTCCCCAAGATATGGGTACATTCACTTTCCCTCTTCGCCTATCTAGCAGTGTACTAGATTCGGCCAAACTCCTCCACTGTCTCAGAACCCAAATTGGTTCCTATACCTCAGGCCCAAAGCCTTACAACTCAGTTTTATCCCAAAGCCTACACTCAGCCAATCAAGGCCTACACTCAGCCAACCAAGGCCTACACTCAGCCAACAAGGCCTACACTCAGAGATCTCTATCTCCTACACTCAGGCTACCAAGCCCTACCCTCAGCCTTTATAAATACAGGCTTACAAATCAATCAGATCCAAAGGATCATACAAGTTAAAATGTATTACAAATAATAACTCTACAACTCAGAAATAAAAGAGGGGAGTTGAGAGTTTCTTGATGAGTTCTTGGAAGAACTCAGCTGGATTCACTCTGACTTAGCTTTCTTCAAAGCTTCTTGAGTAGAACTGAATAAGACTGAATCCTCCTGCAGTAGTTCCTTGACCTCTGCTACTTAAGATCCAGAATTGAATCTGAATCCTTCTTCTCAGCCTAGTTCCAGAGGCTGATTTCTTGGAAGGAGCCCTCTCTCTCTAACTTCTTAGATCTGTACTTGGACTGCAAGATCTTCTTGTGTTGATACTCTTGGTACCACTTCAATAATTTGTTTTTCAACAACCTGAACTTTTGAAAAATAATCTGATCCACATTTCTGTAAACTGTAGATGCCTATTTATAGGCCTTCTTCATGGTAACCGGCTGGTCCGGTCCATAACTGACTTCTGATATCTCTGACAGGTGCTGTAGACTGGCTGGAACGGCAGCTGTCAAGTCATCCAGTCATTTCTTGAAAATCTCTAACTGTCTGTAAGTGTCGAGACTTTCTGTCTTCAAGTGTCGACACTTATAGTCCAAGTGTCGACACATGTTGTGTAAGTGTCGACACAAGTCTACAAGGTGTCGACACATTTCCTTGTATGTCTCGACACAGATTCTTCTGCATGTGTCGACACTGAAATTGAGTGTCGACACAAGTACTTGTTCTTCTAGCTTTTGCTGAATTCTTCTAAGTGTCGACACATCTCCTTTGTGTCGACACAACTTCTTGTGTTGAATCTGTCAAGTGTCGACACTGCTTCTTGATGTCGACACATAGTCTTCAATGTCGTTACTTGCTGAGTGTCGACACAGCTCCTTGTGTCGACACACCTTCTTCTTGTTGAGACTTCAGCTAGTGTCGACACATTCCCTTAGTGTCGACACTTGTACTTAGAATATTTTGTTGAACTTTCTGATCTTTGCTAAGTGTCGACACAGCTCCTTGTGTCGACACTTTCTTCAAGTGTAGAGTCTTTAGCTGAGTGTCGACACATTGTGCTGGGTGTCGACACTTACTTCATGTGTTGACTCTTCTGGTTGTGTGTCGACACATTGTGCTAGGTGTCGACACATTCTTCAAGTGCTGACTCTTCTGTTGAGTGTCAACACATTGTTCTGAGTGTCGACACTTTAACTTAGTCTCTGCAGACTTTTGCTGAGTGTCGACACATCTCCAAGTGTCGACACTTTCTGGTGTAGACACAGCTTCACTGAGTGTCGACACAGCTCCTTGTGTCGACACTTTCTGTCTGCACTTTTCTTCACTGAGTGTCGACACAGCTCCTTGTGTCGACACTTTCTGTCTAGTGTCGACTCTGCATCCCAGGTGTCGACACAATGACTCCAAGTGTCGACACTGCTTGTCTGGGTGTCGACACAAGCTTTCTTGAGTGTTGACACTTTCCCTCTGGGTGTCGACACATGGACTTAGAAACTTTTTGCTTCAGTCCAGTGATTACTTAACCTGCACAAGTAAACTCAACATACATCAAATACATTATGATGTATATCATTGAGTTGGGTGAGGCTTCTTCAAATCAGGTACATTTGACCAATGTACCCAACAACCCGCGCCTTTGATATAGCCATGAGTACGCTGTACTCGGAGAAGGCAAGGCGATTTGAGCAACGGGGGGTGGAGGATCCGACCTGCGCTATGTCCGTCCGACGTGAGACCAAAAGGTGCGGTCTGTTGGAGCGCATAGCAAGAGTCTTCGTCCTGCGCGCCATGACACAATGGGGGGCTACGGGCCATCTCGGTGTAGGAAGACTAACTCCGGCTGCACGCCATGGAGTAAATGCTCAAGAGATTTACCGTTGGGTTGTGACCCGAATACGGTGGTGAGCAAGAGCAATGCCAGAACACCAAGAATGTGCCCTGAGTGCACGGACCGTTGGGCCGGGTGGCGAACGGTTGTGATGGCTTGTGTGCGTGAAAGCACATTTTGATGATATATCTTGCCATACTTGTAATTTGATATGCCTGCAGGGAAGAGTACCGCTGCCCCGAGAGAAGGGGTAGGGTCGTTATAATTTGGTCAGCTGAACGCTGACCGTTGCTTTTGTTTGCCACCGTTGGGTGGATTGTCCCTGTACAGGTGCTGGAGAGCCGAGCGGGACGCATAGAGGTTGAAGTTCCTGCTGCTGTTGCTGCTACTGCTGCTAGCCCTCGAAGGCTATCTGTGTTGTTGTGTGTTTTCTTTCATTGTGGCCGGCCTGCGCGCCAATTTGTTTAGGCCACTGTTTGATAGCCATGTAAGGCCATAAGGCCAACTCTTTTGACTTGTTGTAAGACATTCCTATATGGTATAAAATGTGGAGTTTTATGTTTGGACATTCATGAGGAGTTCACGTTGTAGTCTAGGCTTCTGTTAGAATGATTTGTGATAGGTGCGATGCGCTACTCTGGTATCATCCTGTACCTTCACCGCCCGTTTTGTGCTATATACTGTGGGGCCCCGGCCGGACCTTCTAGAATATACCATATGAACGGATGGGGTTGTTACAATTTGAATGGTGGAGGTGACTGGTGGAGATGAAATAAGAGGTGGAGGAGGAGAAACAGTAGGCAAGTCTTCTGCAGGGGCAGAGACTTGAGGGGAAGAGACTACAATAGTCCTTGTGCCTGAAGTTGCACTTGCAGAGGGTCTGCTGGGCTTCACAATTTTCCTGTCCCACTTTCCAAACAGGGTACAGGAGAGCCTCTTAGAGGCATTGATGTGCATCCCATTTAAGACTAGCAGTGCAGGGCATCTGTTTTGAAGAAATAGGCCTAGTATCCTTCCAAAGTTGACAAAATTCTTGTTGATCTTTTTCTTAATCAGGTCAAAGAAAACTTCTCCCTAGTTTAACTGTTTCTAATCTACAATAGCACCCATCAAACATAGCTGATACCTGGAGATGGTATCATGGGCTGAGTGTTTGGTCAACAATACTTTCCCAACAACATCAGCTAAAAACCTATACTCCACAGATAGATTCTTCTTCAGCAGCTTGCTAGGGTTTGCATCAGAATGACCCATTCTATCAAGCATGGTAGAAAATTCTTCTCCAGACATCTCAGCAGAATCCTCTCCAGAATGTAATTGAAAAACCTCTGTCAAGATAGTAGGTGTCAGAGGTACCTGAGTTCCAGATATTGTGCCAACAACTATATTCTGGTCCGGGTTATGGGCAGTATAGACCCACTCCTTGATTTCATCAGCAGCTTATTTGATTCTGGTTGACATGATAGTGACGAGCTATTGTTCCTTGAAAAGTTCTAAAATATCTTTGAAAATCTGATCACTGTTATTGAAGGAATCCAAATCAATATCAAATCCTGCATCAAATTTCATTGCGGCCAGGACTGCAACTGAGACGGCCATTGATCCCTACAAAAATCAACAACCAGACGACCAAGTGTAGAGAAGTTTGGAGGAAAAGAGAAAATTTGCAGAGAGAATGAAAGCGCAAAAGGGAGAGAATGACGGACGAAAAAATGAATTTTATATTAGGGTTCGACGCAGAAAAGTAAATATCGTTGAACTCAGTTCGACGATCGGGGCTTCTAAAGGAAACTGAAAGGTCATCAACATCGTCGATCTTCGTTCGACGAAATTGGAGAGTGTCGAGCTCTGTTCGACGATAGTTCAGAGAACAAAATCGTCGAGCTTCGTTCGACGATCGCTGACCTGGAGAGATAGTTGAGCACTATCTGAGAAGCGCTGAACTCTGGTCGATGATTTCGGAAAGCGTCGATCTCTGTTCGACGATCTGGGGGAAAATCGTCGAGCGCAGTTCAGAGACCAGAAACACTCTATACACTTGAAAAATCAAGATGTTTCCTAGTCTTGGTCAATTTTTAGAGTTTTAAAATCTTAGATATTATTTTAGACTTCCTCCATCTAACATTCCTAACTGATTTAGGAAGAAGGTATGTTTCTTTTCATCCAAGGGTTTGGTGAAAATATCTCCCCTTTGTAAATCAGTTGGGATATATTGAAGTTCAATTTTATTTTTCTCAACATTATCCCTTAGAAAGTGATACCTAATTTCTATGTGTTTTGTCCTACTATGGAGGACTGGATTTTGAGCTATAGAAATAGCACTGGTATTATCACAAAAGATTTTAGACTTCTCTAAGTTGTAGCCATAGTCTAGGAGTTGGTTTTGAATCCACAAGATTTGTGAACAACAACTACCTGCAGCCATATATTCAGCTTCAGCAGTTGAAGTTGACACAGATGTTTGTTTCTTGCAAAACCAAGAGACAAGTCTGTCACCAAGAAACTGACAAGTTCCACTGGTGCTTTTCCTATCAATTCTGCATCCAGCATAATCAGCATCAGAAAATCCAGTTAAGTCAAATACTGAATCTTTTGGATACCAGAGACCTAGATTTGGACAACTTTTAACATACCAGAGAATCCTTTTTACTGATGTTAGGTGTGATTCTCTAGGGCTCACTTGGAATCTAGCACAGATGCATGTAGCAAATATTATGTCAGGTCTACTAGTTGTAAGGTACAATAAAGAGCCAATCATTGCTCTATATGTTGTCTGATCAACATGTTTCCCATGTTTATCAGCATCTAATACATCATTAGTAGGCATAGGTGTTTTCATACAAGATGCTTCAGACATACCAAATTTCTTGACCAATTCCTTTGCATACTTGGTTTGAGAAATAAATATTCCTTCAGCATGTTTGTTTTGATTTGCAATCCTAGAAAGAAGGATAGCTCACCCATGCTACTCATTTCAAATTTGGAATGCATTAGATTGGAGAACCTTCTGCACAAATTTGAATCAGTAGAACCAAAAATAATATCATCTACATAGATTTGTACTAGTAGGGTATGGGACTTATGGGTTCTAATAAAAAGAGTTTGGTCTACTCTACCCCTTATAAATTCATTTTTCAGAAGGAAGCATGGTAGGGTCTCATACCATGCTCTAGGAGCTTGCTTGAGACCATATAATGCTTTGTGCAACTTGAAAACATAATCAGGATGAGTTGGAGAGATAAAACCTGGAGGTTGTCTGACATAGACTTCTTCTTTGATATCTCCATTGAGAAAAACACTCTTTACATCAATTTGGTATACTTTGAAACACATGTGTGCTGCATATGCTAAGAAGATCCTTATGGCCTCCAACCTTGCAACTGGTGCAAAAGTCTGGTCATAATCTATGCCTTCTTCTTGAGAGTACCCTTGAGCAACTAGCCTTGCCTTGTTCCTTACAATTACTCCTTGATCATCCAATATGTTTCTGAACACCCACTTTGTTCCAACAATGGAGTGATCCTTAGACCTTAGTACTAGTTCCCAAACTTTATTCCTTTCAAATTGATGCAACTCTTCTTGTATTGTAATGATCCAGTGTGGATATTGCTCTGCATCTTGAATGGATTGAGGTTCAATTTGAGAAAGAAAGCAAGTGTGTATCAGGTTTTGGTTGACCTGATTTCTGGTTTGCACACCAGCTGAGATGACTCCAATTACTTGGGAAATTGGATGGTCTCTTGATGTTACTAAATCAACAGGAGGTGTTGATTGTTCACCAACCTGTGTTGTTGTTTCCTCTTGTGGTACAACAACTAGCTCTTCAAGAGGTTTCTCTTCAGGATGTTGAATGTCTTCTTCATCTTCACTGCTTTCCTCTTTTTGAATGATTTGTAATCTGTCCAAGTCTTCAGCAAGAGAATGTACCTGCAAAGGTTCTATGGTAGAAGTGTTCTTCTCCTTGAAAGACATGTTAGATTCATCAAAAGATATATGCACAGATTCTTCAACTTTAAGAGTTGATTTATTATATACCCTATAAGCCTTACTGATCATGGAGTATCCCAGAAACACTCATTCATCAGCTTTAGCTTGAAATTTTGCTAAATACTTCTTGTCATTATTGTGTATGTAACAGATACAACCAAAAATTCTAAAATAATCTACTTTAGGTTTCTTCCTTTTGAGTATTTCATAGGGAGTCTTGCCCTTCAGTTTATGTATTAAACTTCTGTTCAGCACATAGTTGGAGGTGTTCACTGCCTATGCCCAAAAGGATAGAGGAAGGTGATCATCTGACAACAATGTAGTGGCAGATTCAATAAGGGTTCTATTTTTCCTTTCAGCTACCCCATTTTGTTGAGGAGTTCTAGGAGCTGAGAAAGTGTGTCTGATCCCTTCACTCTGACAGAACTCTTGCATAAGAAGAGAATCAAACTATGTCCCATGATCACTTCTGATCAGGGCAATGTGAGTATTGAACTCAGTCTGTATGCATTTGAGAAACTCTGTCAAACACTTAAAGTTATCAGACTTCTTCCTCAGAAAGAACACTCATGTGAATCTAGAGAAGTCATCTACAACCACTAAAGTGTAAGATTTCCCTCCTAAGCTTTGTACTGTAATGAGTCCAAAAAGATCCATGTGTAACAGATACAAAATCCTAGGTGAATCACTCTTATTAAGTGACTTGAAACTATTTTTGGTTTGCTTGCCTAATTGACAAGCCCTGCAGAGTCCTTCCTTCTTGTAGGGGCCAGAAGGTAGTCCTGTAATAAGATTGTCCTTGGATAGCCTAGTAATGGTTCTAAGTTTTATATGCCCTAATCTCTTATGTCATAATACATTAGGTCTACTAACAGAGTTAAACAAGCAAATATCTACTTCAGTTGAAAGAAAGTCTACTTAATAGATGTTACCTTTCCTTTTACCTGTCAACACAGTTGTGTTGTCCTCTGATTTGATCTTGCATAAGGATTTGCTGAAAGTCACCTGGTAGTCTTCATCACATAGCTGACTGATGCTGATCAAGTTGTGCTTCAGGCCTTCCACATAGGCTACCTTCTTGAATGTGACTGTCCCAATTTGGACTGCACCATATCCTTTTGTTATTCCAAAGTTTGAATCACCAAATATGACTTTGGGTCCAAGCTTGGCTTTGAAGGATGTGAGGTTGTCCTTGTTTCCTGTCATGTGCTTTGAGCACCCACTATCCAGATACCATTGTTGGTTTGATGTTGGATAGGTCTTCACCCGGTCCTCTTCAAGTTGAGTCTCTGAGTCTGACTCTGAATCTTCTGCATCAGAATTGTGTTGTGAGGCATTGATAGCCATCATGCAAAATTCCTTTTCTTCAGCATCATCCTCATCATCACTTGAGCTGGATGAAGCTTCTGATTCCTCTTCAGTCTCACTCCAAGATTCAGCAACAAATCTCTTCCTTGTGTGTTTGTTCTTGCGTGAGGAGAGTTTGTCATTGCTGTTCTTCTTGAATTCCTTGTCTTTTCTTCTTTCTCTCTTGTCCTTTCTTTCCTTGTTTTTGTTCTCTGGACAGTCAGGCATAATGTGGCCTAGTTTCTTGCAACCAAAGCAAACAATTTCTTTATTGTTTGATTTATCATACCTTGGTTTGTCATGCTCTTTGTATGATCTCTTCCTGAAGTCCTTTCTGGCCATTTTGTAAAATCTTTTGGCCAGTAGACTAAGCAGCTCATCATTGCATGTGACCTTGTCTTCAGGCTGATCTTCAGTGGCTTTGAAAGCTATTGACTTTTCCTTTCTTGTGACTGGTGAGGCAGCCTTCTGCTCTTCTTCTCTATTTTTGATGAGCAGCTCATAAGACTTGAGCTTGCCCAAGAGAGCTTCTGTTGTGATTTCATTGAGACTTCTGGCATCCTTGATTGGCCAGATCCTTGAGTCCCAAGTGCTTGGGAAGCATATTAGGATTTTATCATTTAGCTAAGGCAATGAGATCTCTTTATCCAAGGTTTTCAGTTCATTGACTATCAGGCTGAGTCTATTATACATGTCTGATACTGACTCAGCTTCTCCTTTCTTGAAGTTCTCGTATTGGGTTATGAGTTGAGATCTTCTGTCTTTTCTTTCATCAGCAGATCCTGAGACTATTTCAGATAGCTTGTCCCAGATTTCCTTTGCTAAGTTGCATTCAGCTACCTTTTGGAAAATTTCATCAGACATAGTCTTAGCAAGAATATTCATAGCTTTTGCATCTATAACTTTCCATTTCTTGATGTCAGCATCTGTTCCTGATGGAGGTGGAACAGCACTTGTGCTTGTATTCTCTAGAAGTCTTGGACACACTGTCAAAACAGAATTGAAGATGTCCTCATCAATAGAATTCATGTAGAGTCTAATCCTTGCCTTCCAAAGTGCAAACTTGGATAGATTGCACACTGGAGGTCTGGTGCTAGCATAATCTTTGTTTTGAGCCATGTTTTGTGAATAAATAATCCTAATAACCAAATCAATATAAGCAGATCTAACTATAGGAATCTTTGGGTTCAGGTGTTAGCCTGTGCAACCACTGAGATGTGGTATTTTTAACCAACCTCCCTCTGATACCAATTGAAAGTGCAAGTTAGATCTGATATACTCTAGAGGGGGGGTGAATAGAGTATGGTTCTTGCTAAAAACTTTTACAACAGTTGTTGTATTCTTATGTAAACAGGGAAGCAAATAATATAAAGTAAATCTAGACATAGAAGCAATCACAAAGCAATCTAGTCACAAACCACAGCCAGAAACAAAAAGAAAGTAAGCAACCAGATGACACAAGGAGCTATAGTGGTTCCCCAATCAATCTGGGTACATCCACTCTTCTACCACCCTAGGTAGGAATCCACTACAGGATGAGTTGATCAGGTGTCCTGGGCACCAATGAGCTTTTGATAAGGTGCTCAAAAACCAAACCAGATTTTTTGATCAGGTGTCTTGCCACCAATGAGCTTTTGATAAGGTGCTCAAAAACCAAACACAAATTTTTGAAGGGAGTTTGAAAAACCCTTTACAGTAGAGAGGGAGAGAGGGATGAGAAGATCTTCTCTGTCAACAGTCAGAGAGAAGATAGTGGATGTTGTCCAAGCACTTCCTGAGATCTGTAGTAGTTCAGGAAGTGAAGCTTTGCAGTAGGGTGATAGGACTTTAGAAAATTGATCTCCAGCAAATGAAGATTTCAGTTTGTTGATCTCCTTTGGTGATGGTGTTCTTGTATGAATTCTTGAGACTGAGAATGTCTACAACTCTTTTTTTTCTTTCTCTTGTGTGATTATTGTTGTGAGAGTTGTTGTTGCAGAGAGAGATTCTTGTTATTCTTTTTTTTCTTCTATATCATTGTTGTAGAGAATAATTCTGTCTTTTATTCCATCTGTCTGAATAGAAATGATCCATTGTCCAAGATAGCCGTTAGCCTGTCATTAATTACTTCCTTAATTGCTTTTGTCTTCTGGAGGAAAGTCCAATAAAACATTCCTTGATAATTCCTTGAAACTTGCTCCAGATTAAATGAAAAACGGCTACATGATCTCTGAATTAAATGCTGACAACAATTCCTTAACTGTCTGAATTTGAATCTTGAAAATCGTTGAACTCTTCAGAAAAACGTCGAACTGAGCTCCACTATCGTTGAACTGAGCTCAGAGATTTGGACTTAGTCAGAAACAGAGATCGTCGATCTGAGCTCAACTATCGTCGAACTGAGCTCAGAGATAGAGAATCAAACTGGAGTCAAGATCGTCGATCTGAGCTCAAAGATCGTCGAATGGAGTTTGACGACTTGATGAAGTTGAGCTCAGAGATCGTCGAATGGAGTTCGACGACTCGTCGAAGTGAGCTCAACGATCGTCGAATGCAGTTCGACGATTCGTCGTACTGAGCTCGACGAAATGACTTAGTCTTCTGAAACTGAAAATCTTGGTCTTGAGGGCAGCTTCCAAACCTAAGTACTAACCCTTAGACTCAATTCTAATTGACCTTTAGATCTATACAATGAGGTCAAAACAGGTTTCCTAAAATACATAGTGATCCTGACCCAAATCAGTAATAGGGTGTTCCAACATAATGCAAGCATCATTCAATCACATTTATGGAGTCATATCAAGATACTAACTTTGACAGAAAATATGCGAGCCAAATACGATAACAGCTTCTCTGAATATCTCCTCCGAGTTGGAAATGCATTGGAGATGACCATACAAGATGATATGATTAGGATCCCCGATCAAATGAGAATGCCATGGGAATGCGAGAATTCTATTAATGAGTTAATAGATGTTTCATTCCCAAATTTAGGGCTGCACGTTGGCGATAAAAACTATATTCGAGACAGAGCTGTATTAACACCGCTAAATGAGCATGTTAATATGTTGAACAACACCACTCATCTTCAATTCCCAGGCGAAGAAGTTATATACTACTCTTACGATTCTGTCATTGATGATAGGAGAGGTTTGTATCAACCTGAATTTCTAAATTCATTGACACCGGGTAATTTACCACCTCATAAGCTAAAGTTAAAAATCGGAGCTCCTATCATGTTAATCAGAAGTATTGATCCAAAGATAGGTCTATGTAATGGAACAAGACTTATTTGTCACCGGTTTGCGAAAAATGTAATAGAAGCGGAGATCTTAACGGGCCACTTTCAAGGAAACTTGGTCTTCTTGCCACGAATACCATTGAAGACAGCTGAAGATATGAGACTGCCATTTCAATTAATGCGCAAACAGTTTCCATTGAGGCTAAGCTTCGCATTGGCGATTAATAAATCTCAAGGACAAACAATCAAAAATATTGGAATATATCTCCCAAATAATGTGTTCAGTCATGTCCAGTTGTACGTAGCTTTATCACGAGGTGTGTCCAGTGAAAAAACAAAACTTCTGATAAAAAATGGCAGGATAGCTGGTCATGAAGGCATTTACACAATGAACGTTGTTTACAAAGAAATATTTGCACAACTTAGAAAACAACATACAACGTATCTCTAAGGTAGATCGTTTGCTCATTATTTTCACAACACTACAACTACTTCAATCAACCGCTAAATTATATCCTTTTTTATGCAGAATAGACGGCCATGATCGGTGTTGATTGTGAAATGACTTCCAATACAGCTGTAATACAAATTGAATGTCAAACTATCTTATTATAATTGTATTATTGTCTTTTTAAATGGTTTGTAAAATTCTCATTGTAATGTGAGTTTTTCCGCAAGAACTGATAAATAATTTTTTTGTTTTACACCAAAAGCTAATTTTGATCTAATTCAGCCTTACTTTTGATCTAATGCTCTAATTTGGATCTCTACTTCATTTCAAACGCATGTAGATGAAAACCCAAAATCAACCTGAGGCGGCGGCGTCATTGCCAAATGGGGGTGGCCCGGTCCAACGTAAGAGCTTCATACTTTACGGATCCTACTTTTATGCATTTTACATAATCAAAATCTGTATTACATGTTAAATATTGTCGTTTGTTTTTCAACTCGGCCAGCCTCAATAGATAAAAACTGTAATATCACTGCTACGACTGACAACGATTATGAATACTATGATGAAATTTGCAAAGAGGGTACAAAAAGATGGTCTGATGGTCCGCATGCTGAGGTTGAAGGTTTTAGGCTAATTATCCCGGCAGTGCCAAGAGGCTTGGATGCTAGAGAAGAGCGGAATTTTGTTTTCGATATGATAAGGAGGTAACGCATAACAATAATTATATCTTATGTTTGAAATATTGTTGTTTTAACACATTACAAAACTGTGAACTAATGATTTTTTATCTTTATATTTTTTATTGTAACAGAGTCTCTTGAGGACACTGAATGAAATCTATTGCTGCATAAGAAGGAGATGCTAATATTTTGATATGGTTTCAACTGCGAGATTCTGACTAGTTATTTTGGGGTTTGGGGGGGGGGGGGGGGGGGGGTCTTTGATTCTTAGCATTGCAAGTATGGACTTTGTTCTGAGCTTTTTTCATTGCAGGCGCAAGTATGAACTTTGCATGTATGTGTGTTTACTTGCAGATGTATGTGTTACAATCATATTTCTTTGTTGTTACTTCTTTAAATTAATGTTCTCTATCAAAGACCTATGATGATGAGGTTGAAGTGCTGCGTAAAAGAAAGGACGCCCCCGCCCCCCAACAATGTCGTCGCACCCCCGAAAAATATCGCCGCCCTTGCACAATGTCGCCGCCCGCGAACATTGTCACCACCCCCGACCATTGTCGTCGCCCTTGAACAATGTTGCCGCCCACGAACAATGTCGCAGCCCACGAAAAAATGTCACCGCCCACGAACAATATTGCCATCCACGATCAATGTCGCCGCCCACGACAAATGTCGCACTCACGACCAGTATCGCAGTTCACGACACATGTTGCCGCCAGCGACCCATGTCGTTGACAAGCGGGAGAATTCCGCTTGCTTGCGGGCGAAGCCCGCTTGCTTGCGGGCGAAGCCCGCAGCGATGCATCGAGAACGGGCGGAGCCCGTTCGAAGATGCTAGTAATACATATGGAATTAATGCATTCCATTTTTTTGTTAACAAATATGACTTCTGTTTGCTTTCCAATTTTTTTATCTTAGTACACTGCTTTAAAAAACTTTAGTAGCTAATTGTAGTTAAGTGGAAATGCAAAAAAAAAAATTAGCTAACTATAGCTAAGTGGATTTGCAAAAACAATTTTAAGAAGCTAAATAAAATTAAGTGAATTTGCAAAAACAATTAGAGTAGCTAACTATAGCTAAGTGATAAAATAATGTGGAAAAATTAAAGCTAACTATAGCCAGCTAGACAGCTATAGAAGGCCTGAAATATATACATGTATATATCTATATATACATGTATATATATATATATATATATATATATATATATATATATATATATATATATATATATATATATATATATATATATATATATACACATGTATATATCTATATATACATGTATATATCTATATATACATGTATATATCTATATATACATGTATATATATATACATGTATATATATAGGGGAGATATACTGTGCGGGGAATTCTAAGGTACGGGCATACGTGCAAGGGAATTTGGGGGTCAAGATGGTCTCAAAACGGAAAGTGATCAAAATGAAAATTGTCGATCTCGGCGAGCCGTACAACTTTCATGTTGATAACTTTTTTATTTGGAGCCGTCTTGGACATCAATTTGGGTCCCGAAATCGGGGGCGGCAGAACTGCTACAGTAAACCATTCTGCCGCCCCCAATTTCGGGGCCCAAATCGAGGTCCAAGACGGCTCCAAATTAAAAAGTGGTCACCATGAAAGTTGTTCGTCTCGCCGAGGTCTACAACTTTTTTCCCGATCACATTTCGTTTTGAGACCATCTTGACCCCCAATTTCTCTTGCCCGTACGGTCTGCACCTTAGGATAGCCCGTATATTATATATATTCATATATATATATATATATATATATATATATATATATATATATATATATATATATATATATATATATATATATATATATATATATATATATATATATGCATTTCTTGTTTTGAAAATAACAAATCTTAAATGTATTTGATCATAGTGTGATTGTGGTGTGCAGATATAACATGAATAATACTATGATAATTTTAGATGGGCGACGTGTAACACCCCCATCCGTCGCATGAAATATAACAGAAGGTCCGGTCGGGGCCCCACGCTATATTCCACGGACAGTCAGTGGAGTTACATATTAATGCCAAATTACTAATATAAAATTTCGAATCCTAACATAGAGCATTATAGTGGAAGCTTTTAAAAAAAGTTGGAAGAACCCATCACAAAAACATGAATGTCCACAATAGTCCATAATAGGAATGAAAGTAAAAATACATAAGGAGTCTTGGTCTTATGGCCTTACAATTGTTTACTTAAACAATAAGTGTTTTACAGACTTCGGCACGCATGTCGGCCACACATGAAAATAGTAAAAGAAAACACTTCGCTTTAGTCTTCAAGGACCAGCACAACAACAAGGGCTTCAGCCCACTACTTGTCACTTGACTCACCTGTTCCTGCATAAGAACAATCCACCGAACGGTGAAAAAACAAAGCAACGGTCAGCCAAGGATGACCAAATTAGAACGACCCCACCCCTTACTCGGGGCGGTAGTGTTCCTTCCCTGCATAGCATTAGCAAAACAAAACATAGCTATGAAAGTGCAATTTAAGCACACTTCACCACAGGCGTAGGCAGGAACGGCCACACACCCCGTGCTCTCAGGGCAACAATCTCGGTGTCCGGTCAAAAGCCAGAGACTCACCACCGTTCACAAGACGACAACATACATGAGCATTTTGGTAGTCTTTATGGCCTGATCAAGGCCAAAGACCCGTAACTATGGCAGTGACAGGTAACACTACCCACGGATGCTTGACATAGCTACTGGGCAGGTTCGGCCCTTTCCCGTTGCTCATATTGTCGGGCACAAAAAGCCATGACGCGGGTTGGCCTCCCCCTTCCCATTTATCCAGATAATATATAACCATGTTATGTTCTACGAATGGCTCTCAGGACACCAAGCTGGACTCTCAAAGCTCTCAGCCCCACAACACTGGCCCAGGTCTCTATGACACAGGCCTCTAACAAAGATCTAACGGAGCTACTGCCGTCGGTAACACTACCGTCGCGCGGTACCTGGCAGAAGTACGACTCTGCTCAGATTTTCGGGTGCTCCTTGGAGTTAGTCCCCAAAGTTCTCTGTCATAATCAACCACGTAGAAACCCGAAAACATACAACACAGAGTCTTCTCCGGTAAAACAAGAATATGAACAACATCACCAATCCAGACCAACCTGTCCGGATGGGCTTAACACACCATGCCTGCGTTCGTACTTCGATTCCGAACTCTAAATGAAAAACTACAGGGATACAACGTATCTAGCTGAAGGAAGACCTCACGTTCACTGCACACTCACATTAGAGGGTTTCATATGCAAGAGGAAGAGGACTTCACATGTTTAAGTACTGAATCGTTACCCTTTGTGCTCTCTTCGGTGCCATGCCAAAGATTTAAACGGATGAACGTGACTGCAACGATCTTGCCTCCACGGATCTGGACTCGTCTTGCAAATCGGAGCTTCGGGACTCCAACGGTGGTTAGATCTCCTTCATCTTCTTCCTTCTTTGCTCTCCCTTCTCTCTAACACTTAGAAAGAGAAGATTCAAAGTAAAAGTGTGATGGAAACCTACACTCTCGGCTATATACCTACATGGGGAACCACCAGTCGTTGGATCCCTTAGAAAAACCAACGGATGGCCACGATTCGCTCCAGAATTCAGTTTACGAGCGATATCGCCGCGCGGTAAGAAGTTACCGTCGCGCTGTACCTGAATCGTTTAGCTTCTTAAGGACGCCACCGCTCAAAACTCGAATCAGGCATTGACATGTGGACGCGTAATAACTACTCTGCGCGCGGTAGGACTAACGTTGCGCGGTAGTCAACCCAAGAGCTTGGTAAAATAAATCGTCAAAGCTACCGCCCACGTTAATACTACCGTCGTGCGGTAGACACTCAACACCTAGCCGAAGGTGCTGAGAGCGTTGAGTGTTATTGTCACGCGATAGTATAATACCGCCCCGTGGTAGTCACTCAACACTTTAAAGCGTTGAGTGGTAGCACCGCGTGATAGCTTACTACCGCCCCGCGCTAGGTTTTCGAGCCCTCGGATGATTAAATACAATGGCTAACGCCAGTGTTAACCCTACTGTTGCGCGTTAGCTCACACTTCTTCCGTTTTAGGATTTTTGGGGCGTTACAATTCTTCCCCACTTTAAGAAATTTCCTCCTGAAATTTGACGTTACGGTAAAATATAAAAAGTAAGCGGTGTATTTTATTACCTCAGTGAAAAAGCTCAGGGAACTCCTCCCTCATAGTTTGCTCGCGCTACCAAGATAGCTCTTCTCGGCCACAGTTGTCCCAAAGGACCATGACAATTTTAATGGATTTGTTCTGCAGCTGCTTGACCTCTGCATCCTTGATTTGAATGGGCTTGAACTTCGTCATCAACCCACTATCGACCGGCACTTGATTCGAAGAAACCATAAGAGTAGGATCTTAAATAACCTTCCGCAGCACTGAGATGTGAAATACATCATGAAAACCGCTCAACTCCACCGAAAGAGCCAAATGATCAGCAGATTCACCAACTCACTCCAAATCTCAAAAGGCCCAACATACCTCAGACTAAGCTTCTTTGAGAATCGAAACCTTGATACACCTTTAAACGACTTTATCTTGAGGTAAACCCAATCACCCACCACAAACTCCACGTTCTGATGCTTGGCATTGTAGTACTTCGTCTGCCTATCTTAAGCGATCAATAGTCGTTCTCAAATCAGTCGTATCGTTGAAGTAGCATCTTCAACGTACCTTCTCTTATACAGCTTTGATTCTCCCGTTTCTACCCAAGACAACGACGTACGACACCTCCTACCATATAGAGCCTCAAAAGGCGTCATCTGAATGCTGACTTTATTGTACAGGAACTCAATCATAAAAAGATGGTACACCCATCTTTTTCCAAAATCCAAAACACGCATACGAAGCATATCTTCCATTGTCTTGTTCACCCTTTCAGTTTGATCATCTGTCTGCGGGTGAAAATCCATGCTAAAATTCAACTTGGTACCCATAAACTGATGAATGAGCCTCCAATCATTAGATGTGAACCGACCATCTCAGTCACTAACGATACTCCAGGGTATGCTGTGCAAACAGACTATGTTGTCCACATAAATCTTTGTCAGCTTCTTTACTGAACCATCCTTCCTATTGGGTATGAAATGTGACACCTACGTTAAATGATCAATGACCACCCAAATGGCGGCGTTCCCCTTGTGCGATCTCGGTAAGCCGTGTATGAAATTCATGAAGATGTTATCAAATTTCCACTCTGGTATAGGTTAGGACTTTAGGAATCCGCTAGGCTTCTGTCATATGGACTTTACGAAGGCACACATCTGACATTTCACCACATATAACGCTATTTCTTTCTTCAGACATGGCCACCAGACTAGTTTCTTCATGTCCTTGAACATCTTGTTGCTCCGGGGATGAAACAAATACTTTTTGAAATGCGCCTCGTACAACAATTCTCCTCGTAACTTCCACACATTGGGGATGCACAATCGACTACCTTTCCATAAAAGTCCATCGTCGATAGAGAACTGGTTGTTAGACCCATCAACTGCATCCACCACGTGATGTTTGAATCTCACAACCAACTCGAAGGCCTGCCTAATCCTGTCTGTGAGGTCGTATTGAACCTCCGTCCAACCAAACAGGCATTTGGATTAGATCCCTTGTCAACACAAGAGATCTCCAAGGCCTACAAATCCTGAATAAGCCACTCATTGTGCAACTGTAACCAGTTGGCCCATGCAGGAGTCCTATAGCTCAAAGCACCTGCCACAATGATTCCCTTCCCGGGAATATAATGAATCTTGTAGGTGTAGTCCCTAAGGAACTCTATCCACCTTCGATGATGCATGTTCAGCTCCTTCTGATATATCGGATACTTCAGGCTCTTATGATCTGAATTAATATCGACCTTAACCCCATACAGAGAATGCCTCAAAAGCTTGAGAGCGCATACCATGGCCGCCAACTCCAAATCATAGACTGGGTAATTCCTATCATGCACCTTCAACTAGAGCAATCCATAGGTTATCACCTTCCCGTGTTGAAGCAGAACACAGCCTAATCCACTCCTAGAGGCATCGCTGTAAATCTCATAGCCCTCTAATACACATGGCTAACATAAGACAGGCGTCGTGGTCAGATGACACTTTAGTTCTTCAAAAGCTTGTGCGCACTCCGACGACCAAACAAACTTCTGATCCTTCCATGTCAGAGTAGTGAGGTGCAATTCTATTTGTGAGGAGTTCTCCACGAAGCGACTGTAATAGCCGCCAAGCCCTTGAAAACTCCGGACTTCCGCCATAGTAGACAACATAGACCACTCTAGTATCGCAACTATCTTGACCGGATCTACCGCAATTCCCTTTCCACTAACCACGTGACCAAGGAATGTTATAGAGGACAGCCAATACTCATATTTGAAGAATTTGGCATACAGTTGGTTCCTCCTCAGGGTCTCCAATACCATATGTAGATGCTTGAAATGATCATCCTCGAACTGTGAGTACACCAGTATATCATTGATGAATACTATCACGAACTGGTCCAAGTACTCTCTGAACGTCCTGTTCTTCAAATCCATAAACACGGATGACACATTCGTCAGCCCAAATGACATGACTGTGAACTCTTAATGCCCATAACATGTGTTGAAAGCTATCTTGGGAATATCACTTTCCCTTATTCTCAGCTAATAGTACCCGAATTTTAAATCTAGCTTCGAGTACACAGTCGACCCAACTAGCTGATCTAACAGATCATCAATCCTCGGGATCGGATATCTATTCTTCTCTGTCAGCTTATTCAACTCTCGGTAATCAATACACAGTTGTAAACTTCCGTCCTTCTTCTTAATAAAAAGGACTAGCGCGCTCTATGACAATGAACTTGGATGAACATACCCTTGATCTAACAGCTCTTGAAGTTGTACCTTCAATTCCGCCATCTCCTTAGGCACTAAGCGAAACGATGAGGATGATACAGGCTTGGCACCTAACACTAGCTCGATGGTGAAGTCGATCTCTCGCTGAGCTGGAGCTCTAGGGAGATTTTCAGGAAAAACGTCAGGAAACTCTGATGCAACTAGGATACTATCCAGACCTGGCTTAGGCTTCAAAGCCTCCACTAATGTGAAAAATAACTCTGCACCACTACGAACTGTCTTAACCACCTGGATAGCAGACATCAAAGTCTTGCTCGATCCCTTCATGTTAGAGAATATCGTCTCATGTTCTGTATCCACTCCCTGTCTGACCACCTTGCATTTGCAATCAATGTACGCATGCTGCTCTAAGAGTCAGTCCATGCCAAAGATCACATCAAACTCCACTATCGGTAGTAATGACGCTTGCAAGTCAAACTCTTGACTCCCAATCTGTACCTTCACGCAGTAAACTCTATATGCGCACATAGAACGCCCGTTAGGCAACAACACATCCAATTTATCCCTTGCAATCGAAGATGGCGCTCCAATGCGCGATACAAATTCCTTGGACAAAAAGGAGTGCGAAGCTCACATATCAAAAAGTGCTCTTGCAAGACAATTAAAGATCAAAATAAAGCCTAGCACAACAAGTCATAAGCTAACACACAAAAGACAATAAGTATATAGATCTAAACGTGCTAACAATTAACTCATATCTGTCACCACATCAGCCTGCTTTATGGTCTCCTTTTGGCCAAGGTTGTAAACTCTAGGCTAGGCTGAAGTGTAGTGGGATGCGGTTGACTCCACCGTGTTACCCTTCTCTGCATAAAATGCTCCAGGCTTCTTCTCTGACTTCAGGCGCCCACTCCAACAGTCTCGGGCGATGTGTCTCTGCTTGCCACAATTATAGCAAGTAATTGGACCTCATAATGTAGTAACTCCAGATGCACCCGAAGGTGGGGCTAGACCTTAAGTCCTCGCCTTCTTGTTCCACTTATGAAACCCAGACTTCGACGTGCTCGACACCTTGAACTCCGACTTCTTCAAGATTGAGTCCTTCTCTTGAACTCTCTTCATATCTTTATCTAGAGATCAGGTGGTATTGACCAGAGTTAGGAAACCCTGCATCATGGGCCCAGAGAGCAGTAGCCTTAGTTCATCACGCAGACCCTCAAAGAACAGGTTGGTCTTATGCTCCTCGTCAGCAAATGTAGCGCCAACATAACGTCCTAACCTCGTGAAGTCGTGGAGATACCCATCCTCGTTACTTTCTCCCAGCGTCAGTCTCTAGAACTGATTCTCCATGTCGATCCTTTGTGTCGAAGGGAGGTATCTAGCCAGGAATAGCCTCGATAACTCTTCCATTGAGACATCGGTGAGTTGTCTTCCAATCAAGAGATGCAGCTCCAACTCTTTCCACCACAGTCTCGCCTCTCCATCAAACATGAAAGTGGCTATGGTGGTTTTCTATCATTCCTCCATTTCAGTTGTCGTCAAGACTATCTTAACAAGAGAGATCCAATCCTCGGCCTGGGTTGGGGTTCCAGTCCCCGTAAATACTGGAGGATTAAAGCTCATCATGTGTTTGAGTTGTTTTTTTGTCGCTCTTCATGGCACCAAAGGATATACAGCCACACGTTCCACCTTTTAGGCTCTGCCGCACGAAGTGGTACCTGCTCCACAATAGTGGCAGGAGGGTGTGCTTGTCTCCCTAGCTGGGTATTTATCATTGCAAATACTGCCTCATCCACCCGTCTTATCGTCTCTGCCGAAGGAGGGGTTGCAGGCGTATCCTTAGGTGCACTACTTTCCGCAGAGTGCGAACATTCTGAATGTCCTGCACCACTCCTGGTCACCTATATTTGTAGAACACACCATTAAGTGACCAAACAAAATTGCAAAAAAATAATCGTAGGAACACATAGCTTCCTCAAACATGTGTATTTTCATTCCTAAGTGAACATTCATGGGTTTTTTTCATGTTATAATGATGACGCACATACCTGTGTTCACCAACCCTTAAAAGAATTCGTCCATGAATTCTCCTAAGAAAGACCCACATCGTAGTCTGATACCAAATTGTAACACCCTCATCCGTCACATGGAATATAACAGAAGGTCTGACCGGGGCCCCATGCCATATTCCACGAATAGTCGGTGGAGTTACATATTAATACTGAATTACTAATATAAAATTTTGAGTCCAACACAGAGCATTCTAGCAGAAGCTTTTAAAAAAAGTTGGAAGGACCCATCACAAAAACATGAATGTCCGCTATAGTCCATAACAGGATTGAAAGTAAAAATACACAAGGAGAATTGGCCTTATGACCTTACAATTGCTTACTTAAACAATAAGTGTTTTACATACTTCGACACGCAGGCCGGCCACACATGAAAATAGTAAAGGAAAACAATTCACTTTAGCCTTCAAGGGCCAACACAGCAACAAGGGCTTCAGCCCGCTACTTGCCACTTGGCTCACCTGTTGCTGCATAAGAACAATCCACCGAACTGTGGCAAAACAAAGCTATGGTCAGCTAAGGCTGACCAAATTACAATGACCCCACCCCTTACTCGGTGCGGCAGTGCTTCTTCCCTTCATAGCATTAGCAAAACCAAACCTAGTTATGAAAGTGCAATTTAAGTACACTTCACCACAGGCGTAGGCACGAACAACCACACACCCTGTGCTCTCAGGGAACAATCTCGGTGTCCTGACAAAGGCTAGGGACTCACCACCGTTCATAAGACTGCAACATACATGAGCATTTTGGTAGTCTTTACAGCCTACACAAGGCCTAAGACACGTAACTATGGCAGCGACATGCAACACTACCCACAGACACTCGACATAACTATTGGGTAGGTTTGGTCCTTTCCCGTTGCTCACATCGCCGTGCCCAAAAAGCCATGACACGGGTCAGCCTCCCCCTTCCCATTTATCCAAACATTACATAACCACATTATGTTATACGGATGGTTCTCAAGCCACTTAGATGGACTCTCAAAGCTCTCAGCCCTACAATACTGTCCCCGGGTCTCCACGATACAGTACTCAAAACATAGCTCTCATGGAGCTACCGCCGGCGGTAACACTACAGCTGGTGGCAGCACTACCGCCACGCGGTACCTAGCATGAGTACGATTCTGACCAGATTTACACGTGCTCCTTGGAGTTACTCCCCAAAGTTCCCTACTGTAATCTACCGCGTAGAAACCTAAAAAACATACAATACAGAGTGTTCTCCGGCAAAGCAAGCATATGAATAACATCAGCAATCCAGACCTGTAACATCCCATGTTACTTCTAGACCCCCTCAACTTAGATTTGGTTAGGCATGGGGTGGGTGATAGGGAATTTAGCTAGGTCTGACCCTAGGTAGTGGGTTGCAGCCATGTGGGGCCCACTAAGGGGCCAAAGTCAAACTAGGTGAAACAAGCCTAAATAGGAACCTTAGCCACACCATGACCCCACCACATTGCCCTAACCCTAAAATAATCTAAGTGGACCCTAGGGCATGTCATTAGGTCAACCCTTTGACCCTAGTTGACCAAAGTCAACCATGGCCCTAATTTGGTCAAACCTATACCTATAGGCCCAATTAGCCCAAGTAGGGCACCACATTGACCCAAACCAAGTTGGGTGATGCCATTAGACCCATGACCACCAAGTGAGGGCAGCCCACTCATCATGGTTGACAAAGTCAACTCAAGTCAACCTAGTCAACCTAATTGACCTAAAGGAGATATTGAGAGCTAAGCCCACTTCCCTTGGACCAAGCCCACCAAACTTGGCCCATAACCAGCCAAGTGGTCAATGACCACCCCTACCCTCTGGTTTTGAATAGAGGGACACACGCATGAGGTTAAAATGGGAATTTTAGGAGAGAGAAGAGGTGTGAGAAGAGGAAAAGAGGTGGAGGCCACTTGGCCTTGGTTCCTTCTGCCCCAAAATGGTGATGGCTGGCCTCCTTAGTAAATTCCAAAGAATTTGGCAGCATGGTGGCCACTTGGCACCAAGGGTGAAGCCTCCAAAGCCCCAAACCGAGCTCACCTTGGTTGTATCTCCCTATATAGCCACTTCCAGCTCAAACCGACCACACCATCAGCTTCAGAGGGTGGAATCGAGTGGAGAATGAGTCCAGGAGCAAAACTTTTGGTGGAGAATCAAGAATTTGAGCAGGAGATCGCCGGAGCAGCTCAACCATGGCCAACCGCCGCCAACCTTGCCGATGTGTCGCCATTCGGGTCCGTTTTGCCTCCCCTCTACTCGTACTAGCTTTCTAGATTTTTAGGGAGAGACATCAGGCTCAATTGAGCCCGATACCATGTGTGGAAATGGCAATTTTTCGGAGTTTTATTTCTTGCTCGGGTTCGTCGGAGGAGCCATCTCCGGCGGCCTCATCGCCGGGAATCGCTAGCCACCACCTCAGTGAAGGTGGTGGCGACATCCGCCGGCGGTGGTGGTGGCTCAGCTGGCCGGAAATAGCCAGCAAAGGTGGCCCAGCCAGAATCAATCTGGGTCGTTGGCTATTTGGGGACGATGACCAGATCCCGTTGATTAGGCTTCAAGATTCGTGCACATCAGCAATTAAATCAAGTTTATAAATTATAGCATATATATGTAATCTGTCACACTTATACAGTAATAATGCATGGCTATTTTAGGCCTCATAGAGGCATTTCCAGGACATGAACCTTACATAACATTTGTATCTTAACCTCTTAACTTTAATTTGACACCTTAATCTTGTAATTTGGAGCAGTATACTGCCCTGTAGGGCTGTTTTCCTAGGACTGGTCCTAGGCAAGGGCATAATTTCAAATTGATGCCCAAGCCAAACCAGTAATCAAAATGCCCCCAAATTTTTGGTGCATGCATGTTTAGGACATATTTAGCCCCTGCCAAAAATTGAGAATTTTTGGGAAAACAATTTCTATAGTTTTATTCATAATACACAAAATTAAATAAATGAAATATTTGGAGGGTTATGGCTCCACATGACCCCAAATTTTGGTGGCATGTCCTTGGGGACAATACATGTGTATGGTAAACATTTCAGCACATTTGGATGAATGAATGTTGGGTAAACTCACTTGCATGTGTTGGTTATATATATGCTTGGGGTGCAAATAGCCAATTTTGAAATATTGTGTATTAAGCTTATTTGGAACATCCAAAAATAATGGTATTGATTTCAGAGGCTCACTAGGGTGCATTATACCCCACATTGTAATAATGGGATTTTTTGAAGCAAAAATCTCATTATTTGGAATTTTTGGAATAATAGAACTTTTGAAAAATAAATGTAAAAATAGGCTTATCATTGAGATAAAATCCCCAATTTTTGTCAAGGTCAATATTATGTTATATTTAACTAACTGAAAATTTTCATGTCTCTGTTTGAAGAATTTTGATAGGAGTTATGTGGAAATTACTTTTTTACCCTCATTTTACATAATTAGCAAATTGGTGAAAATACTTCGTAGAAAATTTTGGAAAATTTCTTGATGATATATCTGAGTATTAACCTTGTATAATTTTCTCAGCATTTTTGGAAGACTCAGTAATTTTAAAACCTTATAATGGCATTTTGGAATATTATTAAAAATTGAAATTAGTAGGCCATTTCATTATAGAGGTTGATGAAACTCTGTCATTAGCCTTAAATTCATGATATATATGCTCTGTAAGTTTCCTAAAATTTTTAGTAATGTATTCCTTATACTTCATTTAGAAAATGACAATTATGTGAGTTTTGTATTAATTAAAGGATAAATAGAAATATTCAAAGGAAAATTATGAATTTTGGTAAACAGCAATATTTTACCAAGATATAATTCAGGAAAAATTCCTTAGGTCAGTGGATTATAATTTGTGATACTTCATGTATTAAATGACATAGGAGATTAATTAAATGATTTAATTAGAGGCCTTAATGACTTAAGAAAATTATGAAAATCTATAGGCTCACTTCATTAGTCCATACCTTCCTAGGCTAAATAATTAGGGGCAGGTGGACCAAGGAATTGGAAGTTCCATTTTGGGGTGGTATTAGGTCATGGGTTGTGCATAGTGTAAGTAGGTCATGTTATAAGGACCACCGGGGGTTAGATCAATAAATGAGTTAGAGACTTCAATTGGAATATGACCCTAGTGGGTAGAGTTGTCTTAGTGACGAGAGTAAAGTGCAAGCCCTTGGTGGTTAGCAATTGGAGTGGAGGCCGGCGGAAGACCGTCGCTCTTCTGAGAACATCTTAAGTCATTAGGATCACTCAAGAGTAATAACGAGAGCTTGGGGTGAATTTTGGGTAGCCATCAACTAAATTAAATATCCTTGAGAAAGGGAGCTACGGGCGTAATCCCATCGTAGTTCCTAGTGCCCCCGAGAGCCCTTCACCGGGTATACCCTGGGCAGTCCTGGGATTAATCTTAAATCACTAAGTATAATAATCCGTAGACAAGAGTAGTCTAATAGGTTAGGACATTGTGGTTCATTCTCGCCCATGACGGGTTCGAGGGATTTGGAATAAAGGCACAATTGTGTGTTCTCTCCCGTGTAGGGTTGGAGGGATTGTGATAAATGCTCACCCGTGTAGGGTTTGAGGGATTCAGGACAGGTTGGTCCTGCGAGCTGAAGGCTCGGGATGAAATACTTGCATGTGTATAAATTTAGTGGCGGGTCATGCGGTACTGGCCAATCGTCACACCGACGGCAGTACGGTGAACCAGGCGGGTGTGAGCATTTGAGGGGCCAGTGTGTTGTTTTACACTGCGATCTGGACGATGATCCCCGATAATGCACACCCGACCCAACAAGACTGACGGGCTGTCAGCAAAGTACGTACGCATAGACTCTACAGTCCACCTTGGACGTATACAGAGGCGTATGAGATGGGTCTAAGGTTTGGTAGTGTGCATACCGACCTAGAAGTGGAGATGCCCGCTCCGCTACTACCGTAGCCACAGCGGTGGTACCCGAGAGTGAATCTAGCTCTCAAAAAGTGGGAACTAAAGGTCTGTGATCACAGAGTCGTTGTGTGTGAGTTGCACTTGCTTGTGCACAAATTGCATCATAAACATTCATTCATATTAGGTCATACACTTCATAGATCCTTATCATATAAATTAGTATGGGCTCTTTTATATGATAAGTTAAATTTCCTGGAAACCTTAACTTATAAATTTGTATGGGCATTTTTATAAGTTAAGGTACGATTTATGATGGTAGAGTAGTGGTAGCATAGTTTTACTTTCCTGCACTTACTTTCACTTCTTTACTTACTTTACCATACTGCACTTATCTTACTTACTTCAGTTTTATACTTCATTACCGCACTTGTACTTCTTGCATTGAACTGCTAGAGTAGAACTACTATTACTCCTCATATATTTGTTAGTATATTGCCACTGCCACCTATTTACTCTTGATATCCCTTGTTGTCCTCCGCTTCGTCCTCCCGCACGGTGCCTAGGAGTTGCGGGGCGAGGTGTGGAGGAAACTACTTAGTCTTTTTGACTAATGGTCGGTGACCAAACTATTTTTAGGAGCTCGAGGAGATGTAGCACCAGTACGACCAGCAAGACGAGATGGTAGGACGTGAGGAGCTGATACCACCGCCTACTAATACTACTGCAGAGTTGCCTCAGGTGGGATGACTTGGTGATGTTAGTTATCTTCCTCTGTTTAGAGTTGAGAGAGAGAGAGAGAGAGAGAGAGAGATTTGATTTTATGTACTGGGCATAAGCCCTTATTACTCTTCTTACTATTTCTGCACTCATTTGGACTGATGTCTTCCTTTCATATATTTATATATATGTGATGTGACAGTGGACTAGTTGTGTTGTACTATGTTATGCATTACTTCTTTTCTCATATTGGCCTACAAGTTTATGATCGTATTAGCCAGCAGAATCGGCGTGTTGCATTGTCGACTAACCCGTGCGTTAGTGATACCGTAAGACGGCAGTTCTGGGCATAAGAGCGGGTAGCCTCCTTGGTAAGGGGGAGGGGGTCTTACAAGACCAACCTGTGTGGATGGGCTTCACACACCATGTCTATGTTCGTACTTTGATTCCTAACTCTAAATGCAAAACTACGGGGATACAATATATCAACCCAAAGGAAGACCACACGCTCACCGCACACTCACGGGAGAGGGTTTTCTATGCAAAAGGAAGAGGAATTCACATGTCCAAGTAGAGAATCATTACACTTTGCACTCTTTTTCGTGTCATGCCAAAAATCTAGACAGATGAACGCACCGCAATGATCTTACCTCCACAGATCCGGACTCGTCTTGTGAATTGAAGCTTTGGGACTCCAACGGTGGTGAGATCTCCTTCCTCTTCTTTCTTCTTTGCTCTCCCTTCTATCTAACAGTTAAAAAGAGAATATTTAAAGGAAAAGTGAGATGGAAACCTACACTCTCAGCTATATACCTGTAGGGGTAACCACCAGCCGTTGGATCCCTTAGAAAAACCAGCGGATGGCCACGATTCGCTCCATAATTCAGTTTACGGGCGCTATCGCCGCACGGTAAGAAGTTATTGTCGTGCTGTACCTGAATCATTTAGCTTCTTAAGGATGCCACAGCTCAAAACTTGAATCGTGCATTGACACGTGGATGCGTCATAACTACTCTGCTACCGCTCCGCAGTAGGACTAACGCTGTGTTGTAGTCAACTCGAGAGCTTGGTCAAATAAATCGCCAAAGCTACTGTCTGTGTTAATACTACCGCCACGCGGTAGGCACTCAATGCCTAGCCGAAGACGTTGAGAGTCCTGAGTGCTATCGCCGTGCGATAGTATACTATCGCCCCGCAGTAGTCACTCAACACTTTAAAGCGTTGAGTGGTAGTGCCACGCGCTAGCTTACTACTGCCATGCGCTCGGTTCCCGAGCCCTCAGACGATTAAATACAAAGGATAATGCAGGCGTTAATCCTACCGCTGCGCGTTAGCTCCCACTTCTTCCTTTTTAGGATTTTTGGGGCGTTACACGACGTACATCAGTTTTTACAAAGTTGAGTTATCATTGGCGAGAGTCACTACCGCCACGCATTAGCGTGATGACGTCAGAGATAATGTAGGCCATGATTCAAAACGGTTTCCACGATGCGCATTATCGTAGATACCGCCTAGCGATATCATTCTATCATGGCACGATTGTTCCACGATTGTACACGACCTCCAGCACCGCAGTGTGTTTATTGCTGAGTGGGACGCATGACAACCATTGGAGTTATCGTCGACGATATCACGCTACCACCACGTGATAGTGGAAAAACTATAAATGAGCTGAACTTTGGGAATTTGATGTTACACACCTCCAGGAGCCTTGATTTCGTGCATCTCCAGCCAGATAACTCCGTGCAATCTGAAAACTTCCAAAGTTTTCATGAAATCTCAAGAGCGAAGAAGGGAACATTTGTTCTTCTCATTTCTAGTGATCTTCGCATGGATTTTTCAGCCTCATCAATGCTCAAGACCTGAGAGAGTTTTTATTATCAATTATTTTTCCTTTTTCTTTCTTTTTGTAATCAGTAGAGAATTTTCCACCTTGTGAGTGGCGACTATGACCGTTTGTGGTTTAGGGAGAAATCATCACCATGTGTGCAACGACTAGGTCGTGGTGAGATAAAGAGGGAGGCTTGTTGTTGTATCTAGGGAGAGATAGGCTATAGCCGGGCGGTCCTTGGGAGAAGGACTGATAAATTCAAAAAGGAGACTTTAGCTTTTTCATCAGAGCCTCGATTTCAAGCTTTATTGTAATCTTTTGTTTGTAAATTTCTTATCACTTTTGTAATAAACTTGCATTTCATTTTATCATAAATCTCAAAGTGATTTATTATAAATACTTGGTAGTGACTAAGCTTTCTTGATTTTAGAACAATTTCGCTGCGTATTTTGTTAATCCAAAAAATTATAGTTTGCCCTTATTCACCCCCTCCCCCACTCTAAGGGCACCTTAAGATCCAACGCTCGATATCAAAGCAAGGTTTCTCCAAAACGGTTTTACCACCGGGAGAAATGAAGTATAACGATCACATGGTTTTTGTGGCGCAAAGAATTAGCATACCTCCTTTATTCACTGGCACGGATTATAATTACTAGAAAACTTGAATGCGATGTTTTCTTATTGGGTTAGATATAGATGTCTGGGGAATGGTAGAACAGTACGACACTCCACTTATAATGGTAGTTGGAACTGTTACTATGGATAAACCTAAAGATAAATGACATGATTCAGATAAACTTCGTTGCAAAAATAACGCTAAGGATTTGAACGCATTATTTTGTGTATTGGATAGAATTGACTTTAATAGAGTTTGTGCATGTAAAACTGCTTATGATATTTGAAATTTGCATGAAGTTATACATGAAGGTACATCGCAGGTGAAGGACTCGAAGCTATTTCGATTGGAGTCAGAATTTGAGAAGTTCAGAATGGAGCTTGACTAAGACGTTAATTTCGGGTACACAAGATTTTCAAAAATCGTCAACGACTCCAAAGTCATAGGAAAAAAATTTCTCCAATGGAGATTTAGTAAGAAAAATTTTAAGATCACTTCCCTTGAAGTTCATTCTGAAGGTGACCGCCATCTCGCAATCACATGATCTTAAAACTCTTCAAATTGAGAGTCATCAAAATTCCGAAAGCTTATGAAGTAGAGTTTAAAATTCAACAACAATAGTACAACTTTGAGCCAAAGAAGAAGGTGTTGGTGTTGAAGTCTAAGAAAGAAGTGGAAAGTGAAACAGGCGAAGATGATGAAGAGGATGAGGAGAGTTTGTTTGTTTGGAAATTCAAAAGGTTTTTGAGAAATTCAGAGAGGAGGAAGTCATTTAAAAAGTACTTTAATAAAAAGGATTCTGGATTTAAGAAAATTCGGGGGAAAGTTGATGTTAAGGAAGATGAAGAGTGTTCTCCACCGGAGTGCTATCATTGTAGAAGGATTGATCATAAAAGAAGCAAGTGCCCAAAGTATCTGAAAGAGTAAAAAGAGAAGAAGCACGACAAAAAGAATAAGAAGAAGGTGTTGAAGGTATAAAATTAGGACAATTCATCATCTGAAGATTAAAATGGTTCAGGTTCAGAAGATAATGAGGAAGCCAACATGTGTTTGACAGGAAAGAGCATTATACCATCTGAAGACGAATGTAGTGTCCAAAGCGACACTGAGGTAACTCCTAATACTTATGAAGAATTATATTCCGAATTATTACATACTTGCAAATTTTTTGATAAAAGTCTTAAAGAAATAGATATATTGAAATCTGAAAACAAAATTTTATTAAAATAAAATAAAAAATTATCAAGTGAATTGAAAGTTCTTGGGAAGGAGAAAGTCACCTGTGAAGAGTGTGATCACTCTTCCACGAGGATAAAAAAATTAGAAGAAGCTCTTACTAAGCCCCAAAAAAGTAGATACTCTTAACAAAGAAAAAGGAACTTAGAGAGAATTTTGAAATCTTCTCAATCTCAAATAGAAAGTGGCAAAAAGATATTTACAAATCGGTGTGCTATGTTAGTCACCAAAAACACCGCTTTGATATCCCGAATCCATGATCTAAATTTGGCTATTAAGAAATTTGGAACTGGCTAAAAATCACTGGATATGATTTTAGCCAACTAGTGTCATGGATCTGCAAAGTATGGACTTGGATATGTCTCTGGAATCTATCTCCACGTGATAACTACTACCATCGACGATAAATCAAAGTCCAGATAAATAAATTTTAAAAATTATAATAATTTTTCTACTGATCAACCATCTTCCAGTAAGAGTCCAAATTCAGTTGTGAAAAAGGGTTCATCACCTTTTATTACTTGTGTCAAGTATAATAGATTTGTACACAATACTGACTCTTGCAGGAAGATAAGCTAAAGTATAATTAAACAATTCTGGGTGCATATGACATCCACCTACTCTATGGGAGGCACCACTTGGGTAACCAGATCTTTATTCTCATCTCTTTTTTAGTTGTGTTGGCAGGCTAAGGACAAAGAAGACGCGTGGTAGTTGGACTCAGGATGTTCAAAACACATGACAAGCAATAAATCTAAGTTCCTTAGCCTTGAAATGAAGAAAGGAGGAGTAGTGACTTTTGGCGACAACAACAAAGGAAGAATCAAGGGCATCAGTGTAGTTGGTAATGATTTCTTCACTATTTCAAATGTTGTATTTGTATATGGTTTGAAAAATAATTTAATTTTGATAAGTCAACTATGTGATAGAGGCTTAAATATTTTATTTGAATCATCTTCAAACATTTGCAAAATCATAGATTCAAAAACTCAAGAAATTGTTTTTAGCGCATCGAGAATTCACAATATTTATATGATTATTTTTCATGATCTTTCTCAATCTTCACTTAAATGTTTTATTTCAAAAAATAATGAATTAAAATTGTGGTATAGGCGACTTAGACATTCTAGTACAAAACTTGTAGTTAAACTTTCCAAAAATAAATTGATTAAGGGTTTACCTTTGTTAGATGGAAAGCTTTCTTCTTTATGTACACCGTATCAAAAAGAAAAATTCACAAAATCATCTTTTAAAAGCAAAAATATTGTTTTGACAATTAGACTTTTATAATTAATTAATATGGATTTATTTGGTCCAGTTATTACTCAGAGTCAAGAAGGTAGAAAATATACTTTTATTTTGATAGATGATTATTCACGTTTTTGTTGGACAATATTTTTAATTTTCAAATCTGAGATGTATTTTGAATTCACAAAATTATGTATTAGTATTCAAAATGAACTTGATTTGAAAATTAAATGCTTACAATCCGATCATGAAGGTGAGTTTGAGAATGATAGATTTATTTTATTTTGTGCTGAATTAGGGATTAAGCATGAATTTTTTGCTCCTCGCACACCACAACAAAATGTTATAGTGGAGAGGAAAAATAGAACACTTTAAGAACTAGCACGTACTATGTTATCTGAATATAAATTACCTAGATCTTTTTGGGTTGAAGCTGTTAGTACTGCTTGTTATTTGATTAATCGTGTCATGTTATGCCAATTTTAAAACTTACACCATATGAGCTATATTTTCACAAGAAACCTATGTATCTTATTTAAGAGTTTTTGGAGGTAAATATTTTATTTTAAATACAAAAGATGCTTTAGGTAAATTTGATAAAAGTTGTGATGAAGGAATTTTTATTGGTTATTCTTCAACTAGTAAAGCTTATAAAGTATTTTACAAACAGACAAAAATAGTTGAAGAATCAATTCATGTTAAATTTGATGAGTTTATTACTTATGTAGAAGATAACCCTACCGGAAATGATGAAAAACTCCTTCCTCCTTCAGAGAAGGATGATGAAGAAATCCTTAGAGAACAAGAAGATAAAGAATAAAGAGAAGAAGAAGTTGAAAAATATGTGCCTCTAAGAGAGCTTATATTTTCAAAAGAACATCCACAAAAATTAATAATTGTGGAACCATCAAGAGGGGTAAGTACTCATTCTTTTTTTCATGATTTATTTTCAAACCTATGTTTTATTTCCAATATAGAACCTAAGGATGTTTCAACCGTTTTAAATGATGAGCCTTGATTTTTAGCTATCAATGATGAACAATCAATTTGAACGTAATAAGGTTTGAAAACTTATTGAAAAACCATCTGATCATCCTGTTGTAGGTGTTAAGTAGATTTTTAAAAATAAATTAGATAGTGAATCTAGGATCACTAGAAATAAAGCCAGGCTTGTAGCAAAAGGATATACTCAAATTGAGGGGGTAGATTTTGATGAAACCTTTGCACATGTAGCACATCTTGAAGTAGTTAGAATTTTTCTCGCTTTTGCTAGTTTCAAAAGATTTAAATTATTTCAAATGGATGTGAAAACTGCTTTTCTAAATAAGTACATTAAGGAAGAAGTTTATGTAGAACAACCTCCGGGTTTTGTGAATGAAAAAAATTCTAAATCATGTTTATAAATTAGAAAAAATACTTTATGGATTAAAACAAGCACCTTGTGCATGATATGAAAGGTTAATTTTGTATTTGATAAAAAAATGATTATAAAATGAGTAGTGTTGATTATACACTCTTTATTAAGCATGTTAATGATGATTTAGAAATTTTTCAAATTTATGTTGATGATATTATTTTTGGACCCACTAATGAAGAGTTATGTAATGATATTGTGAATGTTATGAAAAATGAATTTGAGATGAGTATTGTATGAGAACTTACATATTTTCTATGTTTCCAAACTACTCAAAAAAATGATGGAATTTTTATTTTCCAATCAAAATATATTCATGATGTACTTACAAGATTTGGATTTGAAAATATTAAGCAAGCTAGTACTCCTATGAGTGTTTTTTTAAAGTTAGGAAAAGATGAAAGTGACTTTTCTATTGATCAAACTTTATATAGATACATGATAGGATCATTATTATACTTAACTGCATATAGACCTGATATTATGTTTGTAGTTTGTCTATGTGCTAGATTTCAAGTTAATCCTAAACAATCTCATTTGAGATCTGTTAAATGTATTTTTAGATATTTTACTGGTACTTCGAAATTAGGTTTATGGTATCCCCATAATGATGATTTTATATTACGTGGTTATTATGATTCTGATTATACTGGTTGTACTTTAAATCGTAAGCGCGCAAGTGGCACTTGTCACTTTTTAAACTCTTCACTTATTTCTTGGTCGAGTAGGAAACAAAATTATGTTGCCCTCTCTACCACTGAGTCTGAATATATTACACTAGATAGTTGTTGTGCACAAGCCCTTTGGATGAAAAAAACCTTAGAAGATTTTGGGGAAAACCAACAAATTATAGAATTAAAATGTGATAATAAAAGTGCAATCGATATAACATATAATCCAGTACATCACTCACGGTCTAAACACATAGATGTTCTACATCATTTTATTAGAGACCATATTAAGAAGGATAATATTAAAATAAACTTTATAGGAACTGATTCACAACTTGCCGAAATTTTTACAAAGCCACTTCCTGATTCATGATTTTCTACACTAAGACTAGAATTATGAGTCTTAAATATTAGAACTGAAATTGAACTGAAAGCCATTCCTACAATTATCCTGAAAATCGATTAGAAGATGAAATTTTACTACCGTCGGGCGATAGTGAATATCGTCGAGCAATAATAGTTAAAATTCTTCATCCTGAAATTTCGGTCAAAAATTTTAGAACTATGTGTTTGAGACTACATTCACTCAAAAATCAATCTAAAAATTCAATATATGTTAGAGATCTGCTAGATCTATGCAAATCTAACCTTAATCCTTAAGTATTCTTCAAACCATTACAAATCACTTTAAATCCCGAAATTTTCTTCATAAAAACACTTTGTAATCCGATAAAACTTTAACAATGGCAACATAAATGAAGATCTACAAAAACTTTCTATAAAAACATGAAGAATACCTTAGATCCAAAGCTTTCGTAGGCATCACCATTCGTTTCTCGCGTTTGGGTTACAGGAAAAGGGGAGAAGAATGAAGTCCAGGACTGAAATACTCCTTTTATATAAAAAAATGCTATTGCAATTGACGTGATAATGTTATCACTCGCGATAGTGACTTTGTTCTTCAAAATTGCAATTTCTCTATCCACTCTTGTTTGTTGTATACTACACATAGTTCAGACATATGATTTTAACTCTGATTTGTTGGTTTGTACTTTTCAAAAGTAGTTCAATGTGTTTTTCATTTTCTCAAGTATCATATAACATTGTATATGAATTTTCATGCTTTGAATATCTTCTCTTTTATAGTGGATATGTGTATAGTAAATGTTTCAAATTATTTTTGCATGCCTCTAAGTATGAGTAATATTTTATAACTAATAATGATTTCACATTTACACATTTTGGTACTATACAAGTGTTTGGAATTTTTTTATCTACATGAATTTGTTATTGCTTCACATTACAAATTTGATGTACATAAAACAATTTATTTACCATTGAATCTTGCAAATTGAAATGGCATTTAAAAAATAATAATATACATTGCGTTGTGCTTTACAAGTGGATTCAGAGTCATGAATGATGAAAGATTAAAAAAACAAAAATATGTTATAAAAAACATTGTTCTAATAATATGTTCAAGATACTCCATCAAGTATTACTCACCCTCCTGATAAGTTTTCAAGGGCATTGTGAGATTGAGCACATTGAAAAGAATCTTAAAGTACCTTGTGCACACATTTCTGGCCATTTTTCTTTTCTCTAGCGTGCAACAGATTCATACATGACCGTCAAGTTGTCTTGTGTATAGTCATTGTTTTGTGTTTATATTTTACAAATTCATGTGATTTTAATTACAACACGTGTTCTTATCTACCAAAGCACAACTTGTACACATCATTATCTATTATAAAATTTCTATTCATTAGAATTGGATTGAAAATGATTTTAATATTTATATATCACATTCCGTACTTCCTTTAGATATTTTTGGCATGTATCTACAAATGTTTTTATTACTTGATTTTTTATAAATTACACATTGTTCACGTTATTTATCATCACAAATCAAAATTTCCATGTCTATTTATGTCCAGTATATTTCCTCTAACGTTTCTCAATTAATTTCTTTTCAAATTCTTTCTATACTTTTCTCTCACGTTTCCGCTTTCCTATCTTTTGCTAATAACAAAAGAAGGAGAATATCAAAAGAAATAACACTAACTCTAATTGTTAATGGTGGGTAGTATACATTAAGGGGAGTAATATATTTACCTTTAATAAACATTTAAAAGGTCACCTATTAAGGGGGAGTAATATATTTATTTTTTACCTTTGGATTTAATAACCATTACAGTCATCCATTTAGGGGGTGCATGTGCACTTCAAGTACATATGTTACTTATCATATTTTGTACACTATATTATACACCTCACAACATTTTTCTTTCTAAGAGGATTTGTTATTAGTAAAAGGGGAAGATTGTTGGAGCATGCGTTCCACACACCTTGATTTGAAAATAACAAATCTCAAATGTATTTGATCATAGTGTGTTTGTAGTGTGTAGATATAACACGAATAAGACTCTGATAATTTTGGATGGGCGATGTATATCAGTTTTTATAAAGTTGAGTTATCGATGGCGATCGTCACTATCACTCTGCATTAGCATGATGACGTCAGTCATGACGTAGGCCATGATTCAGAACGGTTTCCACAATGCATATTATCGGAGATACTGCCTGTCAATATTATTCTATCACGAAGCGATAGTCCTACGACCTGTAACACCCCAAAAACTATAAAATAGAACTATAGTTGTTATCGTCGGGTGACAATGGGTATCGCTGGCGATAGGGATAGTACTCGATGCTTTCAGCGAAGCATTGAGTAGACTCAATGCACTCGACACTCTCTACGCTCTCAACACTCTCAACGCACTCGACGAAGCATTGAGTGAGCTATCGGAATTACGATAGTGAGTATCATTGGGCAATACTGCCACTTTTGGCTGGACACGTGTCGAATGGCCGGACGGTGGCCGAAGAGCAGTGGTTGATTGGAGTCAAAGAGGATGCCGATGATATCGCCTAGGCAATAGCAGATATCGTATGACGATAGCATTAAGTTTGAATTATCAGTTGAAATTGTGGCCTTTGCTTTCTTTTGATGAGAGGATCGTGTGGCTGGGTTTATTCTCGAGGCTTCTTAACCAGAGAAGAGGTGGAGAGAATATTCATTTCTTTTCTCTTACTCTCTCTCATCTTTCTCATCAAGTTCTTGGAAGAGAGGAAGAAGAAGGCCGAAGCTTTGCTAGCTTAGTGAATGAGATCCTGTGGTAGGAATCGAGAACTAAGGCAAGATCTATGAAGAGGAGAGTGAGGCGCTCCTTTCCAGCCAAATAGAAATCTTGCTAATGGCTCTGAAATGAATTCTGAGGGTAATGATCTTCCTTCTTGACAAGTGAAGTCCTCCTTTTGTATATGCATGGAATCCTCCCTAAAGTGTGGAGAATCGAGGAATTCCAATGGGTTGATACGTGATATCCCCTAGTGATTTTGCATATAGAATCCAGAAATCATAGTATGTAATAGGCATGTTGTGTGAGGCCCATCCGGACAGGTTGTTCGGGATTGGTGATATTTTATTTTGCATGTCGGAGAAGACTCTGAGTATAAACGAGTAGTTTACGGGGCATGTGGGTTGTACCTATGAAATGAGAGTAGCAGGAAGTACTGAAGGTGTGCTTCAGGAAAATACCAAGAAAATACCACAGTTTGCATAACTGTTGGGTATTGTCGGGCGACAGCGAGTATCGCTGGTGATAGCTCTTGGTGAGCTATAATTGCTGTGAAAGACCGATTTTCTAGCACTATAGGATATTGTAGGATTTTGGCCGGAAAGATGTTCTAATTGTGACTGAATTTGGAGACAAAATAGAGTTCTGTCGCTAACGCCATATGATAGTTACTATCACTGGCAATAGATTCCATATAGCATTTTGTTGTTGCAAAGAATGTGTCCGTGAGAAAAGGTGTGTAACATGAGAAGCTATGAGCCTAGAGAGCCCAGCTATTGGCCATGAGTGCCATGATTGATCATTGCCAGCTCAGGTCATGGGGGCATGTGAGCGGAAAGTGATGCTAAGAGCTTGTTGTGCCCAGCAAAAAGGCCAGTGAGCCGAACGGGAAAGGGGATGATGACATGCGTCTTGTCGTTCTCCATGATGGTTGTGACCTTCGACATTGACTTGGTGTTTTGAACAATGGGAAATAGCTGAATTGTACCTGTGTTATGTCTGTCTGACTAGAGTGCCTAAAGTAATTGGCGTCGTTGGAGAGCATAATGAGAGTCTTAGGCCTTGAGCCGGAAATACTAGAAATGCTCAAAGTTGACCGTCAAGTTTCGGACCTCTAAATGGTGGTGGGACTCTGGTAATCCGGTACAATGAGAATGTGCCCTGAGTGCACGAAACATTTGGCCACTGAGTCACTCGTTTGTGATATATTGAATGGTGCTTGAGTGTGCCTTCTTGTGATATATCTATTGTGTTAATGCTATGCCTGCGGGGAAGGAATACCGCTGCCCCGGGTATGGGGTATGGTCGTTATAATTTGGTCAGCTGAAAGTTGATTGTTGCTTTGTTTGTCGCCCTTTTGGTGGATTTTCCCTGTGAAGGTGCTGGAGAGCTGAGCGGGAAATAGTCAGCTGAAACCCTTGATGTTATGTTGGCCCTTAAGGCCAAACTAAGAACTTTATTGTTTTCATATGTGTCTGGTCTGCGCGCCGATGTCTGTAAACCACACTTTTGAAGCATAACTATAAGGATTTAAGGCCGTTACTTTTGTGTATTTTGTAAACATTCCTGATATATATATATATATATATATATATATATATATATATATATAGTGGACATTTGAATGTTGTGAGTTCAAGTTAACCCTTGAAGCTTCCGCTAAAATGCTCTGAGTTATGATTTGTTATTCTTTGATATTAACATGTAACTCCGCCAAATGTCTGTGGGATATGGTGTGGGGCCCCGACTGGACCCTCTATTATATTTCATGTGACGAATGGAGGTGTTATATTACTGTACACGACCTCCATCACCGCGGCATGGTTATTGCAGAGTGGGACACGCATCACCCATTGGAGTTATCGCAGGCAATATCACACTACCGCCGCGCAATATTGGAGAAACTATAAATGGGCTGAACTTCGGGAATTTGATGTTACACACCTCCATAAGCCTTGATTTTGTGCATCTCCAGCCAGATAACTATGTGCAACCAGAAAACTTCCCAAGTGTTCGTGAAATATCAAGAGCCAAGAAGGGACCATTTGTGCTTCTCTTCTCCAGCGATCTTCGCAATGATTTTTCGGCCTCTTGAGCGCTCAAGACTTGAGAGAGTTTTTATTCTCAGATTATTTTTCCTTTTTTATCCTCTTTGTAATTAGTATAGAATTTGCCTCCTTGTGAGTGGTGACTAGGCCCGTATGTGGTTTAGGGGGAAATTGTCATCGTGTGTGGAGCGACTGGGTCGTGGTGAGATAAAGGGCGAGGCTAGTTGCTGCATCTAGAGAGAGATGAGCATTAGCTGACCGGTCCTTGGGAGAAGGACCGGTAAATTAAAAAAAAGAGACTTTAGCTTTTCATCACAGCCTCGATTTCAAGCTTTATTGAAATCTTTTGTTTGTAATTTTCTTATCACTTTTGAAATAAACTTGCATTTCGTTTTATCATAAATCTCAAAGTGATTTGTTAGAAATATTTTATTGTAACTAGGCTTTCTTGATTTTAGACCAATTTGGCTAAGTATTTTGCTAATTCAAAAAATTATAGTTTGCCCTTATTCACCCCCCCCCCCCCCCCTCTAAGGTCACCTCAAGATCCAACAATAGGTACATCTACTGTACCCCTCCACCTATCTAGCAGTTTGCTAAACTAGGCCAACTTCTCTAAATCTCAGATCAAATAGATCTTGTACCTCAGAGTCCAAGACTCCTACAACTCAGGAACAACAGACTATTCCCTACCTTAGATCCATAACCTGGATCCAACCTCAAAGTATAGAGGCTCCTATAGCTCATGAATATCAGTAGATTCCTTACATTAGGTTTTTCTTAACCCTACCTCAGGTTCACCTTTGAATCCTACCACAAATCCAATCAATGGATCCTATAGCTTGGGATTAGACAAGCCCTACCTCAGATCTTAGGGCGACCTTACAACAGTAGAAGTAAAAAGTTTGTTACAACGGATTTAGACTCAAGAAATAGAGATCTTGTAGATTTGAATCTTCCTGGGTTGTGTAGAGAAAGCCCTCTTCTTATACAACAACAGATCTTTAGTATGTGTTCTTTAAGAATAGGATATATTCTGAATCTTTCTAAATGGAAGACTTCTTGCTCTAGAAAGATTTGTAGAGTTGTGAGCGTGAGCAATACTAGAAGGTCTTGAAGATTTCCCAATGAATTTTCTCCTTCAGAAAAAGTCTTATTTTTCTTGAACTCTGTCAATGTTGCTTGCTAAGAGGATTACTATTTTATTGGTTTCAAAATCCAAAGTTTGGGTTTTCTCCTAATCTCTTCCTTATATAGGTCTCGCATCTCTAACACGGTCTGAAACAAACAAAGCATGTCTAACGCCTTTCCATAAAAGAATGACCTGACATTTGCTTTTGGCACTATTGGTAATTTGAATTTCCCCAAATTAAGGAGTTTCACGAACCAATTTTGTCTTGACACAAAGCTATTTGTTCTTCTTTGACTTAGTATTTTCTTCAGTAAAAAGGAAGACATCATACGATGCTAGCTTCCTTAGAGCCTTGACTTATACTACTGTGAAGTTGAGGCATTGTATATTGTCCATTAACACAGTTTTTTAACTTAAGAGTTATTCTTCTTCTGTGGAGACTTTACTCAACGATAGCAACTTATGTTGTTTATTATCACGATATCTTTTAACTTAGAATTATTTTGCTTCTTCGGTGGAGAATTTTCTCAATGATAGCTACGTGTGTTGTTTATTATCATGATGTCTTTTAACTCAGAATTATTCTGCTTCTTTTGTGGAGACTTTCCATAAAGAAAGCAACATGTGCTGATTTTTAACACGACGGTATTCTTAGTTCAAAATGACAGATTTGTACTTTGACCTTGTTCTTGTTCTATGGAATTGTGGTGCCGAGTAATGATCTTTAACATGTTGCTTTTACACTAAGACCAATTCTTGTTATGACAGCCAAGTTAGATAATCTTTAAATACAACATGTACGTATCATTGACTTGAGGACTTCTTCAAATTTGGAACATTATGGGTAGAATTCTCAACAATCTCTCACTATTTGAAGAAATCAGCATCACAATCAATGATGAAGTATTTCTAGAGAATAATAGCAGAGAACAAGCACCAAAAAAATAAACTAATAATAACATGGTTTATTAGTTATGAAGAGAGCATTCAAAATGATAATTGTGAAAAAGAGCTAAATAAAGACAAATTTTATTGCTCCAAAAAGATAATTATTACATAGGTATGCCCCCTTATTTATAAAAAGTGGGGGAGAAGAGAGAATACAATAAGCGATGTGGGACTAAATACAAGCCGCGCGGGCTGGGCGGTTTGACACAGTCAAACCACTAGGCTACACAATATATAACAGCAAAACCTCAGAACCGTGGGTGGATAACACCAAGACCGCTCCGGCTAGCATCAAACCGCTCCGGTCAACCTCCAGGCCGCTGCGGCTAATCATCTGGACCTCTATTGTAGCTAACATCAAGCCGATGGAAATACTAACAAACAGACCGCTGATCCAAACTACCAGGTCACTGACCAGACATGCCGCTGGTCAAAATCACCAGGTCGTTGACCAGACAGGTCGCTGGTCCAAACCGCTAGGTCACTGTCCAGATAGGCCGCTGGTCCAAATCACCAGGTCGCTGAGCAGACAAGCCACTGGTCCAAACCGCCAGGTCGCTGACCAGACAGGCCGCTGACCGGACAGGCCGCTGGTCCAAATCACCAGGTCGCTGGCCAGACAGGCTGCAGGTCCAAACTGCCAGGTTGCTAACCAGATAGGCCGCTGGTCCAAACCGCCAGGTTGCCCGAACAACTAGCCTCCCGACTAGAAGGTCAAACCGCCAAACTTTAACACTCCCCCTCAAGCTAGAGTGTATATGTCAACCATACCCAGCTTGCTACAAACATCTGAAGCAAAAACTAGTTTCGTGAATAAGTCTACCAGTTCTTTATCAGAAGTGACGAAAGCAGTACAGATCTGATTCCTCAACACCTCTTCCTTAATGAAATGACAATCAACCTCAATGTGCTTTGTCCTCTCATGAAAGACCGGAATCTTCGATATGTAAATGGCGGCTTTGTTATCACAGAATATAGGAAGAGGATGATCATAGACTTCTCCCAAGTTAAGCGTAAGCGCTCGTAACCACTTCAACTCACAGGTAGTTGAATCCATGCTCCTATACTCTGCTTCAGCACTTGACCTTGAAACCACTACCCGTTTCTTGCTTTTCCAGCTAACAAGGTTTCCTCCTACAAAGGTAAAAAACCCTGATGTAGACTTCTTATCATCTTTGTTATCAGCATCGCTGGCATCATAATACGCTTCAATCTTCAAATGATTATTCTTTTGAAATAACAAGCCCTTTCCCGGAGACCCTTTCACATACTCTAGAATTTTCATGGCAGACCGAAGATGACACTCTCTAGGATTCTACATAAACTAACTGACCTTTCCAACCGCATAACAGATATCTAGTCTAATAACAGTCAGATATATGAGTTTGCCTACAAGACGTATGTACACAGTGAAATCTGGAAGAAGAGGAGAATCTTCAGTCCACCCTTTATCATCTCCAACCGCCAGCGGGCAACGAGCAGGTTTCGTGCCAAGAAGACCGGTCTCTTTTAAGAGATATTGTGCATACTTTTGTTGTGAAAGAACCACTGATTTCCTCTTTCATAAAATCTCAATGCCCAGAAAGTACTTCGGAGGTCCCATATCCTTAGTAACAAAATGTTGTCAAAGATATTGTTTAGCTAGATCAATGCCTTCTTTATCATCACTAATAAGAAGAATATCATCATCATAGACGGCAAGAACCACAAGGCCTTTAGTAGTATTGCGTATAAATAGGGAATGATCAGCAGAGCTTCGATTGAACCCAATAGGAGAAACAAGTCCACTAAACTTTTCAAACCAAGCTCGTAGACTCTGCTTTAAACCATAAATCGCCTTCCAAAGCTTGCATACCTGAGACTCCCCCGGAGCAACATACCCAGGAGGTTGCTCCATGTAAACTACTTCTTGCAAATCACAATAAATGAAGGCATTCTTCACATCTAACTCAGACATCTCCCAGTCTCGATTAACAACCATAGAGAAGAGAACGTGTATAGTGCTGATGCGAGCAATACGAGAAAAGGTATCAAAGAATTCAACCCTATACGTTTGAGTAAACCCTTTTGCCACAAGCCTCACCTTATAACGATTAACTGAACCATCTGGAAGATACTTAATAACAAAGACCCACCAACATCCAACCACATCAATGCCCAGGGGTGGCGGAACAAGTGTCCAAGTACCTCTCTCAGTTAATGTGTTCATTTCTTCATCCATAGCGGTTTTCCAATGAGGAATGACAAGAGCTTCTTGATACGTAACCCGTATAGTAGTAGAAGAGATAGCAAGAGCAAAACACTTGCCAACTGGGGAAAGCTGAGCATAGGAGACAACAACATCAATATGATGCTTAGTGCATTGGCGAACGCCTTTCCGCAGGGCAATAGGAAGATCAAGATCACTCTTGTCCAAGGGAGGTAATTCACAGCCAGAAGAAAGAGGGGGCCCGGGAATAGGTACAGAAGGCTCAAAGGGCAAAGAATAAGTCTCGAGAGAAAGAGACGGCACAACAAGGACAGTTATGGAAAGAACTGGCTCCGGCAGAGGTGCCGAGATAATTAGCATTGAAGAAGAAGTATCAGTAGGCAAGAGAGAAGAAGCAGGCGAAAAATACGGGGTATTTTCAAAGAAGGTAACATCAGCAGACATGTACTATTTCCGTATAATAGAATCAAAACAGCGATATCCCTTCTGAGTCAGACAATAACTAAGGAATATGCATTTAACAGAACAGAGAGAAAGTTTGTCATGACCAGGAGAAGGTATGTGAACAAATGTCGTACATCCAAAAACTTTAAGAGGTAAAGGAAATAGCTCGGCCTTGGGATACAAAATGGAAAAGGGAGTCTTGCCCTGAAGAACAGATGAGGGTATCCGATTAATGAGATAGCAGAAGAGAAGAACAACATTACCCTAATAGGATTGAGAAACATTCATTTGTAATAGAAGGCTGCGAGCAACATCCAAGAGAAGATGATTCTTGCATTCAGCAATGTCATTCTGTTGAGAGGTATATGGGCAAGAAGTTTGATGAATCAAACCATAGTTCACACAAAAAATCAGAAAAGTATCGGCTGACATATTCCTTGACATTATCAGTACAAAAAACTTGAATAAGCACCTTAAACTTTGTCAAGATCTCAGTATAAAAAGCGGTAAAGATAGTGCAAAGTTCAGAATGATCTTTCAGAAGATACAACCAAGTACACCTGGAGAAATCATCAATGAAAGTGACAAAATATAAGTTACCTCTACCAACAGTGTGTAACGCCCCAGTTTTCCCTGAAGTTCAACATCTGGTGGTTACCGTTCGTCGAACTCGAGGTCGTTCGATGATTATAGAAGGTCGTTCGTCGAACTCGAGGATGTTCGACGAATTTTGAAGGCCATTCATCGAACTCGAGGTCGTTCAACGAATGTGAAGGCCGTTCGTCGAGCTCTGTCTATTCGACGAGTGTTTGGCTATGATGTGGAGCTGTTCGACGAACGTCGAAAGCCGTTTAATTAATGTGAAGGCCGTTCGTCGAGCTCTGTCTGTTTGATGAATTTTTGGCTGAGCTGTGAAGTCATTCGACAAAAGTCGAAGGCTATTAAGTGGAGTTTTGAAACCTGAATACCTAGTCATCCGATTTCACTTCATAACTGATCCCAAGGCCCATGATCCTCTGCCCAAGGGGCTTAAGAAGGGCTGAGCAGAATTTCTCCCTCATTTTTTCATCTCTTTTCTGGGTGAAGGATAGGTTTTGGGAGTTGGAGAGTGGAGGAGGAAGAAGGAGTGCTTTCTCTGTCATTGACGAAGCTTTAGACCTCTGTTCGATGTTTCGAGGCCAGATCCGTGGAGAGGACATGGAGGCGCTCATTTCCATCCATGCAAAGCAAGATTTCATGGCTAAGAATACGAGTCGAAGGGTAACGACACTTCTTATCTTGGTTTTAGGATGCGTACATGGCATCTACACTTTTCTTGCTTTATTTCAAGCATTCTAGGCACTAGATCTCTCAAGTGAGAGGGATTCAGGTTGCCATAGTTCAAGAGAAGCCACTGGGTTGAATGTGTCCATCCCCGGCATGATATTGCATTAGAGATCCGCTCCGTTAGTGGATTAGGCATTGTGAGTGAAGCCGTAGTAGCGACCGTTAGTCCGACTCGGTGATGTTGCATAGCGAGCATTAAGGATTGTGTAGAAATTCATTAGCGGCTAGATGCCGATTGTGATGATGTTTTCCCCTTTTTCATGTGTGTACGTATGGCCAGAACCGGACCAGGTGGAAATTAGAGCACACACGGGGGCTTGGGGATGGTACGGTACAAATGTTGGATTAGGGTAGGGAAAGGCATGGGATTGTGATGTGCTAAGGCATGGTTTCTCTCTGTGGTCGGCTGGCTAGCCCGTGACGTGCAAGTCACGTATGGAGAGTGTCCCGCGAGACAAGTCCCCTTCTGTGGAACTGACAAGAATGCCAAGCTTAGGACAAGCCTGGACATTCCCAGCTGGGTCCCACTGGGTCTCCTTCGGTGAACTTGGTCCCGATATTGGAGCCGGGCCTGGGTCGTTGCGAATGGGTGGGGTCTAGCAAGGGTTTTTAGCATCAATTTGTTTGAATGGCGGAACCCTGATGTGAGAAGTAAGAGTTTGCAGGCAAGCCCGGGGTTTGAAACCCATGAGCGGGTGGGACCGAGGCAAGAGTTCTATGTGGCGGCTTGTATGTCATTGGGGGAAATTAGAGTACCCTTGTGTTTGCAGCTTGAACACCGATGGGGAAATTGGAAGTACCCGATGTGATGATGTGTTAGAAGCATACGTTTTAGGGTGCCTTGGGTGAAACCCAGGATTGTATTCATGCTGCATTGTAGGCCCCTTTATATTACTTGCTCAACTTAGAAACATGTTTGTTGCTTAAGACTTCCAAACCTATTTTGTAGCTTTACATGTTATTATATATTGCATACGAAGTGCTGACCTGCAGGGTGATGAAGTACCCCAGAGTCCGTTAGAGATGGCTGGGAGGAGATGTGTTGGTTACACAGTTGAGGTCGGCCTTTGCTGACCCACGTTACAACTAATTTTTTCAGGGCAAGCATCACAAGCAGGAGCAAGCTTGCCGGCCAAAAAGGCCTAAGACTCATGAAGTGTACTTCATTTTATTTACATATATTTTGATTGAATGATATGCTACATGTAATGTAATCTGGCTTGCATGCCGAGGTAGCCTAGGAGTGCATATGCACGTTACTACTGTTTAATATTGTTGCAATTTTGGACTTATGATGTGTATGGCCTTAAGGCCATTTTGATTCTCTTGGCTTTTGGTTGTTTGTTTTCGCTGTTGACGTCTGAGTTTTGAGTTTGGGTAGTTTATATATCATCTTATAATACTGAAGTTGTGGAGTCCGTATGTTGTGGGGCCCTAGCCGGACCCATATTATACGGTCATTACATAGGAGGTGTTACAATTTGGTATCAGAGGGAGTTTAGTGTCCAAGGTAAAGATTCGTGGTCGAATGTCATAATCGGATTGCATAATGAAGTTATCCACCTAGGAGTATCGCAGGACTATGAGCGTCATTGTGTCTAGTTATGCGAGTAGAAGCTGATTCTTGTTCTACTTTGCTTTTGTGAAGGGTGCAAGCGACGAGGTGGGGAAGTCGAGGCCACAAGAAGAGCCTTTGGCGAGCAGTGCAACTGCTCAGGGTCCTTTGGGCATGGGGGTTGTTGACGCGCGAAAACGGCACCGGGGCACAGCTAACACGGAGGGGAATGTTCGATCTCACAATCTAGGAGAGGAAGAGGATGAAGGTTGCGGGGGAAGAAGAAAGAAGGAAGCTTCTGAGTGCTCGAGAGTGGAGCAAGCACTTGTCAAAGAGGTTGCGGGGATAGAGGAGAGGGAGCTGAGAGCAGCCGGGAAAGCTGAGGAGAGGAGGAGGTTGATCAGGAGCTGTCGAGCAGACGGTTAATATGAAGGTTGTGCTTGCAGGTTGCTTGCGGAGGGAGCTAAGCTGAGCTAGGAAGAAGAGAAAGAGAAGGGGTCGCTAGCAGCGGCAACAGCAGACTTCGCCTGTCACGGCTTAATTGCCACTCTTGCGATGGGCTTTCCTTTTATTAATAGCGAGATTCACAAGCTGCTAATACACCTTTACAACAAAGCAAGAAAGGGTACAAGCGGGAAGCTGGCGGTTAAGGAAGAAGGATGCCAGAGGAGGCCGCGCGGACTGAACTATGGAGGTCGGCAGACCGCGCGGCTAAGCAAAGGAAACAGACCACGCGGACTGTAGAACGACATGTCGACAAGCCACGTGACTAAAGGCACAGAGGTGGATTCGGTCTGAGAAACAGAGTCCGTAGGAAGGCTTGCTGGCTGACTTCGGGCGTGAGCACCTTGGCGATGACGAGAGCGTCCAGAGCGCAGATCGAGAATCCCTATAAAGAGAGGCATGGGGGGCTATTTATAGGCCCGAGGAGGTAACGACTTGCGGTGACGTTACCCCCGGTGAGACGGTAGCTTGAGCGAGATGGAGACGGATTCCGCCGAGTCCGCAACAGGCCACGCGGACTGGGACTTGGTACTGAAGTCGTTGATGATGTTGGCGAGATGGGAGACATAGTGGCGGACTGCGATGCGGGTTCGCGGAGTCCGTCACTGCTGAGCTGGGACTGTCCGCCTACTGCTGGGGTGGCGGATGCTGGAATCTATGTGGCAGACTGCGAGGAGAATCCACGGAGTCCGCCACTACTGAACTAAGCGAGCTGCAAGGGGTACGAGCAGTAGAGTGCCCGCGGAGTCTGGCGACTCCGCACGAGGGTATGCAGTTTTTTCTGGAGGATTTGCTGAGTGGCGGACTGGAAGGAGTCCGTGACTGCTGACTGAGTCCGCACGAAGGCTGCGGACTGAGGAGTAAGCTGTCACTATTGGATGAGCCTGTGAAAGGCCTGCGGACTGAGGAGGAGTTGACCCCGCTGCTGCCAAGAAGCTAGTGCTGACCAAGGGAATGGTGGACTGCGTAGAGAGTCCGCCGAGTCCGCGGCTGCTGCAAAGTTGAGTCCGCCTACGTTGGAGATGGAGAGCCTGGCTGTTGAGGCTGTTGAGGTTCACCACTGGAGGCGGACTGTGAAGTCTTGATCACACTTCGAGTCCGCCTAGCTCGCGAGGGACTTGGAGGTTGGTGGTCTTGGCGGGTAGTCGGAGTTGGAGTCTGCGCCCTGCAGGCGAGCTGGAAAGTCGGCTGCCCGCATTGCTGGTTGAAGGGATATGCGACCTGCTGCCGGCCTGGGTGGACAGGAGTCCGAGTCCAGCAAAGGAACATCTGTTGAGATAGTTGCGGTTAAGCTGAAGAGGAGCGCGACCTGAAGTCGGCCTAGGCGGATAGGAAATTGAGTCCGGCAGAAGAGACCTGCGGAGACAACGTTGCGATTAAGCTGAAAAAGGGGGCGGCCTGCAGAGGCAGACTGCAGAAGCAGTCCGCGGACCCTGCCGACCAAGGGAAGGCGCGCGTCCTGGGGGGTCAGACCACTGAGACCGCGCAGGCCGCACGGCCTGAGTGGACAGAAAATTCTGTCCGCCCAACCTAGGGGATCACGGCCTCTAGGAGGGACCCGGGGCAGGCCGTGACGAGCGAGTTGGCTCCTTTGTGAAGGATCGCCGATTTCGGGGTTAACATAATCCCCGCACTTTTTTAAGTTCCGAATAGAACTTCGAAAAAGTTGGAGACCCGCGAAGATTGTGATCCGCCCCAACGGAAAGAGAAAGGGGCAAGGAGAGATAGAACCTGAAGTCTCTCCTTAGGAGTTTAGTGCTGCTTGTCTATTTTCCTGCAAGAGGGAAGTTAGGGTAGGCATGTATGAGTGGTACATCGAGTGTGTACCTGAGTTTGCCTTTGCAAAACGAAGAAGGTGTGTCTTCTACTAAGTTCTGCAAAATGAAAGTGAGAGGAAAACACAGAAGAATAATGACTTGCAAGTACCTGATGGAGGCTTGCAAGCACCTGTTATTCTCTACAAAATGAGAGTTAGGAATAAACATGATATATACGAGTAGCTTGCAAGTACCTGTGAAGAAACTTGCAAAAATCTGCTGATCTCTGCAGAAAGAGAGTTATGAGTAGGTATTGTATACAAAATTAAGCTGCAAGTACCTGGATGAGGCTTGCAAGTGTTTGCTAATCTCTGCAAACAGAAGAGTTAGAAGCAAACAATATATATGAAAGAAGATTGCAGGTACCTGAGAGAAGGCTTGCAAGTGTTAATTGTTGATTAGATAAGGCCGATATGACCAAATAGTAAGGAAAATTCTCGATGAACTCTTTATCATGAAGCCTAGATCAATCAAGCGAGTGTTAACTGTTGATTTGGCTGGATGGACATGATTAGATTAGCAGAGGAGGAGCTTGATGAATTCTGCCAATCTTAACTAGATTGCAATAGCATGGCTTGATGATCGAGGAGAGTAAAATACTTTGGCCAATGTTTGATACCATTAGATTTTGATAAGAGTAATGAATAGCTCTGTGAATCTTCATCTGATAGCGCTTAAGCGGGCAGTGAATAAAAGATGAAAGTAATAGAGCTTGTATAAGTAGAGAGCTTGTAAGTCATCATCCGATGGAGCTTTGACCAAGCAATGCACATAAGACAAGTATATGCAAAATGAATGCTGGAGATCCTTTTGGTAGGTCGGATTAACCTGTTCACCTGTGAAAGAAGGCATTTGACAAAAAGGAGGTCTATACTCGGAGGTGACTAAAGAAGGCTAAATGCTGTCACAGGTGTTCCCCATGGGCCTTATGCCTCGCTTGCCTGAGGAGATCATCCTGAGTATAGTCCTACTCAAAGCGGGCTGGCCGCGCATCCTCTAGGAGGGCACAAAAGAGAAAAGCAAGGAGAAGATCCTGAGAAGGATTGCTAGAAGCACTACTCTCTTGCCTCGGGCACAAGCATCACTGATAAATGAGACTAGTTGCCCCAAGTGGCCTATTTCTTGTCTGTGGATTGATCAGTGGAGTTGTGGGAACCGCGAAGGCACAGATCGAGAGTACCATCGAGTGTTCGGCCATCACAGTTAGGTGATGATTGAAGAGACAAGGCTACGCTTGATCGTCATTGCTTGTCAAGCAAAGATCATCATAACTATAATGTATCCTTTGCGAAACACAACAGAGCTAACACATAGGGCTCCCCTAGCACACACTCTGTGTCAGATGACGGCTGGGATCCTAAGTCTGAAGCCCAACATCGTAGATTGAATGGCTCCCACTACACATATGGGTATACTCCCGCCATATGTGGTCGAAGAGGTTGTGCCAGAGAACAAACTACAGAGGGAGCATTCCAGACTTGGAGATATCTCATTGGCATAGTGATCTCTTAGGCAAGGAGAGAAGAATAGAGGAGGAAGCATCACAAGAGGGGAATTGTGTATGTATGAGATCTCTGAAAAAAGCTTTGTTGAAAATCAAGAATGAACACTGAGAAGTGTTTGGTAATGAAAATGGCTGAGAAGAGAAATGTTTGAAAAGGGGTATGAGTAGAGAAAACCCATCAAAGTTGTGAGGAGCTTTGCAGGACTGTGAAGTCCATTGCTGGCTTAGAATAGCCTTCCAAGCACACCCTCATCGTCGGCATCGAAGCATTCGACAGCTTGGTTAACAACGAGGAGAGGAGGCTCTTGGACTAGATTCACTCCTTTTGAGGAGCAAGGAACATCTGCGACTTCTTTGCCCTTTGAGGTTGATGGATCAGGGCGATCTTCTTTGGGAAGCAGGTCACGCATCTTACCCTTCCGGATCATCCTTTGCACAAGCTGGCGGAGTGCTCGGCAGTCTTCTGTTAGGTGACCTGACTCTTTGTGAAATTCACAGTATGGTTCGGAGTTTCTAGATCATTGATCGGTTGGGCGATAGGGCTTCTTATAGTTTGCCCTGTCTTTCATGATTTGGCTTACTTCTTGCATGGCCTCGTCTAAATCAGACTCATGCAAGTCATTGTCTTGCTGATGATAGTCTGCAGCTATTTGAGAAGATGGAACTGGTGGTAGCAATGAATCTTGAGCATGTTCACGGCTCGGGAAGGAGTATCGAAGGCATTGAAACCTTTCTCCTTTCTTGAGTGAGTTGGAAAATGATTGTGAGGAGACCTTGGAGGATGCCTGTGAAAAAGGATCTTTCTCTGATAAGAGCTTGGAGATGAAGCCTGGTTGCTCTTTTTTGCCTCGGATGTACGAGTTGGCTAGAGCAATCACCTCTTGATAAGTTCTTGGAGCTCGGGCATTGGCTTCGAATTTGAGTGGCCCTTCACGAAACCGTGAATGAGAGCTACTCTGTACATTTCTTGATCAGTGACCTCGATGTCCAAAATCTCTCTTTAGAATCAATCAACGAACTGAGACCAAGTTTCACCGCTGCGCTGCTTGATCTCAAAGAGGGCTTCAGGATTGCCCTTTCTCTTGGTGGAGGTAGAGAACCTGAGCAAGAACTCCCTTCGTAGATCAACGAAGGAGGTGATAGAGTGAGGTCGAAGACCATAGAACCAGTCCCTCACTTGCCCATCAAAAGTTGTGACAAGGAGCTTACACTTGGTTGCATCTGAAAGGGTCTTGAGAGCAACAGCTAACTCAAAAGCTTGCATATGCTTTATTGGATCAGTCTCTCCGGTGTAGATTGTAACCAGGGTTCTCTGAAGTTAGCTGGAGTTGGCTCATGGAGAACATTCTCTGTGAATGGTGAAGGTTCTTCTTGATCTAATACAGCATAAGGAAGAAGGGGGCATAAGCTGCAGCTGCAAAAGAAGCAGGAGGATAAAAAGGAAAAGTTATCGCAGGAGGAGCGAATGTAGGAGCTGCAGGGTAGGGATGACTTTCCTGAAAATTGAGAAATCTAGCAGGACTTCCCCGGGCTGCTTCCCGGAAGAAGTTTTGGCGAGCAGCAAATTCTTCATCTTGAGGTCGCAGAGGAGCTGCAGGACCTTGCGGGAAGGTTGCTGTAAAAGGAGGAGGATAGACCGGCGAGCAAGCTGGAGGATAAGCTTGCTGATGCTCCAAAGCTGGGGTCGGGTTGATTGGAGCAGCTGAAGTAACTGGAGCTGATGCTGGATGAGTGTCTAGTCACTGTGTGATTTCAACAAGAATCTGGTTGATTGCTTGGAACTGCTGAGCATTCTCACAACGCGATTGCTCAAAGGCTTCCCAGAGAGGATCTTCACTGGGACTTGGAGCAAAGTTCTCGGCTGGTTGGTGATCTGATATGGTTAACTGTCGTTGTTCACCGTCTGATCGATCTGAAGGTCGTGTGTTAACTGTTGATGCGCGAAAACGGCACCGGGATACAGCTAACACGGAGGGGGGTGTTCGATCTCACAAGCTAGGAGAGGAAGAGGATGAAGGTTGCGGTGGAAGAAGAAAGAAGGAAGCTTCTGAGTGCTCGAGAGTGGAGCAAGAACTTATCAAAGAGGTTGCGGGGATAGAGGAGAGGGAGCTGAGAGCAGCCGGGAAGGCTGAGGAGAGGAGGAGGTTGATTAGGAGCTATCGAGCAGACGGTTAATATGACGGTTGTGCTTGCAGGTTGCTTGCGGAGGGAGCTAAGCTGAGCTAAGAAAGAAGAGAAAGAGAAGGGGCCATCTAGCAGCGGCAACAGCAGACTTCGCCCGCCGCGGCTTAAACGCCACTCTTGCGACGGGCTTTCCTTTTATTAATAGCGAGAGTTACAAGCTGCTAATACACCTTTACAACAAAGCAATAAAGGGTACAAGCGGGAAGCTGACGGTTAAGGAAGAATGATGCCAGAGGGAGGTGAGGAGGTCACGCAGACTGAACTATGGAGGCCGGCAGACCGTGCGGCTAAGCAAAGGAAACAGACCGCGCGGACTGTAGAACGACAGGTCGCAGGCCGTGTGACTAAAGGCGCAGAGGTGGATGCGGTCTGAGAAACGGAGTCCGCAAGAAGGCTTGCTGGCTGACTTCGGGCGTGAGCACCTTGGCGATGACGAGAGTGTCCCGAGCGCAGATCGGGAATCCCTATAACGAGAGGCATGGGGGGCTATTTATAGGCCCGAGGAGGTAACGGCTTGCGGTGACGTTACCCCCGGTGAGACGGTAGCTTGAGCGAGATGGAGACGGAGTCCGCCGAGTCCGCAACAGGCCGCACGGACTGGGACTTGGTACTGAAGCCGGTGCTGATGTTGGCGAGATGGGAGATATAGTGGCGGGCAGCGATGCGGGTTCGCGGAGTTCGTCACTGCTGCTGAGCTGGGACTGTCCGCCTACTGTTGGGGTGGCGGATGCTGGAATCTATGTGGCGGACTACGAGGAGAATCCGCAGAGTCCGCCATTGCTGAACTGAGCGAGCTGCGAGGGGTGCGGGCAGCAGAGTGCCCACGGAGTCTGGCGAGTCCGCACGAGGGTATGCGGTCTTGGACTGCTTTCTGGAGGATTTGCTGAGTGGCGGACTGGAAGGAGTCCCGCGACTGCTGACTGAGTCCGCACGAAGTCTGCGGACTGAGGAGGAAGCTGCCACTACTGGCTGAGCCTGTGAAAGGCCTGCGGACTGAGGAGGAGTTGACCCCGCTGCTGTCGAGAAGCTGTTGCTGACCAAGGGAATGACGGACTGCATTGAGAGTCCGCCGAGTCCGCGGCTGCTGCAAAGTTGAGTCTGCCTACGTTGGAGATGGAGAGCCTGGCTGTTGAGGTTATTGAGGTTCACCACTGGAGGCGGTCTGCTAAGTCTTGATCACACTTCGAGTCCGCCTAGCTCGCGAGGGACTTGGAGGTTGTGGTCTTGGCGGGTAGCCGGAGTTGGAGTCCGCGCCCTACAGGCGAGCTGGAAATTCGGCTGCCCACGTTGCTGTTGAAGGGATATGCGACCTGATGTCGGCCTGGGCAGATATGAGTCTGAATCCGGCAAAGGAACATCTGTTGAGACAGCTGCGGTTAAGCTGAAGAGGAACGCGACCTGAAGCCGGCTTGGGCGGATAGGAAATTGAGTCCGGCAGAGAGAGACCTACGGAGACAACCTTATGATTAAGCTGAAAAAGGGGCGGCCTGCAGAGGCGACTGCGGAAGGAGTCCACGGACCCTGCCGACCAAGGGAAGGCACGCAGCCTGGGGTCAGACCGCTGAGACCGCGTAGGCCGCACGGCCTAAGCGGACAGAAATTCTGTCCGCCCAACCTAGGGGATCACGGCCTCCAAGAGGGACCCGGGGCAGGCCGTGACGAGCGAGCTGGCTCCCTTGGGAAGGATCGCCGATTTTGGGGTAAACAGGGGTAACCCCGATCGATTTCTGTCAAATGCTCGCAGAAGCAATGGTGGCAGCCTAAGCTACCATAGCAATGCAAGTTGTGACCCTTGTTGCACATGTAGCAACTCCTGCCACCCCGGATGCGGCAATAGTCATGCCAGGCAGAGGAGCCAGGCAAGTGGAGCGGTTAGCAGAAAGAGTGGTCGTCGGGCATGAAGACCAACAAATGAAATATTTCCTAAGATTCCATCCTTCAACGTTCAAGGGCGTCAGCACCCGACCGATGTGGAGGATTGGTGGGCAAGGATTCAAAACTACTAAGAGCAGCAGAGACGCCAGTAGAGAAGCAGTCTGATTTTGCAAGCTTCATGTTGGAAGGTGACGCTAAGCTATGGTCGGTAAGCCATAGCGGTCTCCAGTTTCCTGGACGCACGCCGTCCATAGAGGAGTTCAAGAATGCTTTCTTGAAAAAGTATATTCACACGTCGACGAGGATGGCCCTTCAGAGGCAATTTCTGCACTTGGTACTACAGAACAAGATGGTTGACGAGTATATTCAGTAGTTCACTCGATTGGGTCATTTTGCTGGTACGACCATGACCGACGATGAGGAGAGGGACAAACTCTTTTACCATATATTGAGGGAGAATCTGAGACAATGCCTCATAGCTATGAAGAAGTGGGCTTCAACGAGTTGGTCGAGCTGGCTAGGACTGGTGAAAGCGATAGGAGCGAACCCAACGAACGTCGGAAGGATTTTGCAGCCAAGCAGGGAGAAGTAAAGCCTTCTCAATCTCAAGGAAAATCTGACGGAAGTAAGTGGAAGAAGAAGTCTCCGTCCCTACAAGAATTGGGAGAAGGATAGTACGACATCAAGGGGGATCTCACGTTCAAGGGACCACGATTGTGTGACTACAAGTGTAGCAAGCCAGGCCACAGTGTTCGTTCTATACTGAAGGTGGGGGCGCTGAGCCAGGAGCCGAGGCAAGAGCAGTCTGGGTGCTCCGGACCTAGTGCAATGGAAAAAGGAAAGATGGCGGAGTCTAGTGCTTCTCGTTACCAATCTGTGCAGCCAAGGGCATACAACCTTGGCAGTAGGAAGCGATCCGCCAACTCGATGTGGTGACAGGTATGAAAGTTTAAGTTAATCTTTTTTTAGACTTTCAAGACCGTTTATGTATGTTGCCTATGTTTTAGGCTTTGTACTTGTTTCTGGATACCCCGCTAGGGTGTTTGATACATGAGTGTCACACTCCTTTCTTGTGGAAAGGTTTATCCGGAGAATTGGAGTTGAGTCATTTTTGGCAGACGCAGAGTTGAAGGTGCGCATGCCCAATGGGTTTTCCATGACTACCGGGGCGAAGGGGCGCATTTGTTGGAATCTAGACGGAGTTGACTTCACGTTGGAGGTAATGGTTCTACCGCTAATCAGTTCGATGTGATTTTGGGAATGGACTGGCTTACAGAGCAGCGTGCTAGTATTGATTGTCTATCTAAGGTGGTGATCCTGAGAAGCAAAGGGCAGACAGAAGTTACGTTTGAGGGCCTTAGTGGAGTGGCTTGTTCCCTGATTTCAGCCATGCAATTAGTGCGGGCAGTTAACCAGGGGGATTAGTTATTATAGCATTGTTGGAAGTTTGTCTTTCCAAGTTATCACTTGGAGAGGTGTCGGTAGTGGCAGAATTCGAGGATGTGTTTCCTGAGGAGATTCCTAGAGCACCTCCTTGACTGGAGATTGATTTCTCGATTGAGTTAGTGCTAGAGGGTAGACCTCTGCCACGTCCTCCTTTTAGGATGACACCAAAGGAGTTGGTCGAACTCAAGGTGCAGTTGCAGGAACTATTGGAGCAGGGGTATATTAGACCCAGTTCTTCACCATGGAGCGCGCATGTACTGTTCGTGAAGAAGAAAGATGGTAGTATGCGGTTGTGCATATACTATCGAGAGTTGAACAAAATGACAGTCAAGAATAAGTGTCTGATTCCTCGAATAGATTACATGTTCGACCAAGTGGTGGGGTCAGTGGTGTATTCTATGTTGGACTTGAAGTCAGAGTACTATCAGTTGCGGATTCAAGACGAGTACATACCCAAGACAGCTTTTGGTATGAGATATGGTCACTTCGAGTTCTCAGTGTTGTCGTTTGGGTTGACAAATGCGCCATCCGTGTTCATGGATTTGATGAATCGAGTATTTCGGGAATACTTGTACTCTTTTGTTGTCGTCTTTATCGACGATATTTTGTATACTCCAAATCGGAGGCGGAGCATGAGACTCATCTGAGAATAGTCATGCAAGTGTTGAGAGAGAACCAGCTTTATGCAAAGTTCTCGAAGTGCAAGTTCTGGTTAGAGAAAGTGACATTTTTGGGACATGTGATTAGTGGTATGGGGTGGAGGTGGATCCGGCAAAAGTTGAGGCCATCAGAGATTGGCCAGTTTTGAGCATCGTGGCGGATGTTAGGAGTTTTCTTGGACTAGCTGGGTATTATATAAGATTTGTGGAAAACTTTTCGCGAATAGCTCTGCCCCTCACTTCGTTGAATCACAAGGACCAAATGTTCGTGTGGACTCAGGAGTGCGGTCAAGCATTCGACACCTTAAAGGAAAGGCTGATGACAGCCCCAATCTGAAGTCTGCCTAAAGGGACTGAGGGATTTCAGATTTTCAGTGACACATCAGGATACGGTTTGTGTTGTATGTGGGTGCAACATGGTAGTGTGATAGCCTTTGGGTCTAGGAAGTTGAAGCCTCATGAGAGGAATTACCTCGTCCATGACTTGGAATTGGTGGTGATAATTTTCACACTGAAGTTATGGCGGCACTATGTGTATGGTGCAAAGGTGAAGATCCTCACAGTCCACAAAAGCCTGAAGTATCTTCTAGACCAGAAGTACTTGAATATGCGGCAGCGCATATGAGTCGAGTTCCTTGGAGACTACGAAGTGGCAATTCAGTATACGCCAAGCAAAGCTAACATGGTGGCAGATGCCTTGAGTAGGAAATTCTCTGGTCAAGAGAGTTGGATTGAAGCTCATGATGAATGATTGATGCGGGACAATGAGTTCCTTGGCATTGAGTGCATAGCAAGAGGCGAGTCTGGCATGGCTCGATTGAACTGGATCGAGTTGCAAAATGACTTATTTGATCGTATTCGGGAAGCGACTAGTTTGGATGAATAGTTTCAGCCACTTGTGGGGGAGGCTCAAAATGGTGAAGGTAGCGCCTGGAGATGATTGATGGGATCCTAAAGAAGGACAAAAGGATATGTGTAATGTAATTTGTCAAGCTCCGTGAGGAGTTGATGTTTGAGGCTCATTTTATGAAGTACTCCATTCACCTGGGCAGTACAAAGATGTACTTGGATATTAAGAAATCCTTTTGGTGACCTGGTTTGAAGCGAGATATAACTTTGTACGTGAGTTGGTGCCAAACTAGTGGCTTAGTGAAGGCCGAGTGTTAGAAGTTGGGCGGGTTCCTGAAGCCTCTTCTGATTCCTGAATGGAAATTTGATGACATCTTCATGGACTTTGTGCATGGCTTACCTTGATTGCAACATGCAAATGATGCGATTTGGGTGATCGTGGATCGCTTGACCAAAGTGGCTCACTTCATACCAAATCGGAAGGAGGACAGCGTGGAGAAGCTGATAGAGTTGTATGTTCGCAACATTGTGCAACTACATGGGATTCCAAAGAGTATAGTTAGTTATCGCGATGGACGTTTCACGTCCAAAGACTGGAGGCTAGTTCAGAAAAGTCTGGGCACGAAGCTTAAGTTTAGTATGGCGTTCCATCCTCAAACCAATGGACAAATAGAAAGAACGAACCGTACAATGAAGTATATGCTGAGAATGTGTACTCTTGACTTTGGGAAGAAGTGGGAGGATCACATCTACATGGTAGAGTTTGATTATAATAACAGTTACCAGGCAATTATAAAGATGGCGTCATTCGAAGCTCTGTATGGAAGGCGATGTCGAACACCGGTGTCTTGGGCAGAGGTGGTAGACACCAAACCTTTGGGAAAAGAATTGATGGCCGATGATTGCGAATTGGTGTGGACCATCCAGGAACACATGGAGGTTTCCCAGGACCGGCAAGCAAAGTATTTTAATGCTCGCCATAGTAGTGTGGAGTTTGCGGTAGGCGACTGATCTCAAAATTAAGGCATTCAAAGGTGTTTTGTGGATTCTCCGACTCAAGAAGCTGAGTTCGAGGTTTTTGGGACCGTTCGAGATCATAGAACATATTGGAGAAGCAGCGTACTGGTTAGCATTATCTGCGGAGCTCAGTGGATTACACGATGTCTTCCACATCTCCGTCTTGCGGAAAGCCTTGGTGGAGGCTAGTGTTGCGATCGAATCGGCAACGGTGCCGATTGTACAACCCCGTGTCCGGCGAGCAAGGTCACCAGGGTCTAGGCAGATCGGGCTGAGGACAATAGGCGAGCTCGACAGTAAAGGGGGCGAGCTCGAGCTCGGCGTCCGTCGACCAGAGATCGACGATCGACGACCCCGAGCTCGGCATTCGCCAAGCGAGCCACAACTCGCGTCCTCGCAGTGGAGCTCGGCAGCAGCAGGCGAGCAGAACATGCCAAGGTGGTCAAAGCTCCCTAGCTCGTCTGGACGTATGAGGTACTTTTTACTGTTTTTCCCCCGCTGGTCTGCCCATAGCCCTTCAAAACAGCGGAGTTTGGCTGTTGGCAGACCCAACCAAGGGTTTTCCAGTAATTTCAGGTCAATTGTTTTGGTTATTGGCAGTCCAGATTTAAAAAACTATAAATAGGACCCAAGGGGTACCCCAGAAAGGAGGTTCTTCCTTGTGCTCTCCTGCTCTAATCTTCAAGTGCTTTCTGAGGGTACCTTAGCTCGGCTTCTGGCTAAGGAGGGGAAGCGCTCTGAGATCTTCCGGGTTTGTGGTGGGGCCTCCCCCGCCGAGCCCTTGGGTCTGTGTCACCTTGTCTTCTTTGTTGTTTTTCTTGTAGGAGCGAAGTAGGTGCGAGACCGCCCCTTCCCCAAGGGAGAACTCCATAGGAGATCGAGGAATCAGTTTCAACATTTTGGTGCGGTGAGCGTGAAAAGTGGTCAGTGCAGAAAAGCTTCAACGAGTTCAATAATAGGAGGACAAGGATCTGACAGGCAGAACTCACAGCCCCCCCCCCCCCCCCCCCCCCCCCCGCCTCTCGCAATGGTGGGGATGTTGGAAGACTTCAGGAACGAGGTGCTGGGCCTCATCAAGTTCGCACTCGGGCGCGGGCCGAGTGCTCGACTCCGGCAACCCAGATCGCGGCCGCCGCCTCTTTGGGCGAGGACGCTCCCGGCAGGTGAGCTGGGAAGGAGGTGGCCGAGGAAGGCCGGGGGTGCGAGCTCCCGGGCACGAGCTCTTCCCGGCTCGGCAGGCCAAGGCCGGTTCGCCAAGCTAGGCTCGCGAGACTCGCCAGCTTGCCCAGTGGGGGGAGGCAGTCCTTTCAGCGAGCTGGTCTCCTCAGCTCCAGTCCCAGATGGGTTCAGGGAACCTGAGATGTCTTACTACACCGGGAAGGGAGACCCGGTCCAGCATGTCCAATGGTTCGAGGATGTGGTCTCCATCCGCCAGATGTCAGACGGATTCAAATGTCGACTATTCGCCATCACCCTCCGGGAGAAGGCAAGGGAGTGGTTCCACCAGCTCCCGGCCAGCTCCATCTACTGCTTCGAGGACCTGTGCCGAGGGTTCATGCTGAGATTCACCACCTCAAAGAAGAGGAAGAAGGAGTCCGAGTCTTTGTTCCACATTAAGCAGGGAGTGAACGAGATGTTGGGAAGCTACGTGGACCGATTTTAGGAGGAAGTTACTCAGGTACAGGAGATGTCGAGCCATAGTCTGATGATGGCCTTACCCTGGGCCTGCAACAGGGTTTCTTCCGAATGGAGCTGAAGAGAGTTCCCCCCCTCTCCTACGAGGATTTGATGGAGAGGGCGGCGAGAGAGGTCGACGGGGAGGCGTCGAACCCGGAGTTTGCAAGGAAGCTGGCCAGGTGGGCCATGGAGGAAGATAAGGAGTCAAGAGGAGGGAGAGGACAGGAGGAGAGAAGAGGAGAGCCTAGGCAGAGGGAGCAAAGGCAGCTCCAGTGGCAACAACAGCCGGGGTGGGGGCGTTAGGAGCCCGACCGTCGGCTAGGCTGGAGACCTGAGTGGCAGGGGCAGGGGCCACAGAGAGGGTACTACGGAAGGGGTCACTACCATGGGAGGCAAGATCAGTTCCACCCTCCGGGCTGGAGGCAGGGACAGAGGCCCCGGCTCCCCGATCAGGAGGAGGCCATGACCATAGCCTTGGGAGCAAGGAGGGGGATTATGAGGAGGAGGAGAAGAGAGGTCAGGGTGGAGCTGCCCTATTGCGACTTCCATCAGGAAGAGGGGCATGCCACAGCCACCTGCCCGGAGTTCCTCGAGATGAGAGGGAATCGGGAACAACAACAACAACAGCAGCAGGGAGGTCAGCAAGAAGTGAGGATCGAGGAGGTCCTGCCTCGGGCAGAGGAGGATCGTTGCGAAGACCGGGTGGATGTTGGAACCCGAGGGGGAATCAGAGTGATCTATGGGGGGGGGGGGGGGTTCGAGGCTTCCCGCAAGGCAAGCCTCCACACCATGTACCGACGAAGCGTCGCCTCCACATCCCAAACCACACCCCGGAGGAGAGGATCACTTTCTCCAGGAGCGATATGCCGGACCACGAGGACCTATTCTGCGATGCGCTGGTCATCAAGGCAGCCATCGAGAATTTCACTATCTCTCGGATCCTCGTGGACAATGGGAGCTCCGTCAACGTCGTCTTAAAAAAGGCGTTTGACACGATGAAAGTGGAGGCTAAGAGGGTGCTGGCCTCAGACGGGCCCTTGTTCGGGTTTTCAGGAGAAAGGAAGGAAGTAGAGGGAGGAGTTGGCCTCCATGTTACCTTGGGGGGCAGTCCCGAAACTGCAAGTTCATCATTGTGGATGCCCCCAGCAGCTACAACGCCATCTTCGAGATGCCCCTTATCAGCGCCTTCCGCTGCGTCCCCTCATCTTTCCATCAGTGCTTGAAGTTCAACGTTGAGGGGGTCCAGGTCAGGGTCAGGGGGGACCCAAAGGTGGCGCGGGAGTGTTATGTCACTGCGGTGAACACCATCTCCTGGCAGGAGGGAGCCGAGGAGATGGGGCGAAGGATGGAGGAGGCCGAACAGGAAGTAGGAGGGGAGGAGCTGGAAACGAAGAACTGCGCAGAGGAGGAGACGACAGGAGGAGATCTACAGGAGGTAGCCGAAGTGAGGGCCGTGGGAGAATAGATGAAGGAAGAGGTCCCCGTTCCGGAGAAAGGGGATGTCGAGGGATGGGGGGAGCAATCCAGGCTGGAGGCAGCAGAGGAAGTGGTGGAGCTGGAGGTGCTTACCCGGGGAGGCAGGATGGAGAAGATCCGCGTCAGTGGGGGGCTGACCCCGGAGGACCAAGGCAGGATGCTGGAGTGCATCCAGAAGAACGTGGACATCTACGCTTGGAACGCCGCGGAGATGCCGGGGGTTGATGCGGATGTGGCTTGCCACCGCCTCAACCTGGACCCGGGAACACGCCCCGTTCAGCAGAAGAAGAGGTCCACGACGGACAAGCTGGCGGACCCCATCAGGGAGGAGGTGGCGAAACTCCTTAAGGCTGGCTTCGTGTCCGAGATCCAGTACCCCGGCTGGGTCTCCAACGTGGTCATGGTTAAAAAAGGAGACGGCCGATGGAGGATGTGTATCGACTTTTCCTTACTTAATAAAGCTTGTCCTAAGGACTGTTATCATTTGCCTCGGATCGACACGCTGGTTGACTCAGCAGGGTTTCTCTGTAATGAGTTTTTTAGATGCTTTTTCAGGTTATCATCAAATCAGGATGCACCCCCCAGACATCAAGGATGTCTCGTTCATCACAGGGGATGGATGCTACTGCTAAAAGATGATGCCCTTCGGGCTGAAGAATGCTGGGGAAACTTACCAGAAGATGATGGATAGAGTCTTCAAGGAGCAGAGGGGGAGGAATTTGGAGGTTTATGTAGATGACCTCATGATCAAAAGTCGGGATGTGGACTCCCACCTCCGGGACCTGGAGGAGACCTTTGCCACCCTGCGCAAATATAAAATGCGATTGAATCCCCTAAAATATGTCTTTGGGGCCAGCAAGGGAAAGTTCTTGGGGCACCTCCTCACCCACGCGGGGGTCGAGCCGAATCCAGATAAGGTCAGGGCTATCTTGGAGCTGGGGTCCCCGCGGAATGCTAAGGAAGTCCAACGGCTGACGGGGAAGCTAACAGGATTGAGCCGTTTCCTTTCTCGGGCAGGGGAGAAGTGCTCCCCCTTCTTCAAAATGCTGAGGGGTGGTCAGAGGTTTGAATGGACCAAGGAGTGCCAGGACGCGTTCCAGGCCCTCAAGGTGCAGTTGACACAGGCTCCGCTACTCCAAGGGCCAAAGGAGGGGGAGGACCTGTTCTTATATCTCGGGGTCGGGGCGGAGGCCTTGAGCTCCGTCTTAGTTCGCGAAGAAGGGAATAGACAGCTCTTCATTTATTACGTGAGCCGGGTCCTGAGGAAGGCCGAGCTCCGGTATCCGATTTTGGAGAAGCTAGCTTTTGCCCTGATCATCTCGGCCAGGAGGCTGCGACCTTACTTCCAGGCACACTCAATTCGAGTGGTGACCGACCATCCTCTCCGCAACATCTTTGAGGGGGTGGAGCATTCAGGCAGGCTGGATAAGTGGTCGGTGGAACTGAGCGAGTTCGATGTCTCCTTCATTTCGCGGCTCTCGATCAAAGCTCAAGCGATGGCCGACTACGTAGTTGAAGTAGCGAAGGAAGAACTCACCCGCCCAACTCCTTGGAAGGTGAGGGTGGATGGTGCCTCAGGGAGGCATTCCCTTGGAGTGGGGGTGATCCTAGAAAGCCCCCAGGGAACTCGAATTGAGCAGACAGTGGTGGTGCACTTCCCCATTACGAACAACAAGGCCGAGTATGAGGCCGTGATAGCAGGGCTGCGCCTGGCCAGGGAGCTGGGGGTGTTGGATGTGGAGGTCCTTACTGACTCCATGGTGGTGGCTTCCCAGATCAACGAGGAGTTCGAGGCATGGGAGCCCACCCTGAGATCGTACCTGGCCAAAGTGAAGGGGGTCATAGGCACTTTCCAGACCTTCTCCATCCGACACGTGCCCAGGGAAGAAAATGAACAAGCTGACCAACTAGCAAAGCATGGTCCCCAGGCGGGGGTTACCGTCACCGACCTGTTCCGCCCCTCCATCGAAGAGGGAGAGCTCATGCAAATCGATCAACAAGCTTCGTGGATGGATCGAGTTGTGGTTTTCCTCTCCACGGGAGAGTATCCGGAGGGGGTAGATAAGAAGAAACTAAGGCACAAGTCAGCATATTACCTCCTCCAGGACGGCCAGCTATACAGGAAGACTCTCTCAGGGATGCTGGCTCGCTGCGTGACCGAGGGCAAAGTACGAAGGATCTTGGAGGAAGTCCACTCCGGGGAATGTGGGAGTCACTCCAGGAGTCGGACCCTGGAAGGGAGGATAGTCAGACAAGGGTATTTCTAGCCCACCCTAGGCCGAGACGCTGCAGAGTTCGCAAGAAGATGTCATAAGTGCCGGCTGTTTGCCCCTCTTCAGCTACAGCCGGCCCAGCGACTCAGGAGTATCACGGCCCCCTGGCCCTTCGTAATCTGGGGAATGGATTTGGTCGGACCGCTCCCCCAAGCCAGCTATCAGAGAAGGTTCCTCCTAGTGATGATTGACTACTTCTCCAAGTGGATGGAGGTGAAGGCACTGGCCAAGGTGACCTCCCAGATAATCGGGAACTTTGTTTGGGGGGAGATCATCTGTCGCCATGGGCTACCCCAGGCCATCGTCACAGACAACGGGCCCCAGTTCGCCAGCGCCGAATTCACCAGCTTTTGCGAACAGCATGGGATCGACCTCAGGTTCGCCTCGGTCCATCACCCCAGGAGCAACGGGCAGGTGGACGCCGCAAATAAGATCATCGTCAACCTCCTCAAGAAGAAGGTGGAGAATTTGAAGGGGAGCTGGGTGGAGCAGCTTCCCGCGGTTCTTTGGGCCCTAAGGACCACCCCCAACATGGCTACGGGAGTGACCCCCTTCAAACTCTCCCATGGGTGCGAGGCAGTGCTCCCCGTGGAATTTGAAGTCCAAACACCGCGAGTCGTTGCGGCCAAAGAAGGCCGTAAGGAATGGCAAGCGGAGAATGAGGAGGAGCTGAGGCTCTCCCTTGACATGGTGGAAGAGGTGAGGGACCTTTCCGCTATCCGACAGGAGGAGGTGAAAAGAAGAATGGACAAGTACTTTGACAAGCATGTCAGGGTCAAACAGTTCGTGGAAGGGGACTTAGTGCTGAAGAAGGTGGATGCAGCAAGGAGGTCGGCATCCGTAGGGAAGCTCAATCTCAGCTGGGAGGGACCATTCATTGTAAAGGAATCCTTGAAGTCAGGAGGCTATCGACTCCAAAATGTAGAGGGCGAGACCTTGAGTCTCACCTGGAGTGGTGACGACCTAAAACGATTTTTCCCCTGAAGCATGTAAGCGATACTTTGATTATAATAAATTTCTTCAACTCTCTAGTATTATCATAGCTAGCCTGCATAGAGGAATGGAATGTGTTTGGATCCCGAGAAGATTCCGCTGTTAGGCTCTCACCTAGCTGGCAGGGCCGGAAGTCACTCGGTGTCATCCTTGGCCTCGAGCAGATCCCGCTGTCAGGCTCTCACCTAGCTGACAGGGCCGGATGTCACTCGATGGAATATGTTTGGACCCCGAGAAGATCCCACTGCCAGGCTCTCACCTAGCTGGAAGGGCCAGAAGTCACTCGGTGTCATCCTTGGCCTCGAGCAGATCCCGCTGTCAGGCTCTCACCTAGCTGACAGGGCCGGATGTCACTCGATGGAATGTGTTTGGACCCCGAGAAGATCCCGCTGCCAGGCTCTCACCTAGCTAGCAGGGCCGGAAGTCACTCGGTGTCATCCTTGGCCTCGAGCAGATCCCACTGTCAGGCTCTCACCTAGCTGACAGGGCCGGATGTCACTCGAAGGAATGTGTTTGGACCCCGAGAAGATCCCGCTGTCAGGCTCTCACCTAGCTGGCAGGGCCGGAAGTCACTCGGTGTCATCCTTGGCCTCGAGCAGATCCCGCTGTCAGGCTCTCACCTAGCTGACAGGGCCGGATGTCACTCGATGGAATGTGTTTGGACCCCGAGAAGATCCTGCTGTCAGGCTCTCACCTAGCTGGCAGGGCTGGAAGTCACTCGGTGTCATCCTTGGCCTCGAGCAGATCCCGCTGTCAGGCTCTCACCTAGCTGACAGGGACGGATGTCACTCGATGGAATGTGTTTGGACCCCGAGAAGATCCCGTTGCCAGGCTCTCACCTAGCTGGCAGGGCCGGAAGTCACTCGGTGTCATCATTGGCCTCGAGCAGATCCCGCTGTCAGGCTCTCACCTAGCTGACAGGGTCAGATGTCACTCGATGGAATGTGTTTGGACCCCGAGAAGATCCCGCTTCCAGGCTCTCACCTAGCTGGCAGGGCCGGAAGTCACTCGGTGTCATCCTTGGCCTCGAGCAGATCCCGCTGTCAGACTCTCACCTAGCTGACATGGCCGGATGTCACTCGATGGAATGTGTTTGGACCCCGAGAAGATCCCGCTGTCAGGCTCTCACCTAGCTGGCAGGGCCGGAAGTTACTCGGTGTCATCCTTGGCCTCGCGTAGATCCCGCTGTCAGGCTCTCACCTAGCTGACAGGGTCGGATGTCACTCGATGGAATGTGTTCGGACCCCGAGAAGATCTCGCTGCCAGGCTCTCACCTAGCTGGCAGGGCCGGAAGTCACTCGGTGTCATCCTTGGCCTCGAGCAGATCCCGCTGTCAGGTTCTCACCTAGCTGACAGGGCCGGATATCACTCGATGGAATGTGTTTGGACCCCGAGAAGATCCCGCTGCCAGGCTCTCACCTAGCTGGCAGGGCCGGAAGTCACTCAGTGTCATCCTTGGCCTCGAGCAGATCCCGCTGTCAGGCTCTCATCTAGCTGACAGGGACGGAAGTCACTCGATAGTGTCGGCCCCTGTTGAAGTTGGTGACCGGGCAGTCTGGCGGTCTGTCTTGATGGGTTGAAGACCGCGCGGTCTGGCGGTTTGTCTCAGCCGGCTTGGAGACCGGGCGGTCTAACGGTCTCCCCTGACATCTCTTTTCTTCTCTTGTGGTAGCCGTGCGGTTAGCCCTTCTGTCTAACCGCGCGGCTTGTGCGGTTTGTTTTGTATAGTCCGCTTAGTCCTGTAAATTTTTAGTCCCACATCTCTTATTTGTAATCTCTCATCTCTCCTCCATTCTATATAAGGGAGGGCATACATTTGTAATATATACCTTTTTCAGATAATAAAGTTTCAGATTAAAACCATTTCTGCTTGTTGTTTGTTCGTTTTTAATATGGTATCAGAGCCAGGTTCTTTTCCTCCTGATTGTTTGCGCCCTATGATTCTCGCCGCTTATTTCTGATCCTTGCGACCTGTCTTTGCGGCTTGTCCTCTCTTCCGCCCGCTGCTCTGTTCGCGCGGCTTGTTGCTTCTTTTCTCTAGCTGCTCTTCTTCGCCGCGACCTGTTTAGTTGTCGTCGCGACCCGCTTCCTTCTAGCCGCCTATTTGTTCCCTAACTGTGCGGCCTGCTTCTGTTCACCCGGCTTGCGACTTGTTGTTGTCGCTGCTGCTTCTTGCTTCCTCTTCTCTTCTGTTTGCACGGACTTTTCAGTACGCGCGACCTCTTCCCCGCTGTGCCTTGGTCTGCTTCCTGACCGCTGCGGTTTCGCGTGGGTTGCTCTCTTCCTCTCCCCGCGGCTTTCTCCTTCTTTTTTTCGCGACCTGTTTTCGCGATCTCCTCTATTCGCCATGATTTCTTCTAAGTCGGCGCGACTGTTGCCTTCTACCCGCTCCTGCTTGCTAGTCGCTCTGGCATCATCTTTAGCCGTGTGAATTGTTCTCCTCTGTTCGCCCGCCTTATTCAAGCCGTGCGACTTCTTTCCCTTTGCTTTGCTCTGCTTCTTGGTCGAGGCCTTCCTTGTCGCACGACCTGTTCTCTGTTCGCCCGCCTTGGTTTTCTCTTCTCTTCTTCGCTTAACCGTTCGGCTTCTTTCTCCTCCTCGTGGCTTGTTCTTATCGCCGTGATTTGCTCCCCTCTTTCTTCCATGGCTTCCCCCTCCTCCAGACTCTCCGCCTCGGTGGTCACCTCTTCTGGTAGTGCTCATGTTGTTACTTGTGGAAGATGGCTCATCGACTCTGGTGCTACAAATCATATGACGGGCAATCCTCATTGTTTCTCTCTTCTTGACACACATGAACAGTTGCCCCCGGTCATTGTTGCGGATGGGTCTCCCTCACCCGTCCATGGGACGGGCATGGTTCAAGTCACTCCATCTCTCTGCCTAGCTGATACCTTCTATGTGCCCAAGTTTTCATGCAATTTATTATCGGTTACTTCTTTATGCAAGCAACTACGGTGTTCTGTCATATTCACCCCTACCTCTTGTGCCTTTCAGGATCCGGACTCCCAACGGACGATTGCTACCGGGACTGAGAGTGGTGGCCTCTACTTCCTCGACAACGTTTCTGCTCTCTCCGCCTTCTCCACCTCCTCTACAGATCTTCTCCAATGGCATCTTCGCCTTGGACATGCTCCTCCCCGCATTCTGCGTCGGCTCCTGCCCCACCTCCCTCCTCATCATCCTCCTCTAAACTGTGATGCCTGTCAACTTGGCAAAAATCACCGCTCGTCCTTCCCACCAACGCAACATCGGGGCTCTTCCCGTCCGTTCGACCTCGTTCACTCTGACATTTGGGGTCCCGCTCCTACCCTCACCATCGGACGGGGTAGTTCCTATTTTGTCACATTCATTGATGATTTCTCTCGGTGTACGTGGGTGTATCTTCTCAAGGATCGCTCCGAGCTGTTCTCTGTTTGGACCTCATTTTACTCTATGGTTAAGACTCAGTTTGATACATCTATTAAAATCCTTCATTCTGACAATGCTAAGGAGTATCTTAGCCACGACTTCTCCTCCTTTTGTATTCACCATGGTGTTATTCGTCAGACAAGCTGTGTCTACACCTCCCAACAAAATGGGGTGGCGGAACGTAAAAACCGTCACCTCCTTGATGTCGCTCGCACTCTGCTGACTCAAATGCATGTTCCTCGATCCTATTGGGGCTATGTTGTTCTCCTCTTCTGCTATCTCATCAATCGCCTTCCCTCCACAGTTCTCCACGGTGCTACCCCCTTCTCCCTTCTTTATCCAAACACGGATCCCTTTCCTCTTCCCCTGCACATCTTTGGGTGCACCGCCTTTGTGCACTCTCCCGCTGCCACCCATGACAAACTCTCACCCTGTGCCACTAAATGTGTCTTTCTGGGGTACTCTCCCACTCAGAAAGGTTACTATTGCTTTGACCCCGTTACCCGCAAGCAATTTGTCTCTGCGGATGTCACCTTCTTTGACAATGCATCTTACTTCTCTCCCGCTTCCTCCTCTCCTCCTCCTGATCCTACTTCTCATACCGACCCATCCATTCCCTCTGCTCCCACTGATGTTCCGCCATCTCCACCATCTCTACCATCTCCACCAACTCCGCTTTCTCCCTCCACTCCGCTGCCATCTCTCTCTACTCCCGGGCCAGCTCTCTCCACCACGGATACTCCGGATACTGAGGCACCTGCTGACCTGAATCTCCCCATTGCTCTTCACAAAGGGGTTCGGGCGTCTACCCAACACCCGCTTGCTGCAGTTGTTTCCTATAATCGTCTTACCCCTTCTCGCAGAGCTTTTGCACTGGCTATCTCGGCCACTGCCACCCCCCGTTCCTACCAGGAGGCCCTTACTATTCCTCACTGGAAAGCTGCCATGGATGAGGAGATTGCTACTCTCACTGAACTGGGTACCTAGACCCTTGTTCCTCCTCCTTTCAGCACGGATGTTGTTGGTTGTCGATGGGTCTTCGTGGTGAAGTTTCTCCCAGATGGCATTGTGGACCGTTATAAGGCTCGCCTGGTTGCCAAGGGTTTTACCCAAACTTATGGCGTTGATTACTTTGACACTTTCTCTCCAGTGGCTCGTCTCAGCACTATTAGGGTTCTTCTCTCTGTGGCTGTCAACAGGGATTGTCCCATCTCGCAGCTTGATGTTAAGAATGCTTTCCTCTATGGTGATCTGCAGGAAGATGTTTACATGGAGCAACCTCCGGGGTATGTTGCTCAGGGGGAGACACGGGTATGCCGGCTCAAGAAGGCTATCTATGGCCTCAAGCAGAGTCCTCGTGTCTGGTTTGACAAGTTCAGTGGCATTGTTTCGGCCATTGGTTTTACAAGAAGCTCAGCAGATCACTCCTTGTTTGTTTGGAAAACAGCCTCTGGTCTTGTTGTTCTTGCAGTGTATGTTGATGACATTCTTCTTACTGGCGATGATCAGGATGGGGTATTGATGACCAAGAAACATCTTCGTCAACATCTGGTCACAAAGGATATGGGCTCCCCAAAATACTTTCTGGGGATTGAAATCTCTCGGAAGCCCGACTCCTTAGTTCTCTCTCAGCGTAAGTATGCCCTTGATCTTTTAAAAGAGGCAGGATTGACTGGAGCAAAACCTGCCCGATGCCCCATGGCAACTGGAGAAGACAAAACCTGGACAGATGATTCGCCTCCTCTTTCAGATAGTTCGCGGTACAGGCGTCTGGTTGGTAAGCTCATATATCTCACAGTGACCAGGCCCGACATTTCCTATGTTGTGGGCAAGGTGAGTCAATTCATGCAAGCACCTAGGGAGTGCCATCTACAGTCCGCCTTGCGGATCTTGGAGTATGTCAAAGCAACGCTGGGGAAAGGATTACTTTTTCAGAAGAATGGTCATCTGAGAATTGAAGCCTACTCAGATGCAAGTTATGCTGATGACAAAGGGGATCGAAAGTCAACCTCAGGTTTTTGCACCTTTGTTGGGGGAAATCTGGTGAGCTGGAAGAGCAAGAAGCAGTCTGTTGTCTCCAGGTCCAGTGCAGAAGTTGAGTATCGCAGTATGACGTCGACCACTTGTGAGTTAAAATGGCTGCGGGCTATCATGCTAGATTTAGGAGAGGTCTACAACCATCCTCTACCTATGTTTTGTGATAACAAGACCGCCATATACATCTCCAAAAATCCTGTCTTCCATGAAAGAACAAAGCACATTGAGGTCGACTGTCATTTCATTCGTGAAGAGATCTTAAAAGAACAAATTTGCACTCCCTTTGTCACATCTGATAAAGAGCTGGCTGACATCTTCACCAAGCCAGTTTCCGCCTCGTTTCTTCATATTTGCGACAAGCTGGGCATGATCGATATATATGCTCCAGCTTGAGGGGGAGTGTTAAAGTTGGTGACCGGGCGGTCTGGCGGTCTATCTTGACGGGTTGAAGACCGCGCGGTCTGGCGGTTTGTCTCAGCCGGCTTGGAGACCGGGCGGTCTAACGGTCTCCCCTGACATCTCTCTTCTTCTCTTGTGGTAGCCGTGCGGTTAGCCCTTCTGTCTAACCGCACGGCTTGTGCGGTTTGTTTTGTATAGTCCGCTTAGTCCTGTAAATTTTTAGTCCCACATCTCTTATTTGTATTCTCTCATCTCTCCTCCATTCTATATAAGGGAGGGCATACCTTTTTAATAGATACCTTTTTTAGATAATAAAGTTTCAGATTAAAACCATTTCTTCTTGTTGTTTGTTCGTTTTTAACAGCCCCGAAATTGCCAGGTGAAGATCAAGAAGTATCAAAGTGCCAGGAAGCAAGGGGAAAGGGGTCCTGTAGAGGCGAGCTCGGGCTCGGCGAACCCAGTTCGGCACCAGCAAGAGGATTCTGCATGGGCAAGTTCGGACTCGTCATTCCCGGCTCGGCATTGGCGAGTAGATCGCGAACCCGGGCCTCGCCAAAGGAAAGCGAGCCAGGCCGGGGCACCTCGCCCCTTTGCCCATTAGACTTGGAAAATTTTCACTTCTTTTTCGGGCTCAACCTGGATGGCTGGCGTGCGAGTTATGGTGGCGTGACAAGGGCAGAGAGCAACTCGCCCCCGAATCACTTGGGGCTCGGCGAACACTCAAAACGCATCCACTCACGGACACGCTCTCATAACTACTCTACTCGCGGAACCTGTCTCGGCGAGGTCGCGTAGGGAAGCACCCGCATATATTCAGAGCACAACAAACAAAGTGAAGAAAGAAAAGAAAAGGAAGTGGTACGGGTATGATCAAAAACTTTCATTAATTGTTTACAAAAAGTAATTACAGGGGGATCGCCTCGGCGAGTGAACAAAAAAGGAGAAAGAAAAAGTACAGGCTACCCTCGGGCCTTGCCCCCTCCGTCGGACTGGTCCTCGCCATCACCCGAAGGATCCTGGAAGCTTTTCCTGAACATCGCGTCCAGGCTGTCTTCCTTCTTGCTGGGAGGCGTTGTCGGGAATAGGCTCGGCATCAGGTCCCGAGCCGAGATCCCCTCGCACCCCTCCACCAGCACCCCAGAATCCTTCATCATCTGGAGGGTGCACTCGGTGGCTTGGATGGAGTTGATCCACAATATCTCGACGAGGTCGGCCTCGCCAAAGATCCGCTGGCTCTTGTAGGGGAGGGTGGGGTCGATGTCGTGAGGCGGGAAGAAGATCTCCGCCTAGCGATGGACCTCGCTGAGGAGGTGCTGATTCTCCCCCTTCAGTTTCGTGTTCGCGCCCTCCAGCTCGGCGAGGCGTGCGCGCAGATGGCTGATCTCCTCCCCCTGCTCGGCATTGCGAGCCTGGAGCTCCCCTGCAGCCTTGGCGTCCATGGCCAGGAGTGCGCGCAGCTGGCTGATCTCCTCCCCCAGCTCGGTGTTGCGAGCCTGAAGATCCCCCGTGGCCTTGGCATCCTGGAAAAGAGTCCATTTAGCAGCAGCACAAAATATTCTAAGTAAAAGAGAAGAGCAGCGCTTGACACTTACCAGCCCACCAGCGGCTTGGGCGAGTAGACCCTCCGCTATGCCGAGCTGCCTCACCTGATCGGTGACCTTATCCTTGGCGAGGTCGCGAGCCTGCTCAGCCTTTTCAAGTTTGTGGCTGAGGGCGAAGCTGCGGCGTGCCAGCATGTGATGCAGCTCCATGGTCCGCAGGTGGGACTGCAGGCCCTCATGGCCGAGCTGTCGGAGGGTCATCTTTTTGTCGACCTCGGCATCCTCCCGGCCATATAGGCTGAAGCCGAGGGCATAGGCGTGACCGGTGGAGGGCTCGAGTTCATGCCAAGAGGGGTGCAGGGTGGAGACGGAGACTCGATGAGCGAGCTCGTCCCACTGCAACATGGGCTCGCCCGCCGAGTCCTTCCACCGGGCGCCGAAGTTGAAGAGGGGGTGTTGCTTCGGCGGCGCGTGCTCGCGGGCGGCCCGCTTCGCCGATGGAGGAGGAGAGATCGCCGTCGTGGAAGAGGGGCCCTCGCCACCTTTCCGGCCCTTGCTAGTTGTCTCCTTCAGCGGGCTCTCCGGCGACGTGTCAGGAGGGGTCTCCGACGAGCTGATGTACTTAGGGCTGGGCTGTTGTTGTTGTTGCCCCCGCGGAGCCAGTAGGGCTCTCCACATATTCATTATTTGTCGATGGCTGAATGGCGGGTTCGATCTCGCGTCCTCAGGTCGCCTCTTGCTGGAAGAGGGTTGCGAGAGGGCCGCCTCATCTCGGCAGGCCGCCGCCTCCGCCCTCTCGCGAGCAAGTTAGGAATTCCCGGATCCGCGAATGGCGGGTTCACGGGGATTATTCGCTCCCCTGCAGGAAAATACTTCGAAAAAGTTAGGAATTCAGCAATGATATGGCGAGTTCGGCGGTCAGGCGAACTCGGCAAGATGAGGAGAGAAGCATACCTTCACCGGGCAGAACAAGGGGGAGCGCGTCGAGGCCCCTCCGCAGGAAGGCGACCTCAAAGTCTTTATGGAGGAAGTATTTGTGGCTCGGCGTCGTTGCCGGACATGGCCGGCGGGCGGTACACCTCCTCTCCCTTTTGCTGAGGCGAGTAGGGGATGTTGCCGAGATCGCCGTTGATGAAGGCGATCTTGGTCATCCAGGTATGGTGCTTGTTCGCAATCTTGCGAACTTTGATCAGCGAGCCGCCAAAGTAGGCGACCCCGTCCGGCGTTGCCTTGTAGGAGAAGAGCTTCCTGAACACCGTCAGGTTGAACTCGATCCTCTCCCGCCGGAGGTAACTCGCGAACGCCACCATCATCGCGATGGCGTTGGAGTTCAGCTGTGTGGGCACGGCTCTGTAATATTTCAATATTTGCCAAACTTCCGGCCACAGGGGAAGTCGTAACCCCATCTCGAAATGCGAGAGGGGTAAGGCGAGCTCGTCCTCATAAAAAGTATTGATGGCCTCCCCCTGCCTCGGCCTGCGTGCCTCGAAGCCCGGTGGCACGCACTCCGCCACGAACTCGGCGAGCTCCTCCTCGCTGGTGTGCCCCTCGAAGAAACAGTGGTCTGTGAAGTGCAGCGCGTACTTGGAGCGGCCGTCGGCATCTGGATTCGTATTACCCATGTTCGCGGAGGCAGAGGTAGAGTGCGAGCAGGAAATGGAAAAGCACAGGGATAAGGGAAAAAAGCAATAAATGCACAGTACGGGGTAGGTGGGGGGGGGTCTATTTATAGGAAAAGAAATTTGGGGCGGGCTGTCCAATCAACGCAGCTCGCCGCCCCAGCTCGCCGACTTCCGGCGCACCCCAACCAAGGCTAAGTCGAACATTGCAGCATTTTATTTAAGTAACATGATCAAGAATATTCTAAGAGTTATTTATTATAGAAATAAAGTTCAGGATTTAAAAAGCAGGGCGCGCAAGCAGGGAGGGCATCGGGATGTGAGTGCCGGTCGGCTCGGCAGAGGAGCCGCTCACTTACTTACCCCGGCCTCGCGACCCCCGCCCCCCAGGCTGCCGCGCGCGGAGCAGCTCGCGGATCCTTTCGGAATTCCTCTGCGAAACCGAGAGACCGTCATCTATCTCGTCCAGGAGCCGGGAGGGGGACATCAGCTCGCCAGCTTGGCCACGGCGCACCTCGTCAGCAAGACGCGCGTAGTCGCGCTGCAGCGTCTTGTTGACCGCCTGCACCTCGCGCAGCCCGCACACCAGCTTTTTGAGGAGCTTGACCTCCCTCCTCGTCAACTCGCCTTGATCCACCTCAGGACCCAGGTAAGAGTCCAACGAGCTCGGGGAAAGGAGGGGAGAATAGTGGGCTGCCCACGAGGATTCCTCGGCAGCCGATTGACTGGGAAGAGCTGTGAAGACAGGTGTTAGCAAAAAGAGGCAGAAAAAACTCATGAAGCAAGGAGTCAAGCAAGACTGACCAGACGAGCTCGGCAGCTCGAGGGAGGTGCGGGGAGGGATGAACCTCAGATCCTTCCCGCGACCTGGGCCACGAGCCCCGACGAGATGAGCTCGAATCCCGGAGTGGGAATGGTCCCCAGACCCGCCCCCGCGGCCACGTCAGTTTGGCGAGGAGGGGAGGAGCACACTGGCGAATTCGGCCTCTGCGAGCTTACAGGCAGGATCCCAAAGAGAAGATGCGGGTCCCGGGGATGGCTGTCCGGTGCTGTGAATCGCGAGTTGGCGAGCGTAGTCTCGCCTCGCGGTGTGGGCTCTCACGGCGCGACGCCCTCGCCATCTGGTTGACCGTCCGGGTCGTCGCCGACTACGACAACCTCTTTATCCTTCTCAAGAATAGTTCAGGTGGAAGAGCCGATCACGCGAGCCAGGGAGGCCCTCAGGTCGTTTAAAATGGGCTCAGCCGCCTCAGGGAATGGCTTTGACCTCTTGGAGCTGGGCTCGGTAGAGTCGATTTGGGGAGCTTTCGCGGGGACCACCGTCAGTGCGGCTACGCGAGCTGCGGAGGCTTGGCGGGCTTGGTCTATGCACTCTTGGATCTCCTTGGGAAGAGGCATCTTGGCAGGGTAGCAAAGGGAATGGCAAGAGTCAGGCAGGTGGGCAGGTGCACATATATATAGCCGCAGGTGGCCCCCACCCGAAGATTCGCTCCAACTCGCCAATCCGCGCTCGCCGCACACTTGTGGTTGGATGTTTATTTCCGAGTTTTGACAAGCTCAAAAAGAGCGGGGATTGTGTACAACCCCGTGTCCGGCGAGCAAGGTCACTAGGGTCAAGGCAGATCGAGCTGAGGACAATAGACGAGCTCGGCATTAAAGGGGGCGAGCTCGAGCTCGGCGTCCGTCGACCAGAGATCGACGATTGGCGACCCCGAGCTCGGCATTCGCTAAGCGAGCCACAACTCGCGTCCTCGTAATGGAGCTCGGCAGCAGCAGGCGAGCAGAACATGCCGAGGTGGTCAAAGCTCCCCAGCTCGCCTGGACGTATGAGGTACTTTTTTACTATTTTGCCCCCGCTGGTCTGCCCATAGCCCTTCAAAACAGCGGAGTTTGGATGTTGGCAGACCCAACCAAAGGTTTTCTGGTAATTTCAGGTCAGTTCTTTTGGTTATTGGCAGTCCAGATTTTAAAAACTATAAATAGGACCCAAGGGGTACCCCAGAAAGGAGGTTCTCCCCTGTGCTCTCCTGCTCCAATCTTCAAGTGCGTTCTGAGGGTAGCTTAGCTCGGCTTCTGGCTAAGGAGGGGAAGCGCTCTGAGATCTTCGGGGTTTGTGGTGGGACATCCCCCGCCGAGCCCTTCGGTCTGCGTCACCTTGTCTTCTTTGTTGTTTTGCTAGCATGAGCGAAGTAGGTGCGAGACCGCCCCTTCCCCAAGGGAGAACTCCACAGGAGATCGAGGAATTGGTTTCAACACCGATAGAAGCGGACATAAGGACGAAGGTCCGTCTAGTTAGCTTAGAAGATTCAGAAGTTTGGAAGTTGAGGAAAAAAAAGAAGTTAAGCTCTTAAAAGTGCGATGGGACAACTACGGGCGAGATAAGTTCTCTTAGGAGCGTGAGCAAGCAATGCGGGAGGACTTCCCAGAAATCGTTTTGTCTGGTATGTCGTTTGTTTAAAGTTGTTGTAACAATGTTTTAATTTGTTGCAATGATTTTCTTGTTGTCTTCTGGTGTGAAGAATAATTTCGCGAACGAAATTCTTTAAGGGAGGAGGAGTTGTAATGCCCCAGTTTTCCCGAAAGTTTGACATCTGGGGGTTACCGTTCGTCGAACTCAAGGCCATTCGACGAGTGTCAAAGGTCGTTCATCGAACTCGAGGTCGTTCGACAAATGTCGAAGTCCGTTCGACGAATGTGAAGGCCATTCGTTGAGCTCTGTCTGTTCGACGAGTGTTTGGCTACAATGTGAAGCTATTCGACAAACGTCGAAGGTTGTTCAACGAATGTCGAAGGCCGTTCGACTAATGTGAAGGTCATTCGTCGAGCTCTGCCCATTCGACGAATTTTTGGCTGAGCTGTGAAGCCGTTCGACGAAAGTCGATGGCTATTTCGTGGAGTTTCGAAACCTGAATACCTAGCCGTCTGATTTCACTTCATAACAGATCCCAGGGCCCAGGATCCTCTGCCCAAGGGGCTTAAGAAGGGTTGAGCAGGATTTCTCCCTCATTTTTTTCATCTCTTTTTTGGGTGAAGGATAGGGTTTGGGAGTTGGAGAGCGGAGGAGGAAGAAGGAGTGTTTTCTCTGCCATTGACGGAGCTTTAGACCTCTGTTCGACTTTCCGAGGCCAGATCCGTGGAGAGGACGTGGAGATGCTCGTTTCCATCCATGCAAAGCAAGATTTCATGACTAGGAAGGGGAGTCGAAGGGTAACGACACTTCTCCTCTTGGTTTTAGGATGTGTGCATGACATTTACGCTATTCTTGTTTTTTTCAAGCATTCTAGGAACTGGATCTCTCAAGTGAGAGAGATTCGGGTTGACATGGTTCAAGAGTAGCCACCGGGTCGATTGTGTCCGTCCCCGACATGATATTGCATTAGAGATCCGCTCCGCTAGTGGATTAGGCATTGTGGGAGAAGCCGTAGTTGCGACCATTAGTCCGACTGGGTGATGTTGCATAACGAGACTTAAGGATTGTGCATAAATCCTTTAGTGGCAAGACGTCATTTGTGATGATGTTTTCCCCTTTTTCGTGTGAGTACATGTGGGCAGAACGCGATCGGGTGGAAATTAGAGTACACGCGGGGGCTTGGGGATGATATGGTACAAATGTTGGATTAAGGTGGGGAAAGGCATGGGATTGTGATGTGCTAAGGCGTGGTTTGTGTCTGTGGTCGGCTGGCTAGACCGTGACACGCAAGTCACGTGTAGAGAGTGTCCCGACGAGACAAGTCCCCTTCTATGGTACTGACAAGAACGCCAAGCTTAGGACAAGCCCGGACAATCCCAGCTGGGTCCCGCTGGGTCTCCTTTGGTGGACTTGGTCCCGATATTGGAGTCAGGCCTTGGTCGTCGCGAATGGGTGCAGCAAGGGTTCTTAGTATTGGTTTTTTTGAATGGTGGAACACTGTCGTGAGAATTCAGAGTTTGCAGGCAAGCCCGTGGTTTGAGACCCATGAGCGGGTGGGACCGAGGAAAGAGTTCCGTCTGGCGGCTTGTATGTCGTTGGGGGAAATTAGAGTACCCTTGTGTTTGCGGCTTGAACGCCGATGGGAAAATTAGAAGTACCTGATGTGATGATGTGTTAGAAGCATACACTTTAGGGTGCCTGGGGTGAAAATCGGGATTGCATTCATGCCGCACTATAGGCCCCTTTATATTACTTGCTCAACTTAGAAACATGTTTGTTGCTTGAGACATCCAAACCTATTTTGTAGCTTTATATGTTATTATATATTACATATGAAGTGCTGACCTGCAGTGTGATGGAGTACCCCGAGGTCCGTTAGGGACGGCCGGGAGGAGATGTGTTGGTTGCTGACCCACGTTACAACCAATTTTTATAGGGCAAGGATCGCAAACAGGAGCAAGCTTGCCAGGCAAAAAAGCCTAAGCCACATGAAGTGGACTTCCTTTTATTTACACATATTTTGATTGAATGATATGCAGAAACCGAACAGAAAACAAACTGAAATGAATTTAACTGAAACTTTATTATCCGAAAAAGGTGTTTATTACAATGGTATAGCCTCCCTTTTATAGAATACTCTCATACTCCTTTAGATCATTCACAATCAAATTTCTCATAGTATTCAATAATAAAATCCTTCTCCCCTTGCCAGAATACCACGTACTCCTAGTTATGCAGAGATTTTTTTATCAACTGTTACCTCCCCAGTGTATTTCATGTAAATAATCAGTATATCTCACATTTTCTTAGCAATTTGGCAATGAAATAGATTTTTAAAAGTGGAGTCATCTATGTCAATAATAATGATGTTCTTGTCCTTCTTATCCATGGTGGCAAGAACAACCTCATCCTTAGTCATTTCTGAGAATTTTTTGGAGCTCTCATATTAGCATTAATGGTTGAGAACTTCATGGGGATAAAGGGTCCCTCTTCAACAGTTGTAAAAATTTTAGGGTTAGAGACTTCCATAAATAGCTTGACCCATTGCTTCCATATTCCAAAGGTTTTCTTCATGCATATAGGAAGTTTTATTGAACTCAGCTCCTTATAATTTTCACTAGAAGTCATGGTGTATTAACTGTTTATTCCTTTGAGTACCTAATTCAGTTGTTAACCCTTTTTAAACAACCTCTCTCTGATACCACTTAACAGTTCAAGACAAGTTAATCACCTAAAGAGATGTGAACATGTGTTTCTGTTTTTAGATTTATTTTAAGATTTTTCAAGTAATCTAGTATAGTAAAATAAAGCAACATAGAAAGTATACAAAGATTTATAGTGGTTCCTCAGTTATAGGTACATCCATTATCCCCCTCCACCTATTTAGCAATACGCTAGACAAGGCCAACTTCTCCAAATCTCGAATTAAACAGATCTTACACTTCAGAGTTCAAGACTCCTACTGCACAGGAACAACATACTGTACCCTATCTTAGATACATGACTAAGATCATACCTCAGAGTATAGAGACTCCAACAGTTCAAGAATACCAGCAGATTCATGTACAACCCAGTGTTTGCCGAGACCAGATGGACAAGCCAAAAAAGTCAGCTCATGCTTGCCTGGAGAGGGAGCGGTCCAACCCGTGTCCGCCTTTTCAGCGAGCGATCCAGGTCTGTTGGCCCGTCTGCCTCAGGGGACGCCATACCAGGACAGCCTGCCCACCTCCGTGTAATGGGCAGGTGAGCCGCAAGAGCCTGGCTCGTGCTCGCCTAAAGAGAGTGGCGAGTTGCGACAGCCGGGCCGCATCCACCCAGTTGTTTGGCGAGCTGGTCCTGGTTTCCTCCCATGAGTGGGGTACAGATATCCTATGGATAATGTGATTTAATCTGCCAATATCCTCACTAAACAGTGGACTTTAGCTGTTGGCAGACTTATCTAGGGCTACATATAACCGTTTAGAATAGCGGAGTTGCACTATTTGCAGGCCAGACCTAAAAATCTATAAATTGACCTAAGGGGGGTACCTTAGAGGGCAAGCTTTCCAGTTTTCTCAATCCCAGATCTTCTTGCGCTCTCTGAGGTGCCCTTAGCTCAGCACTGGCTAAGGAGGGGAAGCGCTCTAAGATGTTCTGGGTGTATGGTGGGAACTCTATGCTGGAGCCTTGGGTTAGTTTTGAGTTCCAAGTCTTCAGTCAGTCAAGCTTGCTAGGAGAAGTTGGTGTGTGGTCACCCCTTCCTCAAGGGTCTGAACTCCGCGGAAGTCGGTTCACAGTTTCAACATTTTAGTGCAGTGAGTGTGGATCGAATATGTGACCTCGAAGTTCATCCCCTGGAATAACCCACAGAGTCCGGCTTCGTGGCCCCCCAGGATAGGAGGGCGGTAGATCGCCTTGCTGAGCTGGACGAGAGAGAACAGGACATTGCCGAAGTCGCCCCTAACGAACACAAATTTCCTGAGCCAGTTGTGGCTCTTGCTCACCGTCTCCCACACCTTCACGTGGTTGCTGGAGAAGTAGGTGTTACAGTCTTTGTTTGCTCGGAAGGAGAATAGCCTGTGGAAGACAGCGATGCTGAACTCGATCTGCTCTTCCCTCAAGAAGCAAGCGAACGCGATCACGACAGCTTCCGAGTTGGGGGTCAGCTGCCCCAAGACAACCCCAAAGTACTTTATTATCTGCTGTACCTCAGGCCATAAGGGAAGTCGGAGGCCCGCATCGAAGTGGGCAAAGGGGATGTCGAGCTCCACGTCAGAGAGATCGTTGATCTTCTCCTCCTCACCTGGTCGCCTTGCCTCAAACCCGAGCGGGATGAAGTTGCTGACCACTGAAATGAACTCACTCTCGATAAGGATGGTAGAAAAGAATGGATAGTCGAAGAAGGTCAACACACATTTGCTTCTCCCTTTGGTATCGCCACCACTTCCTCCCATCTCGCAATCTATTAAGGCGGGCGGGATGCTGGAGTTCTCGCTGAAAGGAGCGAGCTGAGAATCAGATACAGGAATGAAGAAGACGCGGAAGGGTTTAAATGTGGTAGGTGAGATGAAGGATCATGAGATATTTATAGAAAAAGAAAGGGGCGGGAAAATGTCCCATCAGCGGGAAATGTGTAGATAGCAAAATGTGCCCAGACTCTTCGACATTCTAACCCGCCACTAGTTCCCGCCTACTCGCTGCAGCCATATGAAAACTATGTGGCAGCAGGAGAAGGAGCGAGCGAGACAGGCTGGCCCGCATCCGCCCATGGGGCGAGCGTGCCTGGATGGCCCTCGTCCGCCCAATGGGCGAGCGAGCCACGCTGGCTCGCATCCACCAAAGAGGCAAGCAAGACAAGATGGCTCACACCCGCCTAAGAAGGGGATAGGCGAGCAAGGCAGCTTGCCCTCATCCGCCTAAGAAAAGCTAAGCAGTAACAAGCAACAGACGAAAAAGAATTAATATATATGAATAGGCCCATGGACGGGCGAGAAATTCCAAATAATAGCAAAGAAAAGGTAAATAACAGTTTATGACGGTTCCATGCAAGCTGATCCAGAGACAGGTGTGACCCAAGCCTGCAGGAAGACAGTGTGGAAGGGATGAGTGGTTCAGTATTGAATCCACTTCTACCTTCCCTGCCCTCGCACCCCAGAACGGGGCGGTAGGCGCGGGTAGTAATAATCATGAACCGCCAGTAGTTCCTGTTGGACCAGGTTGACCTGTTCTGTGGCATTCCTGAGTCGCACTTCTGCTTACGTAATGTGTACTTCTGGAGAAGTCATCATGTTGCTGTCTTCTGGGCACATCACGCCCTCCAGGACCGCGATGAGCTCCTCCGCCTCCTTCTTTTCCTCATCTAGCCTACCACAGACCTCCCGCAGCATCTGGGAGTGCTTCTGAAACAATTGGGTCGCCCGCCTCTTCATTTCCTCAGTATCTTAAGGGTCACCCAAGTATTCGGAGATGTTGTTCTGGGAAGGAGGAGGCGAGTACCCCTCATTGATGTCAATGTCGGATGACGGGATTGCATTAAAACCTGTAGAAGCAAAGGAAAGGTTAGAAAAAGTAGACGGAAAGTCACAAGCGAGCGAATGCGTAAACTCACCTGGGGTATGCACGTCCCCTACGCTGGTATGTGGGCGGGAAGTACCTGGCTGACCCAGTAAGAGCTCGCCTTCCAGAGTCGCAAAGGATTTGCCCAACCCAGGGTAGGTCGGCGATCGCGGAACTAGCAGAGGCCGGTCGGCAGCCCCTGGGGTAAAAATAGCAGCGACAAAGGATCATGTAAGGTGTGAGAAAACAAGAAAGCGGAAAAGCGGTCGAGAACTCACCAGTGGACTTAGGAGGAATGATCAGGGCCGCAGGAAGGGCGGATCCCTTAGTTGAGGGGCTGGCGACATGCTCAGATACGCGCGTGGAAGAGTGCCTCGACATCATTCCCCGACCTCCATCCTCGCGAGGCACCTCCTGCGAATAAGGAGAAATCAAAATCAGAATAACAGTGATATCAAGCAAATCGGCCTGTATACCTCAAGAATGGCCTCGGCACCGGCCGCCAGGCTGGACGTATGGGTGTCATTCGGGGGATATCGCCTGATCATCTTTGCCTTTTTCAGCCTAATGGCAGGATTGAGAGACCCTTGAGCCAGCCATGGGGCGACATCGATGACCTATACATGCATGCCATTCCTCGTGACCACTAGGCGAGCATGCATATCTTCTGATATGGGCATCACTCAGCTACAGTAGTTCGCGAAGAAAAAAGAGAAGCAGAAGTTCGGGGAATTTCTTTGAGTCGGGTGGTATATATAAAACAAGAAGGTGGGACCAACCAAAAGATTCCCTCGAGCTCTACAGGCACTCATCGAACACGTGGGGTTGGATGATTCTTTCAGAGCCTTGCGAAAGCTCGAAAAGAGCGGGTATTGTGTACAACCCAGTGTTCGTCGAGTGGGTCCAATAAGGTTGAAGAAAGGCCCTCGACATAGGCCAGCTCGCGCCCGCCAAGACCAGACGGACGAGCCGGAAGAGCCAGCTCGCGCTCGCCTGGCGAGCGAGCAGACCAACTTGTGTCTGCTTGGCCAGCAAGAGAGCCAGTTCCACTGGCCCGTATCCGCCTCAGTGGCCGCTAGACCAGGATAGCTGGCCCACCTTCGTGTAAGGGGCAGGCGAGCCGCAGGAGCCCGACTCGCGCTCTCCTAAAGCGAGTGGCGAGCTACGATAGTTGGGCCGCATTCGCCTAATTGATTGGCGAGCTGGTCTTGATTCCCTCCCATGAGTGGGGTGCAGATATTCTATGGTTAATGTGATTTGGTCTGCCAATATCCTCACTAAACAGCGGAGTTTCGTTGTTGGCAGACCTCTCTTGAGCTGCATATAACTGTTTAGAACAGTGGAGTTGCGTTATTTGCAGGCCAGGACTAAAAATCTATAAATAGACCTAAGGGGGTACCTCAGAGGGCAAGCTTTCTAGTTTTCTCATTCCCAGATCTTCTTGCGCTCTATGTGGTGTCCTTAGCTCGACACTAGCTAAGTAGAGGAAACGTTCTAAGTTCTTTCGGGTGTGTGGTGGACCTCCGTGCTGGAGGCTTGGGTCAATTTTGAGTTCCAAGTCTTCAGTCTGTCAAACTTGCTAAGAGAAGTAAGTGTGCGGTCACCCCTTCCCTAAGGGTCTGTGTAACGCCCCGAAATTGAAAGAGCGACGGGAGGCGTTTTGGGCCAAATTTGGAATTTGGCAGGGGCACACGACCTGGGACCAGAAGCTGTGCTGTTTGCAATTTTGTTTGGTCGCTTAACGGTGTTTTGTACAACTATAGGTGACTAGAATCGGTGCTGGGCCGTCAGAACGCCGAGTTTCTGAGGCTAGTAGTGCACGAAATGATGCTCATGCAACACCTACATCGGCTGAAACCATACGATTGGTTGCCGAAGCAGTGTTTGCCATGATCAATGCGCAGCCTGCAAGACAAATGCAGCAGCCCGCTCCTGCGATGAAGCAGGTACCTCTTCCAGAGGTTGAGCCGAGAAGAGTGGAGCAGGTAGTAGTGGAGCCTTTGGTGTCGAGGCGAGCAACTGAAAGGCAGCTCAAGCATATTATGAGCTTTAATCCTCCTGTGTTCTCGGGGTTGGGAACCCCATCGCAAGCTGAAGATTGGCTCTCCCGAGTTAAGAGAGTCCTGACAGCTACTGAAACGGAGGAGTGACAGATGACCACTATTGTTGGGTACATTGGTCAAATGTACCTGATTTGAAGAAGCCTCACTCATCTCAATGATATACATCATAATGTATTTGATGTATGTTTGAGTTATTTGTGCAGGTTAAGAAAGTACTGGACTGAAGCAAAAAGTTTCTAAGTCCATGTGTCGACACCTAGAGGGAAAGTGTCGACACTTGAGAAAGCTTGTGTCGACACCCAGACAAGCAGTGTCGACACTTGGAGTCATTGTGTCGACACCCGGGATGCAGAGTCGACACCAGACAGAAAGTGTCGACACTTGGAGCTGTGTCGACACTCAGTGAAGTAAAGTGCAGACAGAAAGTGTCGACACAAGGAGCTGTGTCGACACCCAGTGAAGCTGTGTCTACACCAGAAAGTGTCGACACTTGGAGCTGTGTCGACACTCAGCAAAAGTCTGCAGAGTCTCAGTACAAGTGTCGACACTCAACACAATGTGTCGACACTATGCAGAAGAGTCAGCACTTAAAGTAAGTGTCGACACTCAATACAATGTGTCGACACTCAATAGAAGAGTCAGCATTTGAAGTATGTGTCGACACCCAGAACAATGTGTCGACACACAGCTGAAGACTCAACACTTGAAGAAAGTGTCGACACAAGGAGCTGTGTCGACACTTAGCAAAGAACAGAATTATTTCCAAAATATTCTAAGTACAAGTGTCGACACTATGGGAATATGTCGACACTCAGTTGGAGTCTCAACAAGAAGAAGGTGTGTCGACACAAGGAGCTGTGTCGACACTCAGCAAGAATCAACATAAAAGACTATGTGTCGACACCTAGAAGCAGTGTCGACACTTGACAGATTCAACACAAGAAGTTGTGTCGATATAAAGGAGATGTGTCGACACTTACAAGAATTCAGCAAAAGCTAGAAGAACAAGTATTTGTGTCGACACTCAATTTCAGTGTCGACACATGCAGAAGAATCTGTGTCGAGACATACAAGGAATTGTGTCGACACCTTGTAGTCTTGTGTCGACACTTACACAACTTGTGTCGACACTTGGTCTATAAGTGTCGACACTTAAAGACAGAAAGTCTCGACACTATCAAACAGACAGAGATTTTCAAGAAGTGACTGGTTGACATGACAGCTGCCGATCCAGCCGGTCTACAGCAACTGTCAGAGATGTCAGAAGTCAGTTATGAACCGGACCAGCCGGTTACCATGAAGAAGGCCTATAAATAGGCACCCACAGTTTACAGAAACTGTTGTTGTGGTTGTTGAGAAAGAAAAATAAAGTTGTTGAAGTATTCATTAAAGTGGTACTCAAAGCATCAACACAAGAAGATCTTGCAGTCCAAGTGCAGATCTAAGAAGTTGGAGAGAGAGGGCTCCTTCCAAGAAATCAGCCTTTGGAACTAGGCTGAGAAGAAGGATTCAGATTCAGTCTGGATCTTAAGTGGCAGAGGTCAAGGAACAACTGCAGAGGATTCAGCCTTATTCAGTTCTACTCAAGAAGCTTTGAAGAAAGCTAAGTCAGGGTGAATCCAGCTGAGTTCTTCCAAGAACTCATCAAGAATCTCTCAACTCCCCTCCTTTAATTCTGAGTTGTAGAGTTATTATTTGTATTACATTTGTAACTTGTAGGATCCATTGGATCTGAGTGATTTGTAAGCCTATATTTATAAAGGCTGAGGGTAGGGCTTGTTAGCCTGAGTGTAGGAGATTGTGATCTCTGAGTGTAGGCCTTGTGGCTGAGTGTAGGCCTTGGTTGGCTGAGTGTAGGCCTTGATTGGCTGAGTGTAGGCTTTGGGATAAAGCTGAGTTGTAAGGCTTTGGGCCTGAGGTAGGAACCAATTTGGGTTCTGAGACAGTGGAGAAGTTTGGCCGAATCTAGTACACTGCTAGATAGGCGAAGGGGGAAAGTGGATGTACCCATATCTTGGGGAACCACTATAAAACACTGTGTGCTGTGCTGTGATTGTGCTGTGTATGTTTTGTTATTGATGTTTGCTGTGCACAAGTAGTTAGAACTCTGTGATTTAACTGAGTGGCTGCCAACAAAGTTAGAAAAGGATTAGGTCACCTATTCACCCCCCCCCCCCCCTCTAGGTGTTTAGGTACCATATCTTTCAAGTGGTATCAGAGGCAGGTTCCTCAAAAAGGACTAACAGTCTGAGGAGATCCTGTTTGGCAGATTCAGTGTAAGGCAATTCACAGATTCAAGAAATTCAAGAACATCAAGAAACATGGGTTCTTATGAGAATCACAAGGAATTGGGTTCCATGAAATTACCCATATGCAGGAAGGAGATCTTTGGGATCTGGAAAGAGAGGGTAAGGCTATTCATGGAAGCCTCTGACCCTAGAATCTACATCACAGTAAAGGAAGGGCCTTATGTGCCAATGAAGATTTCAGTATTGGATGCAAATCAGAGGACTCCAAGGGATTTCTCTGAGATGACTAAGGATGAAATTGTCCTAGCCACCATGGACAAGAGGGCACAGAACATAATAGTGAGTGCCATTGATGATGCCACTTTTCAGAACTTAATTCATTGTAAGACAGCAAAAGAGATGTGGGATACTCTCATTGTCTATATGGAAGGTTCTGAAGAAGTTAGGCAAGATAGGAAGTCCTTGCTAAATCAGGAGTATGAAAGCTTTAGGCAAGGAAAGGGTGATAGCATCACTGAGTGCTATAAGAAATTTTACAGAATAGTTAATGAACTCATGTCTTATGGAAGAGAGTTCACTAACTATGAACTAAATGACAAGTTCTTAAGGTCCCTAACCAAAGATTGGGACACCAAGATCTGTTCCATAAGAGAAATGGCTAAGTTGGGGGAAATTCCTCCTCCCACACTGTTTGGCAAGCTATTGTCTTATGAAATGCAGTTAACAGTGAGAAAAGAGGAGGAGAAATCAACAAGGATTGAGCACAAAGAAAGAACTGTTGCTTTCAAGACAGAAGTTCCCAGAAAGTGCAGGAATAGGTCTTCAACTCCACCTCCAGAGGTAGTTGAATCAGAGTCTGATGAGTCTGTCAGCACAAAGTCTAAGAGTAGTGAAAGTGATGAAGACTTTGCTGCTTTCACTAGACACTTTCAGAAGTTTTTGAAAAAGAAACAGTGGAGGTCAAGGCCTTCTACATCACAAGGAAAGGAAGACTCTTATCAGAAAAAGAGGTCTTCAAAGAATGACAAGAAAAGGACAAAATCAAGCAAGGCAACTAGTTCAAAGATTGTTTGCTATTGCTGCAATAGGCAGAGCCATGTTATTGCAGATTGTCCAGAAAAGAGAAAGGAATCTGGTGACAGGAAAAAGACTCACTTCAAAGGGAAGAAAGAAAATTCTTTTGTTGCTAAGAAGGAGAAGACTCTATCAGACATCTCTTCTTCAGAAACTGAGTCTGAGGCTGAAGCCTACATAGGGCTGTTTGCTGAAGAAGAAGAGGAAGAATTCATGGAGATCTTGGAGTCAATTTATGAACAAGAGGACAGTCATTGCGAAGGGCTAATGGCTTTGACAGAGAGTGCCAAAATCCTGGAACAGCCAGGACCCAGTCAGGTACAAAGTTCAAGTTTAAATTCAGTTTCTTGTTCTAGTTCAGAATCAGATTCTTCTTCATCAAGTGATGAGAATATATCTGAGTCTGTGGAAGATATTCATCAGCTTATAGATGAATATAAGGTATTGTTGCAAGCCTACAAGAAAAGCAAGACCCTAGCCAAAAGTCAGGCAAAGGAGATTGCTGATCTCAAGGCTGTTGCAACTGATTTTGAGAATCAATTTGATCAAAAACTGAATGAGGTAGCCAGGCTGAAACACATTACAGTGATTCATATGGGAACTATCACCTATAAGAATGATCAAATTAAGAGACTGGAGATCAATCTTCAGAAAGAGAGAGAGCTTGTTGCTAGGTTTTCAAAACCTAAATCAGTGCTACCTTTAATTGATGAATTTGTTCATCATAAAGGCAAGGCTGGACTGGGTTTTGTTAGACCTGCAGGGACTGAGCAGTCCAAGTTTGAGTCCAAGGGCAAAGCCCCAACATTCAATAAGCCTGCTGTAGTCAAGACAGCCAAGGCAGTACCTAAGCAAAGGTACAATAAATTTGAATGCTGGTGCTGTGGCAAAGTTGGCCATTTTGCAGTGGACTGTTGGCACAATGTAAATGCCAAAGTGAGTTCCAAACTACCTGTTGGAATGCCAGTAGGTAGGTTTGTCAAATTGCAAACTAACAATCACCAAGGACCCAAGAATACTTTGGGTTCTAAGGTTCATTAATTTGTTTTGCAAGTCAGTCCAAGTGGCCATACCCCAACATGGTACTTGGATAGTGGATGTTCCAGACATATGACTGGAACAAAGGGACTACTGAAGGACTACATTCCAATCAAAAATGGTCCTAAAGTGACCTTTGGTGGTTCTGAAAAAGGAATCATCAAAGGGTTTGGTAACATTTCTTCAAACTTAGTTACCATTACTCAAGTGGCTTATGTTAAAGGGTTGAAACACAACCTAATAAGTATAAGTCAATTAAGTGATGTAGGGTATGACATCTCATTTGCTAAAAATGGTTGTTATATCAAGAGGTCAAGTGATCAAGAGATCATTTTGACAAGATATAGGAAGAGGAATGTCTACTGCCTAGACATTATGATTGAGAATAATGGTTCTCCAGTTTGTCTTGTAGCTGATGAGACAGTCTCTCATTATGTCAAATGGCACAAGAGGCTAGCCCATCTTAACTACAAGACTATTAGCAAACTCTTTAGCAAAGAGTTAGTGAGGAATGGTCCTCAAGTTAAGTGTGTCAAAGATAGTATTTGCTCAGCTTGTCAAAAGGGCAAGCAGACTAAATCCACCTTTAGAAGCATAGATAACAAAGATGCTGTGAGGTGTTTATACCTCTTGCATATGGATCTATTTGGTCCAATGCCAGTTCACAGCTTAGGTAGGAAGGTCTATACCTTTGTAGTTGTTGATGACTACTCAAGGTTTTCCTGGGTGTTCTTCTTAAGACAGAAATCAGAAACACCTAGTGTCTTCTACAGCTTTGTCAAGCAAATTCAGAATGAACTAAATAGTACTGTGGTCAAAACTAGAAGTGGCCATGGTACTGAGTTACAGTCTGAAAGCATGACAAAACTATGTGAAGACTTTGGGATATTTCAAGAATTCTCTTCACCTAGAACACCTCAGCAAAATGGCATTGCTGAGAGGAAGAATAGAACCTTGATAGAGGCTGGTAGAACCTTATTAAGTGATACATCACTGCCAGAGTATTTCTGGGCTGAAGTAGTTAACACTGCATGCCATGTTATAAATAGGGCTACCATCACTAAAGGGCTAAACAAGACCCCCTATGAAGTTGTGAAAGGCAGGAAACCAAACCTATCCTACTTCAGGATCTTTGGTTGCAAATGCTTCATACTTAACAATGGGAAGTCTTACTTAACTAAGTTTGCTGCCAAGTCCCAAGAGGGAATTTTTGTTGGGTACAGCAATAATAGTAAGGCTTATAGAGTCTACAACTTGACTACACAAGTTGTAGAAGAATCAGTGCATGTAGTTTTTGATGAGACTAAACTTATTAATAATGAGTTGTCTAGCAATGTATGCAGCCCCATAGGTTTGACAAAGAAAATGGACAAGCTTACTATAGAAGAAGTGCCTGCTGCAAGTCAGCAAGAAGAGGAGAGTAGCTACTGTCCAGGGGGAGAACTACATGTGTCTGTTGCTGAAGAAATCCAAGGAGTACAGTATGATGCAGATGCTGAAGAGGTTCAACCTGAAGTTAGGATGCCTCCAGCCAATAGGCATCTTATAGATCATCCAGTAGAGCAGATTATTGGAGATCCAAGACAAGGAGTTCAAACCAGGAGCAGATACATGAATGCAGCAATCTACTCCAGCTTTTTATCTCAAGTTGAACCTAAGAAATTTGAAGAAGCAATACAAGATCCACAATGGACTGAAGCAATGCAAGAAGAGCTTAATCAGTTCAAGAGGTGCAAGGTTTGGGAACTGGTTCCAAAACCTAAAGACCACAATGTAATAGGAACTAAGTGGATCTACAGAAATCAGATGGATGAACAAGGGGTCATCATTAAGAATAAGGCAAGACTGGTTGCAAAAGGATATAGGCAAGAAGAAGGTATTGATTTTGATCAAACCTTTGCTCCAGTAGCCAGAATGGAAGCCATAAGGATGTTCTTGGCCTATGCAACCTATCAAGGATTCAAGGTTTACCAGATGGATGTCAAGTCAGCATTCTTAAATGGTAATCTTAAAGAAGAAGTCTATGTGGAACAGCCTTCAGGTTTTGTTGATCCAACTCTACCTCATCATGTCTATAGACTTAGGAAAGCTTTATATGGGTTAAAACAAGCTCCTAGAGCTTGGTATGAAACTCTATCTAGTTTCCTCATTGAGAACAAGTTTTCAAGGGGGAAAATAGATAAGACTCTATTCCTTAGGGAATCTAGAGGCAAAGTCATACTTGTCCAAATATATGTAGATGACATTATATTTGGGTCTACTGAAAGTAGCCTTTGCAAAAAGTTTGCAAAGCTTATGCAAAGTCAGTTTGAGATGACTAGTATGGGAGAGCTGAAGTTTTTCTTGGTTCTCCTAGTTAAACAGACTGAGAGTGGTTTGTCCATTTGTTAGTCAAAGTTCACCCTAGAACTCATAAGGAAATATGATATGGATTCATCCAGTACCATGAAGACTCCTATGGGGTCAAGTATGTCTCTTAGCAAGGATGATGCAGGAAAACCTGTAGATGAAACCTTGTATAGAGGGATAGTTGGCTCCTTACTATACTTGACTGCAAGTAGACCAGACATCATGTATGCTCCATGTGTTTGTGCAAGGTATCAAGCCTGCCCTAAAGAGTCTCATTTGACTGCAGTCAAAAGAATATTGAGATATCTAAAGGGCACTCCCTATCTAGGCCTCTGGTACCCTAGGAATGGAGATTTTGATCTAACAGGTTATTCAGATGCAGACTTTACATGATGCAAAGAAGATAGAAAAAGCACTACTGGAACCTGTCAATTTCTAGGTGGGAGACTAATTTCATGGAGCAGCAAGAAGCAAACCAGTGTGGCTATCTCCACAGCTGAGTCAGAATATGTAGCTGCAGGAAGTTGCTGTGCTCAACTTCTGTGGATTCAACATCAGCTTGAGGACTATGGATTTCGGGTAAGTAGAACTCCACTTTACTGTGATTCTACAAGTGCTATTTCAATAGCTAACAACCCTGTATCTCATAGTAGAACAAAACATATTGAAATTAAATATCACTTTCTTAGGGAGCATGCAGAAAGAAATGATATTGTACTTGAATATGTTAAAACAGATGAACAACTAGCTGATATGTATACTAAGCCCCTAGAAGAAGCTAAGTTCAATAAATTCAAAATTGAACTAGGAATGATAAACTTAGACTAAGTTTACAGAATAGAAAATTGGCTAAATAAAAAGGTGTCGACACATAGACAAGTCTATGTCGACACAGAATAGTGGTGTCGACACTTCAGGAAAAAGGTGTCGACACATCTAGGAATGAGGTGTCGACACTTCAGAATGATAGTGTCGACACATGTCAAGTAGGTGTCGATACATCCAATATGGTGTCGACACTTAAGTTTTACTCAGAATTTTTCTAAGTAAAGTCTCGACAATGTGTCGAGTTATGTTGTGTCGACACATAACCAAGTGTCGACACATAAAATTTGTTGACTAAACTTGTGTCGACACATGTGTGTCGAGACATTATAAGTCTGTATCGACACTTATTGTCAGTGTCGACACATCTTAAGCTAGCTATCCCGCCTGTTCATCTTCAAAATCAGAAAGGTATAAATAGGGTTCTGTCTTTGTTTGTCGACACGCTTTCAAAGTTTCGAGACCAAAACTACTGTGTCGACACCTCTCTTTTCTAAAGACAAATTCTTCAACCCTAATGGCACCCAAGCTTGAGGAGAACGTTAACGAGGGCTATGAGCTAGTGCGCGGCGCGTTCGACGATGCAGATGCGGAAATCAAGGTGGTAGTAACCCTAGTCGCCGATTCTGGATTGGAATACTTGGTTTCAGAACCAACAAAGATTTGGAAGAAGGAAGTTCTTGAATTCCTTAATGGAGCTACTGTAGATGAATCTGGATACAGAATCAAATCCAGAGTTCATGGGACTAAGGTCAAGGTTTCACCAAAGAATTGAGGAAGGTACTCCAGCTACCTAAAACACAAGATGAAGAGGAAGTAACTGCATCCAAGACCAGGGAAGCTCTTACCTGGTGTGGTCTTGATCCTAAGATGAAGATAGGATCGGTATTCAACAGGAAAGGCATGAATAATCAAGGGAAATTCATGTCTGAGATAGTGGGCAAGGTTATACTCAGTAAGCCTGGAGGGCATGACAGGGTGTCTGCCTCTATATTTGGAATTATGACTAGAATCATATTCACTCTGAAAACAGACTGGTCAATAGTGGTTTTTGACAAGATCAAGGAGAGTCTGAAGAAGCCCAATCTGGGCAGAATTATAAGTCTCTACCTAGCTGGTACAATACCAGAGGTAATGAGCAATGCTGCTGGAAGCAAGATCAACCACATGAGGAAGATGGACCAAAGGATATTTACCAGATGGGACAGGGTGTTGTCCAAGGAAGTGGCAACTCCAGAGAAGCCAGATACTGAGAAGGAGATTCCTCCTAAGAAGAAGAGAAAAACAGCTCTTGTGACACAGGAGTCCTCCAGTAGTTCAGGGAGTGAAGAACATGTTGTCTTCACTCCTGATGACCAAGAGGATGTGGCTGCAGAGAAGACTCCTGCTGCTGAAGATAATGCTGAGATCCACGGGGAGCTACCACAGGCTAGCCCCATCCACAAGGATCACAGCCAGGGGGAGCCTCCAGTAGTAGAAGAACCCTCTACTCTGGACAGTGAGCAAGCCACAGTCATCATCCAAGAGGTACTCACTGACCTAAAAACTTTAGACTATATAATAGAAGATGCTGATTTGTCTAATGATCTTCAGCACACTCAGCTGAATACTCAAGAACCAGATGTTATTATCAAAGACACATTTGTTGTCCTAGAAGTGGTTCCTGATCAAGTAGTTGAAGAACCAAGAACTTCTCCAGCTTCTTCACCTCAAGAGTTTACCATGGAGGACTTATTCTTAAATCTAGATCAAGAAGATTTTGATATGGACAAGGATGCTGCTGCTGAAGATAAGAGTGTTGCTGCTGAGGGGGAGCACATGGAAGTTCTGTAAGAGCCTATTAGGCAAGAAACTGAGAAGGCAACTGCTGTGCAAGCTGACAAACCTCCAAGCCCTAAGGAAAGGGTTGAAATAGCCAGCACTTCAGAATCTGAAGAAGATGAGGCTACAAAGGCTAAGAAGAAGAAACTCTATGTCTTCAAGAGGAGAAGTCAGAGTTATAAGAAAGCCTTGCAATCCATTGCCCCACAACCTATAGTCCACCAAGCTCCAACTGTTGACTATAGTGCTTTACTGATTGCACTACAGATAAAAATGGATGAACAAAGGAAAGCCATAGAGGCTTATGTTGATGAAGGGCAGAAGACTTTACAGTTTGACCTGGCCCAAGAAATAAAGTCTATAAGGTTTGAGATGAACCTTAATAAGAAGGAGATGAATGAATGCTTCTCCAAGGGTGGAAATGCTGTGGTATATCTGGCTACACACCAGGAGAAAATAAAGGCACAGGTAGATGATATAGCCTTAAAGCAAGGATATGTGCTGGAAAACCAAATCAGACTGAATGACAATCTGACTGAGTCACATAATGCTATCCTCACAGAATTGAAGAATAAGACTGCTGAACCTTCTACATCTGATACTGCAGTTAAGGCTGACTTTGATAAAGTATTCCAAGCTGAGATTACTGCTGTCAAGACTGCAATTCAAGATTCCCAGAAGGCCATCTCTGAACAACTCACTAAGCTTAAACCATTTTTCAAAGAAGGAATCAGATACTTGGACAGTCAGATAAGGTTTCAAAAGGATGATGTCAGAGACCATATGGCCAGAGAAGTCATAAAGGGGGAGAGAGTATTAGTCAAAGCTAGCTCTGACCATGCCAAATGGATATCTAACTCCATCAGAGCTACACTGGTCTATCCTCCACTTTGCGATGATGATAATGTTGCTGAATCAGGGATTCAAAATGCCTATCTTGGAGGTGAGCAAGCAGAAGTAGCTCAAGTGATATATCCACCTCCAGACTTTGACATGGTTCAAGCAGATATCAGCACAATGTATAGCCCAACTGAGGGCAAGGCCAATGTTCATATTGAAAAGGTTATTCAACCTATTTCTGCAGCTCTGCAAGAGGCTATGAACAAAGAAGAAGAGACAAGGCAGTCTAAAAAGAGGTTTAGGGAACAAGCAGAACAAAAGCCAGATTTTGAACAATGGAGCCCTACCTCTAGAAATATAATTCTTACTGCCTGGAAAGCTGCCAAAGACAACATTAATGACAGGAACAAATGGTTCTCTGAGGCAGAATGGAAAAAGCATGAGATTAGGCAAGAGGCAATAGTACAATTCAGAAGGAAGGCTAAGATGGGAAAGCTACCTCCTACTGCTGTGGAGCCTAGCAAGTACTTCCCCAAGCCATACCACTATTTTGAGAGACAGAAAATCAAAGCAGAAGAGCTGAAGAAGAAGGACTTAAAAGGCCAGAAGCCTGCTGATGCTGCCACTGCTGAAGCCCCTGTCAAAGCTCAAGTCCAATCTGGCAAAGGCATTGTTATCAAAGAACCAGACCAGAAATAGTTTAGGAATTTACTTGAAGATTGTTGTAATCTTTTAAATGAAAAACATTTTTGTAAACCATTGAAAATGTATAATGAACAATGTTAGAACAATATATGATAAATATATTTCATGATTGTTCTGTAAATGTGTCTATTTCTTGTTTGTTCTGCAAAGCTGAATGTGTATACATGTGTGAATTATTACATGTTTATGTTTACCCTGTTGAATGTAATCTGCTGTACATCATTTTGTAATTTTAATTATGGATGGTGTATATCATTGACTAAGGGTTATGACTTCTCCAAATAGGGGGAGATTGTTGGGTACATTGGTCAAATGTACCTGATTTGAAGAAGCCTCACCCATCTCAATGATATACATCATAATGTATTTGATGTATGTTTGAGTTATTTGTGCAGGTTAAGAAAGTACTGGACTGAAGCAAAAAGTTTCTAAGTCCATGTGTCGACACCCAGAGGGAAAGTGTCGACACTTAAGAAAGCTTGTGTCGACACTTAAGAAAGCTTGTGTCGACACCCAGACAAGCAGTGTCGACACTTGGAGTCATTGTGTCGACACCCGGGATGCAGAGTCGACACCAGACAGAAAGTGTCGACACTTGGAGCTGTGTCGACACTCAGTGAAGTAAAGTGCAGACAGAAAGTGTCGACACAAGGAGCTGTGTCGACACCCAGTGAAGCTGTGTCTACACCAGAAAGTGTTGACACTTGGAGCTGTGTCGACACTCAGCAAAAGTCTGCAGAGTCTCAGTACAAGTGTCGACACTCAACACAATGTGTCGACACTATGCAGAAGAGTCAGCACTTAAAGTAAGTGTCGACACTCAACACAATGTGTCGACACTCAATAGAAGAGTCAGCATTTGAAGTATGTGTCGACACCCAGAACAATGTGTCGACACACAGCTGAAGACTCAACACTTGAAGAAAGTGTCGACACAAGGAGCTGTGTCGACACTTAGCAAAGAACAGAATTATTTCCAAAATATTCTAAGTACAAGTGTCGACACTATGCGAATGTGTCGACACTCAGTTGGAGTCTCAACAAGAAGAAGGTGTGTCGACACAAGGAGCTGTGTCGACACTCAGCAAGAATCAACATAAAAGACTATGTGTCGACACCTAGAAGCAGTGTCGACACTTAACAGATTCAACATAAGAAGTTGTGTCGACACAAAGGAGATGTGTCGACACTTAGAAGAATTCAGCAAAAGCTAGAAGAACAAGTATTTGTGCCGACACTCAATTTCAGTGTCGACACATGCAGAAGAATCTGTGTCGAGACATACAAGGAATTGTGTCGACACCTTGTAGTCTTGTGTCGACACTTACATAACTTGTGTCGACACTTGGTCTATAAGTGTCGACACTTAAAGACAGAAAGTCTCGACACTATCAGACAGACAGAGATTTTCAAGAAGTGACTGGTTGACATGACAGCTGCCGATCCAGCCGGTCTACAACAACTGTCAGAGATGTCAGAAGTCAGTTATGAACCGGACCAGCCGGTTACCATGAAAAAGGCCTATAAATAGGCACCCACAGTTTACAGAAACTGTTGTTGTGGTTGTTGAGAAAGAAAAATAAAGTTGTTGAAGTATTCATTAAAGTGGTACTCAAAGCATCAACACAAGAAGATCTTGCAGTCCAAGTGCAGATCTAAGAAGTTGGAGAGAGAGGGCTCCTTCCAAGAAATCAGCCTTTGGAACTAGGCTGAGAAGAAGGATTCAGATTCAGTCTGGATCTTAAGTGGCAGAGGTCAAGGAACAACTGCAGAGGATTCAGCCTTATTCAGTTCTACTCAAGAAGCTTTGAAGAAAGCTAAGTCAGGGTGAATCCAGCTGAGTTCTTCCAAGAACTCATCAAGAATCTCTCAACTCCCCTCCTTTAATTCTGAGTTGTAGAGTTATTATTTGTATTACATTTGTAACTTGTAGGATCCATTGGATCTGAGTGATTTGTAAGCCTATATTTATAAAGGCTGAGGGTAGGGCTTGTTAGCCTGAGTGTAGGAGATTGTGATCTCTAAGTGTAGGCCTTGTGGCTGAGTGTAGGCCTTGGTTGGCTGAGTGTAGGCCTTGATTGGCTGAGTGTAGGCTTTGGGATAAAGCTGAGTTGTAAGGCTTTGGGCCTGAGGTAGGAACCAATTTGGGTTCTGAGACAGTGGAGAAGTTTGGCCAAATCTAGTACACTGCTAGATTGGCGAAGGGGGAAAGTGGATGTACCCATATCTTGGGGAACCACTATAAAACACTGTGTGCTGTGCTGTGATTGTGTTGTGTATGTTTTGTTATTGCTGTTTGCTGTGCAAAAGTAGTTAGAACTCTGTGATTTAACTGAGTGGCTGCCAACAAAGTTAGAAAAGGATTAGGTCACCTATTCACCCCCCTCCCCCCCCCCTCTAGGTGTTTAGGTACCATATCTTTCAACTATAGCTACGTTCCTTCTGGACGGTGATGCTAGGTTGTGGTGGGAAGGCTTGGAGCTACACCTCTTGAGGTGAAGGCAAATTACAGACGTCTCGATGGAGGAGTTCTCGAGACTGTTCTTGGCTAAGTACCTCCCTCCGACTCAGAAGATTGCTTTGGAGAATGAGTGTCTGAAATTGGTGCAAGGAGAGAGTAGCGTGGATGAGTATCTCCATGAGTTTACTCGGTTGGGTCGGTATGCTAGCTCTACGTTCGTAGATGAGGAGCGTAAGACCAACCGTTTCTACGAAGGTCTGAGAGATGACTTGAGGCTACTACTCTCGGGGCCGATGACGCAAGGCTTCTTGACCCTGGTCAACACGGCCCACTCTTTGGAAAAAGATATGAAGAATGTACAAGCAAAGAAAAACTTTGGTGATAAGAAGTCTGAGTTCAAGGTGCCGACTACCTCAAAGTCTAAGTATCGTAAGTTATTTAAGAAGGCTAGGACTTCGGGTTCAGCTTCTTCTTCTGGTGCTTCTGGGGCGACTACGGGTCGGACCCCGATGCATGTTTTACTTGTGGGAAGCCGGGGCACTTTGCCCGTGACTGCTGGAGCGGACGTCCCAAGTCTGAAAGGAAGACTAGAGCAACTTATGAAGAGAAGGGCAAGGCGGTGGAGTGAACTGCGTCCCATTATGCTCTGGCTCAACCAAGGGTTTATAATTTTGGCCAACAGGAGGCCATTAAGCAAGCGGATGTGGTGACAGGTATGGATTGAATTCATAGCCAGTCAAATTATTTTATACTTGGTATGTGTGTGTTACCTTACCACTGCTTGTTTAAGATTTGTTTTGATTTGTGAGTATCCAACAAGAGCACTCTTTGATACGTGAGATTCACACTCCCTTTTGTCCGAAGGGTTCATATCGCGCATCAGAGTACCTTCTTCGGTGGCGAAGGACAAACTGGATGTGATGTTTCCCAATGGGTGTTCGATGCACGCAGAGAGAATCTGTGGCATTCAGATTCGTATTGGGAGTTAGGAGTTCCATTTGCTAGCATCGCTACTGCCGCTGGTGGAGTTCGACGTAATATTTGGCATGGAGTGGCTCTCGGAGCAGTAAGCTTATATTGATTGCGGTCGCAAGGAAGTCAAGTTGGGAACAGGTCGTAAGATGACTTTTACAGGCTTGAAAGGGTCGAGCAAGACTTTGATGTCTGCTCTTCAGGTGGTGAAGGCGGTTCGTGCTGGTGTAGAGCTGTTCTTTACGTTAGTGGATGTTGCAAAGCCTAAGCCTTCATTGTATAGTATTTCAGTGGTAGCTGAGTACCCTGATGTGTTCCCTGGTGATCTTCCTGGAGCCCCGCCTCAACGGGAGATAGATTTCACGATTGAGCTAGTGCCAGGTGCGAAACTTGTGTCATGCTCTCCATATCGGCTAGTGCCTAAGGAGATGGCGGAGCTGAAGGTGCAACTTCAAGAATTGTTGGAAGAAGGTTTTGTGCGTCCAAGTTCATCGCCTTAGAGCGCACCGGTCCTCTTTGTTAAGAAGAAGGACGGGAGCTCGAGACTCTATATTGATTATCAGGAGTTGAACAAGCTAACGGAAAATAACAAGTACCCGACCCCAAGGATTGATGATCTATTTGATCAGCTAATCGGGTCGACGGTGTACTCAAAGTTGGATCTCAAGTTTGGATACTATTAGCTGAGGATAAGGGAGAGTGATATCCCCAAAACAGCTTTTAGTACGAGGTACGACCATTACGAGTTTACGGTCATGCCGTTTGGGCTGACAAATGTGCCGTCAGTGTTCATGGATTTGATGAACTGAACTTTCAGGGAGTACTTGGAAAATTTTGTGATCGTCTTCATCGACGAGATTTTGGTGTACTCGCAGAGTGAGGAAGATCACTTCAGGCATCTTCACTTGGTATTGGAGACGCTAAGAAGGAATCAATTGTACGCCTAGTTCTCGAAATGCGAGTTTTGGTTGTCCTCAGTGGCATTCCTCAGTCATATAGTGAGTGGAGAGGGGATTGCGGTGGATCCGACGAAGATTGTTGCGATACGAGAGTGGCCTGTGCTTGTTACGGTAGCGGAAGTCCGGAGTTTTCTGGGGATTGACGGCTATTACAGGCGCTTTGTGGAGAAATTCTCGCGGATAGCGTTACCTCTCACTACTTTGACGAGGAAGGAGCAGAAGTTCATTTGGACGTCGGAGTGCGTACGAGCTTTTGAGGAGTTGAAGTGTCGGTTGACCCCGGCTCCTGTGCTGAGTTCGTCGAGTGGGACCGAAGGCTTTGAAATCTACAGCGATACTTCGGGCAGTGGTTTGGGTTGCGTGCTACTGCAGCATGGAAGCGTTATAGCGTATTGCTCGAGACAGCTGAAAGTGTACGAGAGGAATTATCCGGTCCATGACTTGGAGTTAGCGGCCATGATTTTTGCCTTGAAGCTGTGGAGGCACTACTTGTATGGGGTAAGGGTCGATATTTATACCGACCATAAAAGCCTGAAATATTTGTTGGATCAAAAAGGTCTGAACATGCGGCAGCGTAGATGGATGGAGTTCCTGGGGGACTATACATTCAAGATTCACTACGTGTCTGGTAAAGGCAATGCGGTTGCGGACGTGTTGAGTCACAGGGCCCCACCTCAAGCTAATTGGCTGTCGGTCCATGACGAGCAGTTGGTTTGGGATTTGGAGGCGTTGGAGATCTCTCGCGTAGACAAGCAGTCGAGTGCTGAAGCGCTATTGAACTATATGGAAGTTTAGTATGACCTGGCTGATCAGATTCGGCAGGCTTTGGGTGTGGATATTGTGGAAACCACCCGTCACCGCACATCTTCCCAAAATCCCGAGGTGATGGTAAGGGGGACGGGGGTACATAAACACAAAAGACCACCCGCTGCAGGCAATGTGAGACTAATCCAACCACGGGATGGCGGGGATATTCCGCCACACGGGGGGGGGGGGGGCCACCGGGGTCAACACCCAGACCTGGAACGCGATGGGGAAGCCCAAATATGCGGTTCCACACACTCCCAATCCCACTGGACCTTGGTCCTCAACACACGCCCGCAGCGGGATGGCTCTGATACCATGTGGAAACCACCCGTCACCGCACATCTTCCCAAAACCCTGAGGTGATGGTAAGGGGGGACGGGGGTACATAAACACCAAGGACCACCCGCTGCAGGTAATGTGGGACTAATCCAACCACGGGATGGCAGGGATATTCCGCCACACGGGGGGCCCACTGGGGTCAACACCCAGACATGGAACGCGATGGGGAAGCCCAAATATGCGGTCCCACACACACCCAATCGCGCTGGACCTTGGTCCTCAACAGATAGCAGTATGAAGCAGCTCATGGTTGAGGCTTTGGATGGGTCAAATTCCCAATATGAGGTTGTTGATGGTTTGCTTTGAAAAGACGGTCATTTGTGCGTCCCAAATGTGGGCACTTTGCGGGTGGAATTGTTGTACGAGGCACATCATACCAAGTACTCGATTCGCCCGGGGAGTACGAAGATGTACCGCGACATGAAGAAATTGTTCTAGTGGTCAGGACTGAAGAAGGATGTGGCATTGTACGTGGCGAAGTGCTAGACGTGCGCCTTGGTAAAGAAGCTACGCCCGAGGTTCCTTGGACCGTTTGAGGTTATGGAGCTGATTGGTGAAGCAGCGTATCGTTTGAAGCTATCAGTGGAGCTTAGTGGTCTTCATGATGTATTCCATATATCAGTGCTACGGAAGGCAGTACAAGAGCCTTCACATGTGATCGCGGTGGATCAAGTGCCGGTGGATAATGGGTTGACGACGAAGATCAAGCTTGTATGAAATGAGGACTCGGAAGTCAAGCAGCTAAGCAATAAAGAGATCAGGATGGTCAACGTCCGTTGGGACAATTGCGGTCAGGAAGAGCTCTCTTTAGAGCAAGAGCAGATCATGCTTGAGGAGTACCCGGAGTTGTTTCACTCGGGTACCGTTTAAGTTTTATGTTTCTTTCCTTTATGTAATTTCGAGGACGAAATTCTTTTAAGAGGGAGAGAGTTGTAACGCCCCGAAACTCAAAAGAGCGACGGGAGGCATTTTCGGCCAAATTTGGAATTTGGCAGGGGGCACACGGCCTGGGACACGAGCATGTCCCAGGGCGTGTCGTGTTTGGGTCGACGATTTGGCCGAGAGGTCAACGAATTTTGGATTTGACGATCGTCGATCAACGAACACGGCCTGAGACACGGGCGTGTCCCAGGGCGTGTCGAGCTCGTGTCGACGACCTGCTAGGGAAGTCGACATTTTTCATTCGACGATGTGTCGAGACAGGGAACACGGCCTAGTACATTGACGTGTCCAAGGCCATGTCGGGTGGTCGACGAACTGCGCTCGACGAAGTGTCGAGACAGTGAACACGGCCTTGAGCACAGGTGTGTCCGGGTTTGACACGGGCGTGTCAAATTGGACACGGGCGTGTCCAAGACCCGTGTGAGTCTCGGTTTGGTGTTGGTACTGTGTTGATGGAGGAACACGCCCGGGAACACGGGCGTGTACTGGCTGACATGGGCGTGTCAGGTCGAACACGGGCATGTCGAGTGCCCATGTGTTTTTCGAGACACGTCGATTTCGACGGCGAATGGGGGATACGGCCCTGGACATGGGCGTGTCGCAGGCCGTGTTCGGCCCAGGTTTTACATTTCAGCTACGGATCGTGGCCGTTCGTTTCCTTATTTTGGGATCCGACGGCTGGGGGTTGTTCCTATTGGGATATACCCGTGAATAGGGTTTCAAATCCCTCACTACTTTCACTTAAGTCTCTTTATAAAGTCTAGAGAGAGTGTAGAGCAAGGAAGAAGAAAGGAAGCTAAATCCGGTTGCCGGCGGAGTTACGGAGCTCCAAATCGCGAGCCGACTTCGGATCTACGGAGGCAAGGAGATTGCGGTGCTTTTCATCCGAATACATTTCCATGGCGCCAAGGAAGAACGCTAGGATAACGATTTTCTACTTGAGCATGTGAAGCTCTCTTTTCCTTTGCATAGGAAGCCCGCACTCGCAAGTGTGCGGTGAGTTGAGGCGTTCCTTCGGGTAGACATGAATAGTCCCCGTTGTGTACATGTAGAGTCCGTAAACGTGAACGGATATAGACATGATGTGTGAATCCTACTCGGACAAGTTGGTCTGGATCGGTGATGTTGCATTGCTTGAATGGTCGGAGAAGACTCCGTGCGAATGGTTGCTTTTCGAGTTTTCTACGCGGTAGATTGCAGCAGGGAGCCTTGGGGATTAACTCCAAGGTGCACCCGAAAAACTAGGCAGATGTGTGATTCTGCTAATATGGTGGCCTGGGAGCCAAATTGAACATAACCAGGTTATGTGAAGTGTGTAACGGAAACGGGACTCGGGAGAAGTTTGACCCGCGCATATGGCTTAAATTGTCATTGCGATGTGAACATGGGTTAGACGGAACCATACCCGTTCTATGTCGTTTGGTTGGAGCCGTTGGCATAGATGAGAGTCTTAGGCGGTCTTTGGCTTAAAATGAAGTGACTAATGCCGGAAAGACTAAATGCTCGCGAGATCGGCAGTCCAAGTGGCACTGGTGAGACCGAGATGTCTATGGCTTAAACTGACGTGACATGGACTGGTTCATTGAGAATGTGCCCTGAGTGCACGGGGTGTGTGGTCGTAAGTGCCTACGCCTGTGTTGTTGTGTGATTACACTACGACTGGATTATGTTAACAAAGTGCAGGGAAGGAGTGTCGCCGCCCCGAATTGGGGGCGGGATCGTTATAATTTGGTCAGCATAGCTGACCGTTGCATTTGTTTGCCATCATGCGGTGGATTGTTGTTTGCAAGTGCTGCGGAGCCGAGTGCTAAATAGCGGGCCAAAGCCCATGTAGCTGAGCCGGCCCTCGAAGGCCTAATTTTGAGTGTTTTCTGTTATTCATGTATGGTCGGTCTGCGTGCCGAGGTTTGGAAAACATTGATATTCAAGCAAACTATTGTACGGCATTAAGGCCAATACTTGTGTATTTGCACGTTCATTCCTGTTGGCTTTGTGGTGGACATTCATGCTAGTAGCTGAGTTCTTTAATTTGCAACTATTAAAATTGCCTACTCTAGAATGACTCTGTGTAGGACGTTGTATATTAGTTGGATGGTTTCAATTGAGTAACAACTCGGTCTGTCTGTGGTATATGGCGTCGGGCCCCGGCCGGACCTACTGCTATATGCTATGCGACGGATAATGGGTGTTATAGTATGAACTCCACGACAGTCAGTTCTCGGTTTCAACAATTCCCTACCTCAGGTTTTTCTCAACCCTACCTCAGGTTCACCTATAAACCCTACCTCAAATCCAATCACTGGGCCTTACAACTCGGGCTTGAACAAGCCCTACCTCAGATCTCAGGAAGACCTTGCAACAACAATAATAAAAAGTTTGTTACAATAAATTTAGACTCAAGAAATATAGATCGTTTAGCTTTGACTCTTCCTGGGCTATGCAGAGAAAGCCCTCTTCTAATAGAGGGAGACAAAGTTTAACGCTCAATGTCCAATGCTCAATGCCAATGCCTTGCATTCGTGAGTGTTAGCGAAGACTCCAGAATAATACTTTCTTGTACGCTCGCCTCCCAGCTTCGCGCTCTCCAAAGCTTCAAGGACTTGACCATTTTCTCCAAAAAAAAGTGCTCTCATTCAAGCCCCGAGGACTTAGCTAATTTCCAGCTCCGGGAGAAGGCACCGAGCACTCGATGGACATTCTCGTCAAAGCTCCGCGGACATAGTTTATTTTCATGCTCTTCCTGTACTTACAGCTTGTAATGAAGAGGTGGTCTGTGACCCTCCAAGGAGATTACCACTACTTGTAACCTCAAATATTTTAGTGAATTTTGACTCGAAACAGATCATGTCATATAGTTTTTCATCTTTTCTGAATTTTTCACAATAAAAAACTTCCGCTAAGATAGTCCGGTTCTCCGCACCGGAGAAAAACTGGGTGACCCACATGTTTAATTTCTTGAAATTAGACTAAAATAAAATTGTACTTATAAAATAATTCTATAGAGAGTGGAAATATTCCATTTCAATTGAAACCATAAATATTTCACGAAATGACATTTTTCAGTAATATAGAGACGAAATATTCCATTTCGATTGTTAATTTGTTGTACAAAAAATCATAATAAATGTGGATTATTTTGGGTGAAACGTTACTACTAATGACATGAGCTGTGTGTCAAAGAACCAATAATTGGAAAAAAAAATTTTGGTCAGCCGGCCTAAAAAAAGGTTTGCTCGGCCAATAAAAAGATACAAACAGTTGGGGCCTCTTTGCACAATTTTACTGTGTATTACGGACCCCACAAAATAACAAAACTATCCTCCTTATCATTAATGTAGACCTAAAGAAGATCGGGTGCCCGGACCCAATTTTTACTCCAACAATTGGGCAAACATCCATATTCCAATTTTCCAATCAGCCAGCCACAATTATTCGCGCCATTTCACATCGGGCGCCACTCCAACCAGATTTTACTGCGCGGATCCCACCATCCACCGAACGACGATTCACCCCCCGTCCTTCCAAAACTACATATCGCCACGTGTAATCCCCACCAATTCCGAACCCCGCGAAACGCCAAGATACCCTCGTGCCTGAGATTCCGATTCTCGCTGTACCCCCGGGCCCACCTACCTCGCCCCTGGGACCCACACCACATCCCCAACATCCTGGACGTGGGCCTCACCGCCAATAATTCATCGCCACATCCCAGCCGTCCGCTTTCGAGCAATCGCCCTCGGCAAAAAGCCACTGCTACCTCGCCCGTCTCTTCTCCGCCGGATCATTTTAGCGGTGGTAGACGACAACTGGCCGCCGGTCCCACCGCGGTCTCCAGCAGCCAGCCAACGTCAATCCTTCACCGTTCAATGTGCGCTCCTTCTCACATCCTTCATCTTAATCAACGCCAATCGCAATTATAGCTAATTAATATAACTTATCGCGTGATTAAGCACTAATGACAAGTATTACCATGGATCAAATTCACACCAAATGAAGAAGTGAAATGAAATCCAAATGAAACGCAGAAGCTCAGGGCAAGTTTATAAGGACGGGCGGGACAGCATCGGCTCCTTGCCGCTCGATTCAACGGAATGGGTAGGAGACTCCTCTCGGCCGCTGCAGCCGACGACATCCTGCGTCATAGCGCCGCCGTCTCAGCCGGTGCTAGCGCCTCCGACCACGTCGAATTGGACGAGGGGGAAGTATGGGCTGCCGCTGCCTTCTCCTCCGGCGACGGCGGAAGGACGTGGCGGCGGCAAGTTGATTTAGTTGACTGCCGGTGCCACGTAGGTGGCCTGTCGAAGGCTTTCGAGGGCGGCTCCGCAGAAGCAAAGTCGGCGCCGGTGGCGGCAAGCCTTCCGGATTGGCCGAGAACCGGTACGTGCCGGTTCGAACCTACTCCGGCTGTGGTTGGATCCGGTAAGAAGGAAGAGGAGGAGGAGGAGGAGTGGGTCCCGCCGCACGAGTACCTAGCAAGGGAGCACGGAAGATCGGAGTTAGCCACGTCGGTCTTAGAGGGGGCCGGTCGAACTCTGAAAGGTCGAGACATGAGCCGGGTTCGAAATGCAGTCTGGAGTCAGACCGGGTTCTTCGGCTGAACCAATTCTTCAGCCTTCAGCACAGAATTTTATTCTTAATATATTTTCAGAATTTAGTAGTCTGTTTCCTGCGCTTGTTTCTAAGGTCCTTTTGGTAAATTGTTAATACTACATAAATTGTATTAGATTTCTACGTGAATTTTGTATTTGCTCATGCCAATAGAATTTTAGAGCTAAATTAAAGTACATATTGTCAATAATATTCTCATGCGAAAAGGCCTTCCCAAAAGGCCCGATCGGGCCGGCCCGGACCGGGCCTGATCGGGCCCGGGCTTTTGCAAACCGGGCCGAGTCCGGGCCCTTTCTTTATCGGGCTCGGGCCGGGCCCGGGCTTTGACCCCGGGAAGGGGCCCGAGCCGGCCCCCCGGGCCAGGCCGGGCCGGGCCGGGCCCTCTTAAGAAAAAAAAACTACTTAAAAAAATTTAAAAAATGAAATAAAAATTAGAATAAAAAATTTTATTAATATTGAAATTTTAAAAAACAAAATTACACTTTTAAAAAAAAATAGAAAAAAAGAAATTTATTATTTTAAATGATAATAAAAAAATTACATTTTTACAAATTCAGGTTGTCCATCTTATCTTCAATTTCCTCGGAGCTCTCCTTCAACGCTGAAATGTGTTGCTTTCTATTCGTAGCATCCAAATAATCATTGTAGCAGATGCATAGTTCGAGTGATTCTTCATTTAGTCGGCTCCTCCGCGTGTTCAAAATCCTGCCACTAAGAGAAAAAGCGGACTCGAAGCTACTGTACTAGCTTGAATTGTTAGTAAATCACGGGTCATATAGGCCAAAATTGGATAGGTATTAGCTTTACCTTTCCACCACTTTAAGATATCGAAGTTTTCGATCTCTTTCGTAGTCATAAAATCACGAAATTGCGTTTTCGTATACAGTCCTAATTCGTTTAAACTACTCGATGTGCGTGCTTTTTTTTCTGGAAGCTAATTCTTAAATTTTATTTGTAAAAGAATCTTTTGTCCTAGGTTGTGTTATTTATTCTCGGGGTCGTGAGGCATATAAGTTGTCGTAATAATTAAAACATTCGGTAAAAATAGAATTAAATTTAGTAGTACTAACGTCGTCAACGTCATCGAAACTTATATTTATGTCTAAGTTAACGTTAATTTCATCTATTAAATTTTCTACGCCGTCTACAGCGAATAACGGGTTTAAAGCGGCGGCGCATGAAAATGCAGGAGGCATTTCTCTATAGTATTTTAAAAAATTTTCTTCTATTACTTCAATTAAAGGAAGCCATCCGGAGTGTTGCTTAAAATAGTTAAGTTTTTGTGCGATATTTACAAAATTTTCAATTACTAACGAGCTAGTGGGATAATAAACAACAGTTAAAAAAACAGTCGCCCTATAAAAACATTTTAATAAATCCATGTAATGAAATAGTACGTCTCAATCGTTATCAGTTAAATTATGATTATTTGTCATAGTGTAATATTCCATAAGAAGTGTTTTTTGTTGAAACGCTCTTTTTAACATTTTATATGTGGAGTTCCATCTTACAGGCATATCAAATTGAGGTTTCAAATATTTTTGACCTTGTGCGATCACAAATTTTCGAAAATCTTGACTTCGCTGTTTTGTACAATAAATAAATCTAAGCATAGTACGAATTTTCTCAACATATGGTTCCATAGCTTCTAAACTATCCTGTACCACTAAGTTTAAAACGTGACACACACATCGAGTGTGAAAAAACGCATCGTTGAGCATTGGTTTTAATTCACGTTTTAACCACTCTACTGCGGTATTGTTATTACTAGCGTTATCAAAAGAAATACTCATTATTTTATCCTTTATTTTAAATTCACGCAAACATTTAATAATTACCGAATATATAGCCTTACCCGTGTGCGGAAATTCAAAACCTTCAAAACATATTACGCGCTTATTTAAATCCCATGAAACGGGATCGATCCAATGAGCCGTTATACAAATATAAGATAACCCTACCCTTACGCTACTACTCCAAACGTCGCTCGTTAAACTCACACATGCCTCGAAAGTTTCAAAAAATTTTATTAAATCTTGTTTTGCATTAAAATATAATTTAAGTGCGTCGCGTCTAATAGTGGATCTACTTACTTGTTGATATTTGGGCTGAAGCCCTTCGTGTATATACTTCGTCGTCTCATCGTTGTCGTAGTGACTGAATGACAACCCACGTCTGATGACGTTTTTCGCCTGTAGGTCTCGCTGTCTCGCTTGATCGTACGTCCAAATTTGTCCTGATGCTGATATTTGTCCCTGACTGGACTCGGGAGCTTGCTTTGCAAAACAGGACTTAGCGTGTCTCGCTAGTGTTGAGTTGCCGGTAAGAGTTAGCAACTTTGAGCACAACTTGCACCGCGCCTTGAATTATTCGCCGACTTTAACCTTGTCGAAATGCTCCCAGACGGGCGCCCTCCGATTATGCTCCACCACTTCGATCGTGCTTTGAGTCGACGACGCCGGCGTTGAGGACGACGATGCCATGCAGCGAGAGAGAGTAAGAGAGTAAGAGAGGGAGAGAATAAGTGAGAGAGAGAGTGGAAGAGAGAGAGAGTGAGTGAGTGGAAGAGAGAGAGAGAGAGAGAGAGAGAGAGAGAGAGAGATATGGAAGAGAGAGAGAGGGGATCGGGTAGAGGGGGGGGGGGGGGGGGGGTTTATAAAAAAAAATTTAATAAATTTTTTTTTAAAAATAAAATATGGTTTTGCCTATGCCCTAGGCCAAAACACTGCAGCCAGCAGGGCTGCTGCAGCCCTGCTGGCTGCAGTTCCAACGGCTCTAAGAGCCGTTGGATTTCCAACGGCTCTTAGAGCCGTTGGCAGCAGGTCCGGGCCGGCCTGCGGGCCCGGTCCGGGCTTCGCCCGTGCCCGGGTCCGGGCCCAGGCCGGCCCGATTTTCGGGCTTTGCCCGGCCCGGCCCGGGCCGGGCATCGGGCCGGGCTAGCCCCCAAAACCAGGGCCCTGTAAGGACCCTGAGCCCGGTCTCGGCCCGGGCCGGGCTTTTTCCGGGCCGGGCCGAAAAAGGCTTTCGCCGGGCCGGGCTCGGGCCGGCCCACTGGGCCCGGGCCTTTTGGGCAGGACATTGCGAATTATCCAAAAAAGAAAAATCTACCAGCAACCATTATTTATTAGAAATGTTATCATCACAACAACATATGCTTCAATTCTATATTATATTAGAACCCCTAAAATAATATATTTTTTACACCAAAAAAAAATCATAATTTTTTTGAAAAGGAGGAAAACTTAGAACTGAAGAGGAGGTGCATCCACTTTTGTGACGATTAGCTCTTTATGTTGAATCCATCTCCTCTTATCTGAGTAGTTGATTCAGCAAGTAGTATTGTCTTCCTCTGATTTTAGTTGAATAAAAAAAGAATAATTTTATTGGCAAACCTTATTTAGATATTGGCAAATCTTACTTTTTTCAAATCTCCTCTAAATTCTTCCTCTATTTTAAAATCTAAAGGCAGCCCAACAACCCTAAAAACCCGATTCCCAAGCCGATAACGGGATGTTCCTCCATGACTACGATCGCGCATCTCCTTCCCTATCCAGTTCGCCGCCGCCGCCTTCCCCCTCCAGGTCGCCACCGCCGCCTTCCCCCTCCAGGTCTCCGCCGCCGCCTTCCCTCTCCAGGTCGCCGCCGCCGCCTTCCTGCTCCAGGTCGCCGTCGCCGTCTATCAGCACTGATGATGGCGTCCATTAGGGCTTTAAGCACACACAATCCCCAATATTTCCTGTGAGAAAAGCCTGCAACTACATGAGCTCTCATCACCTCCAGTCACGTCCTCATTTCCCATTTGGAACTCCTCAGGATTCCCCCACCTGGCCACGATTTCCCTCCACGACGTCAATGACACTGATACCCTGTTTTTTTTCCAATTCCTGTTCGTTTTTTCTGAACCGGTATAAAAGGGGTTGATGCTGCTTTGGATAATGCTAATATTAAAAAAAACTGATATTATAATTTGTTATTGGGTTGTTGAATATGTTTTTGATTGTTGTGTAGTGATTTCGTGAGATAGGGATGTTGATGTAGTTGAATATTAAAATCTTGTTGTTGCTTCCTTTTTAAAGTTGATCCTGCTAATTTCCGTTTGTGGAGATATTGAATAGTAGTGTTGTATTGAAGTTTTTTTTTGGGAGTTGAAAATTGTTGCCTACTGTATTTGATTGGGTTGTTTGCTTCTTTGAAGGAGAGAATGTGCTGATCTTTTTGTGATTTGTATACTGAAAGTGGAGTTGGGTTCTATTTGTGAGCTTGGGTAACGATTTCCTCTACTCTCTTGTGTGTGATTCCTCATACGTGGTTTGTGTGGTGAAAGAGGCCTGCAGCGGTGTAAAGGCTCTGAGAGGAAATACAAAAAGCCTGCATTAAATTATTGTATTTTTGGTTCAAATTATTGTCAATATTGTATAACATAGATAGTTTTGATTTTATTTTTAATTTTTCTCTTGATCTGCCATTAACATAATGGTCTGTGATTAAATTTCTATGATCTGCAATTAACAATGGGCTGCCATTAGCATAAATAGGTTTGTCAATAACATCGTCCTAAAAAAAATCCTTGAAATTGAATCATCTAGGTAAACTCAGGGCTTCCGTAGACTAGTTTAAATTGAATTGTCTTAGCTCGGGGAGCGGTCGAGCGTGCAAACAGTTAATGAAAATGAGACGGTAATGTAAAAAGCCATGGAAAAGTGTAAATTTTTTTAATGTATATTTAGGTACAAAACGGGTTCGGAGACTTTACGGGTCAGGTTCGGATATCGGGATATTCGATACCCATATTAAACCTAGGGTTTGTCTATAAAACCCAAGCAGGGGGCAATGGGGATGTAGTTCCACTTTGACCACCACCCGGGATGGTTTGAGCGATCTAATAATCTCGAAGTAGACGCCCTAGCAGCTCCTAATCTTGTGCGCTCATTTTCTCTGCTATTTTTGGCCGCCTGGAGGGAAAGCACCGCCGCTCACGGTTCTTGCGTCGCTGTTGAAAATTGTGAAGTGAAAGTGATTGATTGAGCAGACCACGCGGCCTGGGCGGACTGATGGTGCAGTCTGGGTTAAGTGATGGTGCGCCTGGGTGAACTGATGGTGTGGCTTAGGCGGCCTATCTACTGCGACCTGATGGAAGTGTTCTATCAGCTCGGCTTGCGATTTAGCTATTGGCTTGTTCTCCTTGATGTAACCGAGCGGATTGGTGGTGTATCCGCGGTAGTGTGGTTGACTCAGTTCGAGTCCGCGAAATCCGTTGTGGCGGACTGAGTTTGGAGATCGCGAAATCGACATTGGTCCATGCCTTGATCTCTGTTGATGCGGTGGGTGATAACCACGCTCTTGGTGGCGGACTGTCCATGGAGCTTGCGTTCTGGCTTCGTGTCCGCCATCCTCGTGCCATATGATTGGTGGTTGCTGGACTTGGTCACAATCTGTGACAAGTCCAGGGTATTCACATAGCCCGCGGTGTCCACTGGTTGACCGAGCGATCTGTGCCTGTTGGTCGTGGACTCGTGTGGCGGGCTGGTGCGGTATTCACAAGGTGTGCGGGCTGGTGTTATGTCCGCGTGTAGCATGTAGACTGGTGCAGTATGTGGGTTGTTGGTCTGCGTGTTGCATAACGCGCGGACTAGTAAGGTGTCCGCTAGGTTGCGGACTGGCTTCCTGACTGCCTGGAGAATCGACTGTTCTGGCCTTGTCCTTGCGGACTCGGCGGACTGGATTGTGCTAGCTGCGAGCTGGGGTGGTGACTCTATTCACTAGGGCGGTGACCACACTCCTCATCCCGCCTATAAATAGGACCCCTCCGTCACTTCAATAGTAACTGAATGGACAGTAAGTTGAGTGCAGATTATTTGTTGCGGCCTCGGTTTTGTAATCCGCGCGGTTTGAGAATTACTGGTTGTTGTTTGCAGATTGCGCGGCTAGTACTATGAAACCAGGAGTCTGGTTCTGATTGCGGTGAGGAAGCAGTGGAGCTTACGGTTACAATCAGCAATTTGCAGCCGGTCACACTTTGCGGCCAGCCAGTCTTCTCTCCATCGGTCGTCACCAAAAAAAGCCATCGATCTGAGCATGCAATCAGTCCGCTGGAGAGAGTATGAGGTAAGTCGCTTTCGTCATGCAACTTTGCTGGCGTTGGACTTGGATTCATTTTGCTGACTTTCCGTTCTTTGTCGCAGGCTGCCGAGATTGAGGCCGCCAAGAAGCTCTCTAAATGCGAGGCGAAACTCTCCAAGTCTCATGCAGAGTTGAAGGCGGCCCAAGTCCGCGCCGCCGAGATGGAGAGTCGCCTAACTGCCCTCGAGGGCGACGCGAGTTCTTCAGCTCCTCAGCAAGGCGCACCGCGGCCGGAGGACGACCCTTACTATGCGATCAAGAGATCTCGCACTCTGTGGAAGAAGAGGTCGTCGGTCCGCCGCGAGATAGCTCACGCTGCGGAAAATGTCATGCTCGCGAGGCTAAGGCTCAACGGCTAGCTTGCCGAGAGTGAGAAGCAGCTAACTGTTGACGAGCTCATCCCCGAACTGCTCGCCGATGAGTCGACCTCGCCAGATCACCTACCTTCTCCATCATCAGGCTCCAGCAGCAGTGGCAGCGGTAGCAGCAACAGCGGCAGCAGCAGCAATGGTGAGGAGGAGAGCGAGGATGGAGGCAAGGAAGAGGAGGATGGTGATATTGGAAATGACAAATATCGGCCTGATATTGGCGACGACGAGTCCTAGTTGATCCGATATTTCTCATACTCGCACATAGCAGTTAATCAAATTTTGTAATAGCCAAATTTTGTAACTTGTAAAATTTTTGATATATATTTATACAAGTTTGAATTACCGCATTGTTGTTCTTTACTTTCATGCTTGTTGGTTGATGATGCTCGCTAGGCTCATAGGCTCGGGGAGGATGAGTGCTCGTGACGCTTTACTCGCGTGTTGAAATCGTTCATAGTCACATAGTTATTAGTCGCACGACCATAGTCGTTGCAATAACTCTCTTCTCGATACTGGACTATCCTGCACGTATACTCGCCGTAACATACTAGCACGTTTGCCAAGTCGTACTTGCATACTCGCCAAAGACTTGCTCGCATACTCGCCAAAGTCTGCCCGCACCTGCACGATTATTTATTTTTCCGGAGTTAATCCTGACTGGCTCGAAGACCAGAGCCGACACCCAATGAGGAGCTGAGCTTGGTTGATGGCTGGGAGTAGTCGATACCCAACAGGAGCCAAGCTCAATAGGGGGCGGGAATCAGTCGACACCCAGTATGAGCAAGCTCAACTTGGGGTGGGAATCGGTCGACTCGGGGAAGCAAGTAGTTGGTATGCAGGAGAGGAGCTCGTACAGAGTCCTCGGACTACAACATCACTCCAATGAGGATATTGATCTCACTCGAGGAGGTCCTTGGCCAATATGCAGGAGAGGAGCTCGTGCAGGGACTTGGACTTACGACGACACTACACTAGAGGACTTAAAACATTGTTGGAGTCGATAGATCTCAGGAGCCTTGCTCAACTAGAGTGGTGTAAGTTGACTCGGGGAGACAAGTAGTCGGTCTGCAGGAGAGGAGCTCGTACAGAGATCTCGGACTACGACATCACTTCAACGAGGAACTTGATCTCACTCGAGGAGGTCCTTGGCCAATATGTAGGAGAGGAGCTCATGCAGGGACTTGGACTTACGGCGACACTACCACTCGAGGACTTGAAACATTGTTGGAGTCGACAGCTCTCAGGAGCCTTGCTCAACTAGAGTGGTGTAAGTCAACTTGGTGAGGTAAGTAGTCAGTCTGCAGGAGAGGAGCTCATAAAGAGATCTCGGACTACGACATCACTCCAACGAGGAACTTGATCTCACTCGAGGAGGTCCTTGGCCAATATGCAGGAGAGGAGCTCGTGCAGGGAGTTGGACTTACAACGACACTACCACTTGAGGACTTGAAATATTGTTGGAGTCGACAACTCTCAGGAGCCTTGCTCAACTAGAGTGGTATAAGTCGACTAAGGGAGGCAAGTAGTCGGTCTGCAGGAGAGGAGCTCGTACAGAGATCTCGGCCTACGACATCACTCCAACGAGGAACTTGATCTCACTAGAGGAGGTCCTTGGCCAATATGCAGGAGAGGAGCTCTTGCAGTGACTTGGACTTACGACGACACTACCACTCGAGGACTTCGAACATTATAGGAGTTGTTTTTCCTGATACTTTAAGAGATCAACAATGAATCAAGTGTATCAATATATTTGTGGATGAAGAAATTATAAAGAGAACAATGATCTCGTCGTCGTTCAGTTGGGAGGTTGGCGTCCACCCTAGTTCCTGATAGTTCCTCCCGTCGGAGGAGAGATGCAATCGGGGGTAGCTAGACCGACATGCACGGGGGGAGCTGATCTCGGCCGTCAATGCAGGGGTCCGGTCTTACAAGGGCGCTTATATCCCGAGGCATCGTCCCATCGTCTGCACTGTGCTATCTAGGAGAAATAGATCGAAGGAACATTCCCCAATCCAATTGTGGAGATCATGTCAGCTCTACGGTCTGGCTACAAGCGTGCATGCATGAGCGAGGGATAATGTTTTTCCGAGGGTCCTCCGGGACACACTCGCGACTAACATATTCCCTTGGGCTTATCCCCGCTCCTTGGCTGGTTATCCTGCCTTTGAAAATAATGAGGGGTTGTTGTCCAACTGAGAGCTCGAAAAGGTCTATCCTTCCTCGAATCCAAGAGGTTGGATTCCAAACCTGTTCCTGCTAGTTCCTCCAGTCAGATAAGAGATGCAATTGGGGGTAGCTAGGCCGACATGCAAGGGGGAGTTGATCTCGACCATCAATGTATGGGTCCGGTCTTACAAGGGCGCTTATATCCCGAGGCATCGCCCCATCGTCCGCACTGGGCTATCTAGGAGGAACGGGTCGATAGCCGGTTTCTTGGATCGATCTCGGAGCAGAACCTTAAGGCTTCAGAGATGAAATAGCATAAAAGAGAAGCCAAACAGTTGCAACTATCTGTATGTATGTATGAAAACATGTACAAGTAAAATACAACATTAACCTCTAGGGATAGAACCTTTTCAGGTCATCCCCGCTCCAAGTACCTACCAGTTGCTCTCTAACCTTATCATGGAGATAATAGCCTCCAGTGCCCAAGGCTTCTTGGACGATGAAGGGACCTTCCCAATTTGGATGCAGCTTGCCAATTGTTGCTTCTCTTCCTGCGGCATCCACCTTTTTCATGACCAGATCCCCAGCGAGGAAATGTTTTAGACGAACATTTTTGTCAAAGTGCTTCGCCATGCGCCGCTTGATCTCCTCCTGGCGGACGGATGCCAAGTCACGAAGCTCTTCCACAAAATCCAGCGAGAGCCTTTGAGCGTCTTCATTCTCCAAGCGCAATTCCTCGTTGTCGTCCCCAGCTGCTATGACTCTCGGGCTGCGAACCTCAAACTCCACTGGGATGAGCACCTTAGACCCGTGGGATAACTTGAAGGGAGTTTCCCTCGTAGCCGAGTTAGGATTTGTTCTCAGAGCCTAAAGGACTGAGGGGAGCTGCTCTGCCCAATTTCCTTTCAAGTTGGTGACTTTCTTTTTTAGGAGGTTGATGATCAAGTTGTTGGCGGCTTCCACTTGTCCGTTGCTGCGAGGATGATGCACAGAGGCGAATCGAAGATCCATCCATAGCTGCTTGCAGAAGTCCTCTAACTCCAGGCTGGCGAACTATGGCCCATTGTCGATGACGATGGCAAGAGGAATCCTGAACCTGCATGCATTCTCTACCCAAATAAAATTCTTTACAATTTGCGAAGAGGTCTTGGCCAGAGCTTTTGCCTCGATCCATTTGGAGAAGTAATCAATCATGACAAGGACGAACTTCCTTTGTCCACTGGCTAGAGGAAAATGGTCGATTAAGTCCATCCCCCAGATAGCGAAGGGCCATGGATCAGTGATCGAGCACAGATACTGATCTGGTTGTAGTTGAAGAGGCGCGAAGAGCTGACATTGGAGACATTTTTTGGAGAAGGCTTCTGCATCTTTCCGAATGGTGGGCCAGAAATACCCATCCCTTAGGATTCTTTATTCAAGAGTGCGAGTCCCTGAGTGGATGCCACACTCCCCTGAGTGAATCTCCTCCAGGACACGAGGGACTTCAATCTCCGACAAACACCTAACCATAGGACCTGAGATGGTTTTACGATAGAGCTCTCCTTCCTGTAGTAGATAATATGCTGCTTTGTAGCGAAAATTTCTCTGATCCCCTTCGCTGCCAGGAACCTGACTTGTTGTTAAAAAGGAAATAAACGGGTCCCTCCAGGATGTAACACCCACATTCGTCACATGGCATATAACGGTGGGTCCGGTCGGGGCCCCACGCTATAAGTCACAGACAAATAGTGGAATTACTTGTCAAAATCACATTATTCGCATCCTTAACTCAATCCATTCTAGCACAGCATTTTTAAGTTAAAGAACTCAGCTCAGAGAATGTCCACTTCTATATAACTTCCACATTTATATAGCAACACCAGGAATGTATACAACACACACTGGCCTTAAGGCCTTACAGATTTCTCTTTTCATACAATTACAGTTTCGTACATCGGCACGCAGGCCGGTCTCACATGAAATCCAAACACACTTCTTCGCATGGCCTTCAAGGGCCTTTAGCAGCAATCCATCCATTCCACTTGTTCATTCTACCTGCAATTTATCATCCAAGCCAAAACAGAATGTTGGGTACATTGGAATATATGTACCTGATTTGAAGAAGCCTCACCCTACTCAATGATATACATCAAGGTGTATTTGATGTGTTTTGAGTTTATTTGTGCAAGTTAAGTAACTGCAGGTTTGCAGGAAAAGTTTCTAAGTCCATGTGTCGACACCTAGAAGAAAAATGTCGACACTTAAGAAGCTTGTGTCGACACCCAGAGAAGCTGTGTCGACACTTGCAGTAATTGTGTCGACACCAGGAATGCAGAGTCGACACCAGAAGAAAAGTGTCGACACATACAGGCAGTGTCGACACACAATGAAGAAATGTCTAAAGTACAAGTGTCGACACTTAGAAGCAGTGTCGACACCCAGAGGAACTTTGTCGACATCAAAAGTGTCGACACTAGGAGGCTGTGTCGACACTCAGCAAAACATCAACAAAGTTAAAGTGCAAGTGTCGACACTAGGAGGCTGTGTCGACACTCATCAAACTTCAACAAAGTTTAAGTACAAGTGTCGACACAAAGGAGTTGTGTCGACACTCAGCAAAAGTCTCAACACATGAAGAATGTGTCGACACAAAAGAGATGTGTCGACACTCAGCAAAAGTCTCAACACATGAAGAATGTGTCGACACAAAGGAGATGTGGCGATACTCAGCAAAAGTCTCAACACAAGAAGATGTGTCGACACAAAGGAGATGTGTCGACACTCAGACAAAGTTTCAACACAGAAGGCATGTGTCGACACAAAGAAGATGTGTCGACACTTGACAAGTTTCAACACAAGAAGATGTGTCGACACAAAGTAGTTGTGTCGACACTTTGCAGAAATCAACTAAGTATTGAAGAAGAAGGACTTGTGTCGACACACATAATCAGTGTCGACACATTCTGAAGAAGCAATGTCGAGAAGTTATTTCTACAACACAAGGAGTTGTGTCGACACCATGAAGGCTAGTGTCGACACTTAGTCTACTTGTGTCAACACTTGGTCTATTTGTGTCGACACATAAAGACTATCTGTCTCGACACTTTCAGACAGTGACAGAGTTTTCAAGAAGTGACTGGATGACTTGACAGCTGCCATTTCAACCGGTCAACTGCTACTGTCAGAGCTGTCAGAAGTCTGTTAGAAACCGGATCAGCCGGTCACCATGAAGAAAGCTTATATAAAGGCTTGTTCCTTCAATAGAAAGTGTCTGAATCAATAGATTGATGAAGCAATCATTGTAGTGAAATACAACACAACCAGAAGAAGACCTTCAAGTTAAGATCTAAGAAGTTGGAGAGAGAAAGCTCCTTCTAAGAAGACAGCTATTGAACCAGGCTGATAAAGAAAGTTTCAGATTGTGATCTGATTCTCAAGTCAGCAGTTGATTGAAGATCATCTGCATAGAGATACAACCCTACTGTGTTCTAATTCAAGAAGCTTTGGAGAAAAGCCAAGGGAGGTTGATCTCAGCAAAGTTCTTTCAAGAACTCATCAAGAAGCCAGTCAACTCAACTTTCTCAATCAGAGTTGTGGTTATTAATCCTTGTATTTTTTATTTTTTGTAGGATCCTAAGGGATCTGAGTTGTAAGCCTATATTTATAAAGGCTGAGTGGTAGGGCTTGTGTGCCTGAGTGTAGGAGATACATTTCTCTGAGTGTAGGCCTTGTTGAAGGCTGAGTGTAGGCCTTGTTGAAGGCTGAGTGTAGGTCTTGGTGAAGACTAAGTGGTATGGCTTTTGTGCCTGAGTTGTAGGAGTGGGATCACTCTGAGCTGTAGGAACCTATTTGGGGTTCTGAGTTGTAAGATCTGAGGATCTGAGAAGTAGTGGAGAAGTTAGGCCGAATCTAGTACACTACTAAATAGGCGAAGGGGGAAAGTGGATGTACCCAGACCTTGGGGAACCACTATAAATCTTGTGTGCTCTCTGTGATTGTATGCTTGTGTGATTGCTGTGTTATCTGTGCTGAATTGGTGTGAAGAATTGCATATAATTCTGTGTTTCTGCCATAAAAGTCAAAAAGATTAAGTGCATCTATTCACCCCCCCTCTTGGTGGTGTAGGCACTAGTTCGTTCAAGTGGTATCAGAGGGAGGTTACTAAAAAAGGATATAACAGTCTGAGTAAAAGATCCTGTAGGCAGAATCAGTAGAATCAAGAATCAAGAAAATGGCTTCAACAGAGAATCACAAAGAGCTAGGATCCATGAAATTGCAAATCTGCAGAAAGGAGATCTTTGGCATTTGAAAAGAAAGGGTTAGACTTTTTATGGAAGTTTCAGACCCACGAATATATATTACTGTTAAAGAAGGGTCATATGTGCCAATGAAAGTATCTGTTCTAGATGCCAATCAGAGAACACTCAAAGACTATTCATAAATGACCAAGGATGAAATAATTCTGGCCACTATGGACAAGAGGGCCCAGAATATAATTGTAAGTGCAATTGATGATGTCACATTTCAGAATCTGATTCATTGCAAAACATCAAAAGAAATGTGGGACACACTGATAGTCTATATGGAAGGATCAGAAGAGGTAAGACAAGACAGGAAGTCTTTGTTAAACTAAGAGTATAAAAGCTTCAGACAAACCAGGTCTGATAGCATAACTGAATGCTACAAGAAATTCTATAAGATTGTCAATGAATTGATGTCCTATGGAAGAGAGTTCAACAATTATGAATTGAATGATAAGTTCTTGAGATCCCTGACAAAGGACTGGGATACTAAGATTCGTGCCATAAGGGAAATGGCCAAACTAGCTGATATACCTCCTCCAACATTGTTTGGAAAACTATTATCTTATGAGATGCAGTTAATGGAAAGGAAGGAGGAAGAAAAGACTACTAGGGTGGAGCACAAAGAAAGAACTGTGGCCTTCAAGACTGAAGTCAGTAAGAAATATAGAAGCAAGTCTCCATCTCCACCACAAATAGTTGCTGAGACAGTATCAGATACTTCAGATAGCAAGAAGACAGAAAACAGTGAAAGTGATGAAGACTTTGCTGCATTTACTAGGCACTTTTAGAAGTATCTAAAGAAAAAGTAGTGGAGGTCCAAGCCATCCACTTCACGGACAAAAGATGACTACTACCAGAAAAGGAAGTCATCAAGGAATGACAGGAGAAAGTCCAAGTCTAATAAAACTACATCCTCAAAGATAGTTTGCTATTGTTGCAATAGACAAGGACATGTAATAGCTGATTGTCCAGAAAAGAGGAAAGAGTCCACTGACAAGAAGAAGACACAGTTCAAGGGCAAAAAGGAAAGGTCCTTTGTTGCCAAGAAGGATAAAAGTCTGACTGATATGTCATCTTCAGAAACAGATTCAGAAGTTGAAGCCTATATTGGCTTGTTTGCTGAAAAAAGAAGAAAATGAGTTCATGCAGCTAATGAACTCAATTTATGAGCAGGAGGACATTCAGTGCAAGGGACTGATGGCCTTATCAGAAGGAGACAAAATCCAGGATCAGCCTGGACCTAGTCAGGTGAGTCCAAGTGGCCATGCCCCAATATGGTACTTGGACAGTGGATGTTCCAGGCACATGACTGGAACTAGGAGATTGCTGAAGGACTATATACCAATCAAGGATGGTCCTAAGGTTACCTTTGGTGGTTCTGAAAAAGGAATCATCAAAGGCTTTGGTAACATTTCTAGCAACCTAATTACAATTATTCAAGTGTCTTATGTAAAGGGTTTGAAACATAACCTCATTAGCATAAGTCAGCTGAGTGATTTAGGATATGACATCTCATTTGTCAAGGATGGTTGTCATATCAGTAGGTCAAGTGATCAAAAGATCATTCTGACAGGATATAGGAAGAGAAATGTCTATTGTCTAGACATTATGTGTGAGAACAATGCTTCTCCTATTTGTCTTGTAGCTGATGAAAGAGTCTCACATTGTGTTAAATGGCACAAGACGCTGGCTCATATTAACTATAAGACAATTGGCCAACTCTTTAGCAAAGAGTTAGTGAGGAATGGTCCTCATGTTAAGTGTATAAAGGATGGGATATGCTCAGCTTGTCAGAAAGGCAAGCAGACCAGATCCACCTTTAATAGCATTGAGAACAAAGATGTTGTGAGGTGTTTATACCTCTTGCATATGGATCTTTTTGGTCCTATGCCAGTTCACAACCTAGGTAGGAAGGTCTATACATTTGTGGTTGTAGATGACTACTCAAGGTATTCCTGGGTGTTCTTCCTAAGGCAAAAATCTGAAACACCAAGTATCTTTTATAGTTTTGTCAAACAAATTCAGAATGAGTTAGACAGTACAGTGGTCAAAATAAGAAGTGACCATGGTACTAAATTCCAGTCTGATAGTATGACAAAGCTATGTGAAGAGTTTGGGATATTTCAGGAATTTTCCTCACCAAGAACACCTCAGCAAAATGGTATTGCTGAAAGGAAAAATAGAACCTTGATAGAGGCTGGTAGAACCCTGTTGAGTGACACATCTCTCACAGAATATTTCTGGGCTGAGGCAGTTAATACTGCATGTCATGTGATCAATAGGGCTACTATCACCAAGAGCCACAATAAGACCCCCTATGAGATTGTGAAGGGCAGAAAACCAAATTTATCCTATTTCAGAATCTTTGGTTGTAAATTATATACTTAACAATGGTAAGTCGTATTTAACCAAGTTTGCTGCCAAATCCCAAGAGGGAATCTTTGTTGGGTACATTAACAACAGTAAGGCTTATAGGGTCTACAACTTGACTACTCAAGTTGTAGAAGAGTCAGTACATGTGGTGTTTGATGAAGCTAGACTCATTAACAATGAATTGTCTAGAAGTGTTTGCAGCTCCACAGGTGTGACTGAGAAGATGGACAAGCTTACTATTGAAGAAGGTTCTACTGCAAGTCAGCAAGTGGATGATAGTGGCTACTGTCCAGGAGGAGTACAAGATATTCCTGTTGCTGAAGAACACCAAGAGGAGCAGCTGAATGAAGAAGCTGAAGGTGTACAACCAGAAGACAGGCTGCCTCCAGCAAATAGGCATTTAAAAGATCATCCAGCCAATCAAATCATTGGAGACCTCAGACAAGGGGTACAAACAAGGAGCAGGAATCTAAGTTCAGTTCTCTACTCCAGCTTTCTATCCCAAGTAGAGCCAAAGAGATTTGAAGAAGCTATCCTAGACCCTCATTGGATTGAGGCAATGCAAGAGGAGCTGAACCAGTTCAAAAGATGCAAAGTCTGGGAGCTTGTTCCTAAACCAAAGGGCCACAACATTATAGGAACTAAGTGGATCTTTAGGAACAAGTTGGATGAAAATGGAGTAATTATAAAGAACAAAGCTAGACTAGTTGCTAAAGGATATAGGCAGGAAGAAGGTATTGATTTTGATCAAACCTTTGCTCCAGTAGCCAGACTGGATGCAATAAGGATGTTCCTTGCCTATGCAACATTCCAAGGGTTCAAGATATACCAAATGGATGTTAAGTCAGCTTTTCTGAATGGAAATCTGAAGGAAGAAGTCTATATAGAACAGCCATCAGGTTTTGTTGATTCTACTAAACCTAATTATGTTTAAAGACTTAGAAAGGCTTTGTATGGGTTAAAACAAGCCCCTAGGGCTTGGTATGAAACCCTGTCTAGTTTCCTCATTGAGAATAAATTCACAAGGGAGAAAATAGACAAGACTCTATTCCTTAGGGAATCCAGAGGTAAGATTATCTTAGTCCAAATATATGTAGATGACATTATATTAGGGTCTACAGAAAGTAGTCTTTGCAGAAAGTTTGCAAAACTTATGCATGGACAATTTGAAATGGGCAGTATGGGGGAACTTAAGTTCTTCTTGGGTCTCCAAGTTAGACAGACTGAGGATGGTTTATTCATATGCCAGTCTAAGTTCACTCTAGAATTGATAAGGAAGTATGGTATGGAATCATTCACTACCATGAAAACTCCTATGGGGTCAACAATGTCTTTATGCAAAGATGATGCAGGGAAACCTGTAGATGAAACCTTGTATAGAGAGATAGTTGGCTCCCTACTATATTTGACTGCAAGTTGACCAGATATTATGTATGCTACATGTGTCTGTGCTAGGTACCAAGCTTGCCCTAAAGAATCTCATTTGACAGCAGTCAAAAGAATTTTGAGATATCTTAAGGGCACACCTTATCTAGGCCTTTGGTACCCTAGGAATGGAGAGTTTGAACTGACAGGTTATTTAGATGCAGATTTTGCAGGCTGCAAGGAAGATAGGAAAAGTACAACAGGTACCTGTCAATTCCTAGGTGGAAGGCTGATATCATGGAGTAGCAAGAAACAAATAAGTGTGGTTATCTCCACAGCTGAGTCAGAGTATGTTGCTGCAGGAAGTTGCTGTGCTCAACTTCTATGGATACAACATCAGCTAGAAGATTATGATATTCAAGTAAGTAGAACACCTTTATTTTGTGATTCTACAAGTGTTATTTCTATTGCAAATAATCCTGTCTCTCATAGTAGGACTAAGCACATAGAAATAAAATACCATTTTCTAAGAGAACATGTGGAAAAAGGAGATATTTCACTAGAGTATATTAATACAGATAATCAGCTAGCTGATATGTATACTAAGCCCTTAGATGAAACCAAATTCAATAAATTTAAAATTGAATTAGGGATGATAAACTTAGAATAAGTTTTCAAAATTGGCTAAGTAAAAAGGTGTCGACACACAGAGTTGTCTGTGTCGACACATAGAAGTGGTGTCGACATTTCAGAGAAATGGTGTCGACACATCTAGGAAGTCTGTGTCGACACTTCAGAGAATTGGTGTCGACACATGCAGTGTTGGTGTCGACACATCTTAGGTGGTGTCGACACTTAAGCTTTACACAGAATTAGTCTGGTAGAGTCTCGACTAAGTGTCGAGTTAAGTGGTGTCGACACATATACAAGTGTCGACACATATATTCTGTCGACTATACTTGTGTCGACACATTATAAGTAAGTGTCGACACTTTTCAACAGTGTCGACACAATTTAAGTATTTTGACGCGCCTTTTCATCTTCGATTCTAGAAAGGTATAAATAGGTTTTCGCCATTGTTTGTCGACACGCTCACCAAAGTTTCGCGACCAAACTTGTGTGTCGACATCTCTCTTCTCTAAATTCAAATTTCTTCAAACTCTAATGACGCCCAAGCTAGAAGAGAATGTTAATGAAGGATATGAACTCGTGTGACACGCATTTGATGACGTGGAACTCGAGATCAAAGGCGTGGTAACCCTAATTGCTGAAACTGGACTGGAATACCTTGTTTCAGAACCCATCAAGATCTGGAAGAAGGAGGTCATGGAATTTTTGAGTGCAGCTTCAGTTGATGATACTGGACTCAAGATTAAGTCCAGAGTTCATGGAACCAAAGTCAAGGTCTCACCAAAAAGTCTGAGGAAGATACTTCAACTACCAAGAACAAAGGAGGAAGAAGATGTATCTGCTTCTAAGACTAGAGAGGCATTGAGATGGTGTGGACTGGATTCAAATCTGAAAATTGGATCTGTTTTCAATAGAAAAGGAATGAATATCCAAGGAAAATTTCTGTCTGAGATAGTTGGCAAAGTCATCTTGAGCAAGCCTGGAGGACATGACAGAATTTCAGCTTATATGTTCAATTTGATGACAAGGATTATCTTCAAACTTGATACTGATTGGGCTGCAGTTATGTTTGAAAAGATAAAAGAAAGTATGAAGAAGCCCAATCTGGGAAGAATTCTGAGTTTATACCTAGCTGGAAGTATTCCAGAGGTAATGAACCAAGCTGCAGGTTCAAAGATTAACCACATGAGGAATATGGATATGAGAATTTTCTCTAGGTGGGAAAGAGTACTGATCAAAGAACTGCCATCTCCAGTAAAGGACACACCTCAGCAGAAGAAGAAGAAGACAACCACTGTGGCTCAAGAATCCTCTAGCAGCTCTGAAGAGCAAGTTGTTTTTACTCCTGATGATGAAGAGACAGGAAATGCTGGCCAATCTCCAGCAAGACAAGATGATACACAGAGGCAGGGGGAGCTACCCCCAGCTAGCCCAATTCACCTGGATTCACTCCAGGGGGAGCCTCTACTTGTGGAAGAGCCATCTCCACTAGAGAGTGAAAGGGCTACCCAAACCATACATGAGGTAATCACTGAAATTAATCAATTAGATTTCACTATTGAGGAAGAAGTTTTGACTGACTTATTACCTGATATTCATCAGCAAACACAGATACAACCTCAACCCCAAGATATTGTCATGGAGGACACATCTGTTGCTGATAAAGTGGTTGATGAGATAAGAGATTCCCCAGCTCATTCTCAACAGGAATTTACATTAGAAGAGCTATTCCCTGATCTTCTACAAACTGATTTTGAGAAAGAGAAAGCTGCTGCTGAGGGGGAGGAGATCAATATTGAGGGGGAGCAAATGGAGAATGTAGAAGAAACTGCAAGGAAGGAGACTGAGGAGCCAAAAGATGCTGAAGGGCTACAAAGGACTGAGAAGGAGTTACCTCCTAGTCCTAAAGACAGAGTAGACATAGTCAGTACATCTGCTTCAGAGGATGAAGAGGCTGTTAGGGCCAAGAAGAGGAAGTTTCAGGTCTTCAAGAGAAGAAGCCAGAACTATAAGAAAGCCCTACAGACAGTTGCTCCATAGCCTGCCCCATCTACTGATTATAGTTCACTGATGGCGGCTTTACAGATTAAGCTTGATGAGCAAAGGCAAGCTCTAGAAAAGTATGTGGATGAAGGGAATAAATCCCTGCAGTTTGATCTTGCACAAGATATCAAGTCAATCAGATTTGAAGTGAATCTGAACAAGAAAGAAATGACTGACTGCTTCCATAAGGGAGGGAATGCAGTAGTCTATCTGGCTACACATCAAGAGAAACTAAAGACAAAACTTGATGAGCTAGAAGTGAAGCAAGGCTATGTCCTGGAAAACCAGATCAGGATGAATGATAATTTGACAGCCTCTCATAATGCCATAGTAACTGAAATGAAGAATATGGCTACTGCTCAGACTACAGCAAGTGCTACTGCAAAGGCTGAATTTGACAAACAATTGCAAGAGAGCCTAACTGCTGTTAAAACTGCTATTGAAGACTCTCAGAAGGCAATTACTGACAAGCTCCACAGATTAAAACCCTTCTATAAAGATGGAGTAAACTATCTGAATGCACAGATAAGGTTTCAAAAAGATGATCTGAGGGATCATATAGAGAGAGAAGTCATAAAGGGGGAGAGGATATTAGTCAAGGCAGGCTATGATCATCCAAAGTGGATTTCAAATTCCATCAGAGCCACCCTTAGATATCCACCCTTATGTGATGATGACAATGTTGCAGAGTCTGGAATCAATCCTACATATCTTGGAGGAGAGCAAGCTGACGTAGCTCAAGTGATATACCCTCCATCAGACTTTGACATGATACATCAAGAGATACAATCAATGTATAGTCCTCCTGAGGGAAATCAGAATGTCATCATAGATAAAGTAGTTCAGCATGTGCTAGAGGCAATACTGAAAGAACAAGAGGCTTTGCTAAAGGAACAAGAGGCTCAATTATCTAAGAAAAGATTCAGAGAGCAAGCTGAATTGAGGCCTGATTTTGAACAATGGAGCCCCACTTCCAGGAATATCATCTTGACTGCATGGAAGGCTGCTAAGGACAATGTCCTGGATAGAGGCAAGTGGTATTCAGACCTGGAGTAGAGGAAGCATGAGAATAGGCAAGAGGCCATTGTACAATATAAAAGAAAGGCTAAACTGGGAAAGCTACCTCCTAATGCACAGGAGTCTAGCAAGTATTTTCCCAAGCCTTATCACTATTTTGAAAGACAGAAGATAAAGGCTGAAGAGTTGAAAAAGAAAGATCTTAAATGGAAGAAGCCTGCTGCTGCTGAGGACACTGAAGCTCAAGTTCAAGCAAAGATTCAATCTGGAAAAGGGATTGTAATCAAGGAACCAGAGCAGCCTTAGGATAGCATTTTCTTTAGTTTACAAGTTGTAATCATTTGTATTAAAATTCTATGTAAACTTTTGACTATTGAAAATGTTGGAATATGTAAGAACAATATTATATGTTCATCTATTACATTAATTGTTCTGAGCTAATGGTATATACATGTTCTGTTCATGCATGTTTAAGTATTTTCCCTGTCAAGTATTACTGTTTTACATCATACTGAGAATTTGTTATATATGGTGTATATCATTGACTAAGGGTTATGACTTCTCCAAATAGGGGGAGATTGTTGGGTACATTGGAATATATGTACCTGATTTGAAGAAGCCTCACCCTACTCAATGATATACATCAAGGTGTATTTGATGTGTTTTGAGTTTATTTGTGCAGGTTAAGTAACTGCAGGTTTGTAGGAAAAGTTTCTAAGTCCATGTGTCGACACCTAGAAGAAAAGTGTCGACACTTAAGAAGCCTTGTGTCGACACCCAGAGAAGCTATGTCGACACTTGGAGTAATTGTGTCGACACCAGGAATGCAGGGTCGACACCAGAAGAAAAGTGTCGACACATACAGACAGTGTCGACACACAATGAAGAAATGTCTAAAGTACAAGTGTCGACACTTAGAAGCAATGTTGACACACAGAGGAACTTTGTCGATATCAAAAGTGTCGACACTAGGAGGCTGTGTCGACACTCAGCAAAAAATCAACAAAGTTCAAGTACAAGTGTCGACACTAGGAGGCTGTGTCGACACTCAGCAAACTTCAACAACGTTTAAGTACAAGTGTCGACACAAAGGAGTTGTGTCGACACTCCGCAAAAGTCTCAACACATGAAGAATGTTTCGACACAAAGGAGATGTGTCGACACTCAGCAAAAGTCTCAACACATGAAGAATGTGTCGACACAAAGGAGATGTGTCGACACTCAGCAAAAGTCTCAACACAAGAAGATGTGTCGACATAAAGGAGATGTGTCGACACTCAGCAAAAGTTTCAACACAGAAGGCAAGTGTCGACACTTGGCAAGTTTCAACACAAGAAGATGTGTCGACACAAAGGAGTTGTGTCGACACTTTGCAGAAATCAACTAAGTATTGAAGAAGAAGGACTTGTGTCGACACACATAATCAGTGTCGACACATTCTGAAGAAGCAGTGTCGAGAAGTTATTTCCGCAACACAAGGAGTTGTGTCGACACCATGAAGGCTAGTGTCGACACTTAGTCTACTTGTGTCGACACTTGGTCTATTTGTGTCGACACATAAAGACTATCTGTCTCGACACTTTCAGACAGTGACAGAGTTTTCAAGAAGTGACTGGATAACTTGACAGCTGCCATTTCAACCGGTCAACTGCTACTGTCAGAGCTGTCCGAAGTCTGTTAGAAACCGGATCAGCCGGTCACCGTGAAGAAAGCTTATATAAAGGCTTGTTCCTTCAACAGAAAGTGATTGAATCAATAGATTGATGAAGCAATCATTGTAGTGAAATACAATACAAACAAAAGAAGACCTTTAAGTGAAAATCTAAGAAGTTGGAGAGAGAAAGCTCCTTCTAAGAAGACAGCTATTGAACTAGGCTGATAAAGAAAGTTTCAGATTGTGATCTGATTCTCAAGTCAGCAGTTGATTGAAGATCATCTGCATAGAGATACAACCCTACTGTGTTCTAATTCAAGAAGTTTTGAAGAAAAGCCAAGGGAGGTTGATCTCATCAAAGTTCTTTCAAGAACTCATCAAGAAGCCAGTCAACTCAACTTTCTCAATCAGAGTTTTGGTTATTAATCCTTGTATTTTTTATTTTCTGTAGGATCCTAAGGGATCTGAGTTGTAAGCCTATATTTATAAAGGCTGAGTGGTAGGGCTTGTTTGCCTGAGTGTAGGAGATACATTTCTCTGAGTGTAGACCTTGTTGAAGGCTGACTGTAGGCCTTGTTGAAGGATGAGTGTAGGTCTTGGTGAAGACTGAGTGGTAGGGCTTTTGTTCCTGAGTTGTAGGAGTGGGATCACTCTGAGCTGTAGGAACCTATTTGGGGTTCTGAGTTGTAAGATCTGAGGATCTGTTAAGTAGTGGAGAAGTTAGGCCGAATCTAGTACACTACTAGATAGGCGAAGGGGGAAAGTGGATGTACCCAGACCTTGGGGAACCACTATAAATCCTGTGTGCTCTCTGTGATTCTATGCTTGTGTGATTGTTGTGTTATCTGTGTTGAATTACTGTGAAGAATTGCATATAATTCTTTGTTTCTGCCATAAAAGTCAAAAAGATTAAGTGCATCTATTCACCCCCCCCCCCCTCTAGGTGGTTCAGACACTAGTTCTTTCAAGTGGTATCAGAGGGAGGTTACTCAAAAAGGATATAACAGTCTGAGTAAAAGATCCTGTAGGCAGAATCAGTAGAATCAAGAATCAAGAAAATGGGTTCAACAGAGAATCACAAAGAGCTAGGATCCATGAAATTGCCAATCTGCAGAAAGGAGATCTTTGGCATTTGGAAAGAAAGGGTTAGACTTTTTATGGAAGCTTCAGACCCAAGAATATATATTACTATTAAAGAAGGGCCATATGTACCAATGAAAGTATCTGTTCTATATGCCAATCAGAGAACACCCAAAGACTATTCAGAAATGACCAAGGATGAAATAATTCTGGCCACTATGGACAAGAGGGCCCAGAATATAATTGTAAGTGCAATTGATGATGCCACATTTCAGAATCTGATTCATTGCAAAACATCAAAAGAAATGTGGGACACACTGATAGTCTATATGGAAGGATCAGAAGAGGTAAGACAAGACAGGAAGTCTTTGTTAAACCAAGAGTATGAAAGTTTCAGACAAGCCAGGTCTGATAGCATAACTGAATGCTAAAAGAAATTCTATAGGATTGTCAATGAATTGATGTCCTATGGAAGAGAGTTCAGCAATTATGAATTGAATGATAAGTTCTTGAGATCCCTGACAAAGGACTGGGATACTAAGATTTGTGCAATAAGGGAAATGGCCAAACTAGCTGATATACCTCCTCCAATATTATTTGGAAAACTGTTATCTTATGAGATGCAGTTAATGGTAAAGAAGGAGGAAGAAAAGACTACTAGGGTGGAGCACAAAGAAAGAGCTGTGGCATTCAAGACTGAAGCCACTAAGAAATATAGAAGCAAGTCTCCATCTCCACCACAAATAGTTGCTGAGATAGTATCAGATACTTCAGATAGTAAGAAGACAGAAAGCAGTGAAAGTGATGAAGACTTTGCTGCATTTACTAGGCACTTTCAGAAGTTTCTAAAGAAAAAATAGTGGAGGTACAAGCCATCCACTTCACAGACAAAAGATGACTACTACCAGAAAAGGAAGTCATCAAGGAATGACAGGAGAAAGTCCAAGTCTAATAAAACTACATCCTTAAAGATAGTTTGCTATTGTTGCAATAGACAAGGACATGTAATAGCTGATTGTCCAAAAAAGAGGAAAGAGTCCACTGACAAGAAGAAGACAAAGTTCAAGGCCAAAAGGAAAGGTCCTTTGTTGCCAAGAAGGATAAAATCTGACTGATATGTCATCTTCAGAAACAGATTCAGAAGTTGAAGCATATATTGGCTTGTTTGCTGAAAAAGAAGAAAATGAGTTCATGCAGCTAATGAACTCAATTTATGAGCAGGAGGACATTCAGTGCAAGGGACTGATGGCCTTATCAGAAGGAGACAAAATCCAGGATTAGCCTAGACCTAGTCAGGTGAGTCCAAGTGGCCATGCCCCAATATGGTACTTGGACAGTGGATGTTCCAGGCACATGACTGGAACTAGGAGATTGCTGAAGGACTATACACCAATCAAGGATGGTCCTAAGGTTACCTTTGGTGGTTCTGAAAAAGGAATCATCAAAGGCTTTGGTAACATTTCTAGCAACCTAATTACAATTATTCAAGTGTCTTATGTAAAGGGTTTGAAACATAACCTCATTAGCATAAGTCAGTTGAGTGATTTAGGATATGACATCTCATTTGTCAAGGATGGTTGTCATATCAGTAGGTCAAGTGATCAAAAGATCATTCTGACAGGATATAGGAAGAGAAATGTCTATTGTCTAGACATTATGTGTGAGAACAATGCTTCTCCTATTTATCTTGTAGCTGATGAAAGAGTCTCACATTGTGTTAAATGGCACAAGAGGCTGGCTCATCTTAACTATAAGATAATTGGCCAACTCTTTAGCAAAGAGTTAGTGAGGAATGGTCATCAGGTTAAGTGTATAAAGGATGGGATATGCTCAGCTTGTCAGAAAGGCAAGCAGACCAGATCCACCTTTAATAGCATTGAGAACAAAGATGCTGTGAGGTGTTTATACCTCTTGCATATGGATCTTTTTGGTCCTATGCTGGTTCACAGCCTAGGTAGGAAGGTCTATACATTTGTGGTTGTAGATGACTACTCAAGGTATTCCTGGGTGTTCTTCCTAAGGCAAAAATCTGAAACACCAAGTATCTTTTATAGTTTTGTCAAACAAATTCAGAATGAGTTAGACAGTACAGTGGTCAAAATAAGAAGTGACCATGGTACTGAATTCCAGTCTGATAGTATGACAAAGCTATTGAAGACTTTGGAATATTTCAGGAATTTTCCTCACCAAGAACACCTCAGCAAAATGGTATTGCTGAAAGGAAAAATAGAACCTTGATAGAGGCTGGTAGAACCCTGTTGAGTGACACATCTCTCCCAGAATATTTCTGGGCTGAGGCAGTTAATACTGCATGTCATGTGATCAATAGGGCTACTATCACCAAGAGCCACAATAAGAGCCCCTATGAGATTGTGAAGGGCAGAAAACCAAATCTATCCTATTTCAGGATCTTTGGTTGTAAATGCTATATACTTAACAATAGCAAGTCTTATTTAACCAAGTTTGCTGCCAAATCCCAAGAGGGGATCTTTGTTGGGTACACTAACAACAGTAAGGCTTATAGGGTCTACAACTTGACTACTCAAGTTGTAGAAGAGTCAGTACATGTGGTGCTTGATGAAGCTAGACTCATTAACAATGAATTGTCTAGAAGTGTTTGCAGCTCCACAGGTGTGACTGAGAAGATGGACAAGCTTACTATTGAAGAAGGTTCTACTGCAAGTCAGCAAGTGGATGATAGTGGCTGCTGTCCAGGGGGAGTACAAGATATTCATGTTGCTGAAGAAGAGCAAGAGGAGCAGCTGAATGAAGAAGCTGAAGGTGTACAACCAGAAGACAGGCTGCCTCCAGCAAATAGGCATTTAAAAGATCATCCAGTCAATCAAATCATTGGAGACCTCAGACAAGGGGTACAAACAGGGAGCAGGAATGTAAGTTCAGTTCTCTACTCCAGCTTTCTATCCCAAGTAGAGCCAAAGAGATTTTAAGAAGCTATCCTAGACCCTCATTGGATCGAGGCAATGCAAGAGGAGCTGAACCAGTTCAAAAGATGCAAAGTCTGGGAGCTTGTTCCTAAACTAAAGGGCCACAACATTATAGGAACTAAGTGGATATTTAGGAACAAGTTGGATGAAAATGGAGTAATTATAAAGAACAAAGCTAAACTAGTTGCTAAAGGATATAGGCAGGAAGAAGGTATTGATTTTGATCAAACCTTTGTTCCAGTAGCCAGACTGGATGCAATAAGGATGTTCCTTTCCTATGCAACATTCCAAGGGTTCAAGATATACCAAATGGATGTTAATTCAGCTTTTCTAAATGGAAATCTGAAGGAAGAAGTCTATGTAGAACAGCCATCAGGTTTTGTTGATTCTACTAAACCTAATTATATTTATAGACTTAGGAATGCTTTGTATGAGTTAAAACAAGCCCCTAGGGCTTGGTATGAAACCCTGTCTAGTTTCCTCATTGAGAATAAATTCACAAGGGGGAAAATAGACAAGACTCTATTCCTTGGAGAATCTAGAGGCAAGATTATCTTAGTCCAAATATATGTAGATGACATTATATTTGGGTCTACAGAAAGTAGTCTTTGCAGAAAGTTTGAAAAACTTATGCAAGGACAATTTGAAATGAGCAGTATGGGGGAACTTAAGTTCTTCTTGGGTCTCCAAGTTAGACAGACTGAGGATGGTTTATCCATATGCCAGTCTAAGTTCACTCTAGAATTGATAAGGAAGTATGGTATGGAATCATCCACTACCATGAAAACTCCTATGGGGTCAACAATGTCTTTATGCAAAGATGATGCAGGGAAACCTGTAGATGAAACCTTGTATAGAGGGATAGTTGGGTCCCTACTATATTTGACTGCAAGTAGACCAGATATTATGTATGCTATATGCGTCTGTGCTAGGTACCAAGCTTGCCCTAAAGAATCGCATTTGAAAGCAGTCAAAAGAATTTTGAGATATCTTAAGGGCACACCTTATCTAGGCCTTTGGTACCCTAGGAATGGAGAGTTTGAACTGACAGGTTATTCAGATGCAGATTTTGTAGGCTGCAAGGAAGATAGGAAAAGTACAACAGGTACCTGTCAATTCCTAGGTGGAAGACTGATATCATGGAGTAGCAAGAAACAAATAAGTGTGGCTATCTCCACAGCTGAGTCAGAGTATGTTGTTGCAGGAAGTTGTTGTGCTCAACTTCTATGGATACAACATCAGCTAGAAGATTATGATATTCAAGTAAGTAGAATACCATTATTTTGTGATTCTACAAGTGCTATTTCTATTACAAATAATTCTGCCTCCCATAATAGGACTAAGCACATAGAAATAAAATAACATTTTCTAAGAGAACATGTGGAAAAAAGAGATATTTCACTAGAGTATATTAATACAGATAATCAGCTAGCTGATATGTATACTAAGCCCTTAGATGAAACCAAATTCAATAAATTTAAAATTGAATTAGGGATGATAAACTTAGAATAAGTTTTCAAAATTGGCTAAGTAAAAAGGTGTCGACACACAGAGTTGTCTGTGTCGACATATAGAAGTGGTGTCGACATTTCAGAGAAATGGTGTCGACATTTCAGAAAAATAGTGTCGACACATCTAGGAAGTCTGTGTCGACACTTCAGAGAATTGGTGTCGACACATGCAGTGTTGGTGTCGACACATCTTAGGTGGTGTCGACACTTAAGCTTTACACAGAATTAGTCTGGTAGAGTCTCGACTAAGTGTCGAGTTAAGTGGTGTCGACACATATACAAGTGTCGACACATATATTCTGTCGACTATACTTGTGTCGACACATAGTTGTCGAGACATTATAAGTAAGTGTCGACACTTTTCAACAGTGTCGACACAATTTAAGTATTTTGACGCGCCTTTTCATCTTCGATTCTAGAAAGGTATAAATAGGTTTTCGCCATTGTTTGTCGACACGCTCACCAAAGTTTCGAGACCAAACTTGTGTGTCGACATCTCTCTTCTCTAAATTCAAATTTCTTCAAACCCTAATGACGCCCAAGCTAGAAGAGAATGTTAATGAAGGATATGAACTCGTGCGACACGCATTTGATGACGCGGAACCCGAGATCAAAGGCGTGGTAACCCTAATTGCTGAAACTGGACTGGAATACCTTGTTTCAGAACCCATCAAGATCTGGAAGAAGGAGGTCCTGGAATTTTTGAGTGCAGCTTCAGTTGATGATACTGGACTCAAGATTAAGTCTAGAGTTCATGGAACCAAAGTCAAGGTCTCACCAAAAAGTCTGAGGAAGATACTTCAACTACCAAGAACAAAGGAGGAAGAAGATGTATCTGCTTCTAAGACTAGAGAGGCATTGAGATGGTGTGGACTGGATTCAAATCTGAAAATTGGATCTGTTTTCAATAGAAAAGGAATGAATATCCAAGGAAAATTTCTGTCTGAGATAGTTGGCAAAGTCATCTTGAGCAAGCCTGGAGGACATGACAGAATTTCAGCTTATATGTTCAATTTGATGACAAGGATTATCTTCAAACTTGATACTGATTGGGCTGCAGTTATGTTTGAAAAGATAAAAGAAAGTATGAAGAAGCCCAATCTGGGAAGAATTCTGAGTTTATACCTAGCTGGTAAGTATTCCAGAGGTAATGAACCAAGCTGCAGGTTCAAAGATTAACCACATGAGGAATATGGATATGAGAATTTTCTCTAGGTGGGAAAGAGTACTGATCAAAGAACTGCCATCTCCAGTAAAGGACACACCTCAGCAGAAGAAGAAGAAGACAGCAACTGTGGCTCAAGAATCCTCTAGCAGCTCTGAAGAGCAAGTTGTTTTTACTCCTGATGATGAAGAGACGGGAAATGCTGGCCAATCTCCAGCAAGACAAGATGATACACAGAGGCAGGGGGAGCTACCCCCAGCTAGCCCAATTCACCTGGATTCACTCCAGGGGGAGCCTCTACTTGTGGAAGAGTCATCTCCACTAGAGAGTGAAAGGGCTACCCAAACCATACATGAGGTAATCACTGAAATTAATCAATTAGATTTCACTATTGAGGAAGAAGTTTTGACTGAGTTATTACCTGATATTCATCAGCAAACACAGATACAACCTCAACCCCAAGATGTTGTCATGGAGGACACATCTGTTGTCGATAAAGTGGTTGATGAGATAAGAGATTCCCCAGCTCATTCTCAACAGGAATTTACATTAGAAGAGCTATTCTCTGATCTTCTACAAATTGATTTTGAGAAAGAGAAAGCTGCTGCTGAGGGGGAGCAAATGGAGAATGTAGAAGAAACTGCAGGGAAGTAGACTGAGGAGCCAAAAGATACTGAAGGGCTACAAAGGACTGAGAAGAAGTTACCTACTAGTCCTAAAGACAGAGTAGACATAGTCAGCACATCTGCTTCAGAGGATGAAGAGGTTGTTAGGGCAAAGAAGAGGAAGTTTCGGGTCTTCAAGAGAAGAAGCCAGAACTATAAGAAAGCCCTACAAACAGTTGCTCCATAGCCTGCCCCATCTACTGATTATAGTTCACTGATGGCGGCTTTATAGATTAAGCTTGATGAGCAAAGACAAGCTCTAGAAAAGTATGTGGATGAAGGGAATAAATCCCTGCAGTTTGATCTTGCACAAGATATCAAGTCAATCAGATTTGAAGTGAATCTGAACAAGAAAGAAATGACTGACTGCTTTCATAAGGGAGGGAATGCAGTAGTCTATCTAGCTACACATCAAGAGAAACTAAAGACAAAACTTGATGAGCTAGAAGTGAAGCAAGGCTATGTCCTGGAAAACCAGATCAGGATGAATGATAATTTGACAGCCTCTCATAATGCCATAGTAACTGAAATGAAGAATATGGCTACTGCTCAGACTACAGCAAGTGCTACTGTCAAGGCTGAATTTGACAAACAATTGCAAGAGAGCCTAACTGATGTTAAAACTGCTATTGAAGACTCTCAGAAGGCAATTACTGACAAGCTCCACAGATTAAAACCCTTCTATAAAGATGGAGTAAACTATCTGAATGCACAGATAAGGTTTCAGAAAGATGATCTGAGGGATCATATAGAGAGAGAAGTCATAAAGGGGGAGAGGGTATTAGTCAAGGTAGGCTCTGATCATCCAAAGTGGATTTCAAATTCCATCAGAGCCACCCTTGGATATCCACCCTTATGTGATGATGACAATGTTGCAGAGTCTGGAATCAATCCTGCATATCTTGGAGGAGAGCAAGCTGACGTAGCTCAAGTGATATACCCTCCACCAGACTTTGACATGATACATCAAGAGATACAATCAATGTATAGTCCTCCTGAGGGAAATCAGAATGTCATCATAGAGAAAGTAGTTCAGCCTGTGCCAGAGGCAATACTGAAAGAACAAGAGGCTTTGCTAAAGGAACAAGAGGCTCAATTATCTAAGAAAAGATTCAGAGAGCAAGCTGAATTGAGGCCTGATTTTGAACAATGGAGCCACACTTCCAGGAATATCATCTTGACTGCATGGAAGGCTGCTAAGGACAATGTCCTGGATAGAGGCAAGTGGTATTCAGACCTGGAGTGGAGGAAGCATGAGAATAGGCAAGAGGCCATTGTACAATATAGAAGAAAGGCTAAACTGGGAAAGCTACCTCCTAATGAACATGAGTCTAGCAAGTATTTTCCTAAGCCTTATCACTATTTTGAAAGGCAGAAGATAAAGGCTGAAGAGTTGAAAAAGAAAGATCTTAAAGGGAAGAAGCCTGCTGCTGCTGAGGACACTGAAGCTCAAGTTCAAGCAAAGATTCAATCTGGAAAAGGGATTGTAATCAAGGAACCAGAGCTGCCTTAGGATAGCATTTTCTTTAGTTTACAAGTTGTAATCATTTGTATTAAAATTCTATGTAAACTTTTGACTATTGAAAATGTTGGAATATGTAAGAACAATATTATATGTTCATCTATTACATTAATTGTTCTGAGCTAATGGTATATACATGTTATGTTCATGCATGTTTAAGTATTTTCCCTGTCAAGTATTACTGTTTTACATCATACTGAGAATTTGTTATGTATGGTGTATATCATTGACTAAGGGTTATGACTTCTCCAAATAGGGGGAGATTGTTGGGTACATTGGAATATATGTACCTGATTTGAAGAAGTCTCACCCTACTCAATGATATACATCAAGGTGTATTTGATGTGTTTTGAGTTTATTTGTGCAGGTTTGCAGGAAAAGTTTCTAAGTCCATGTGTCGACACCTAGAAGAAAAGTGTCGACACTTAAGAAGGCTTGTGTCGACACCCAGAGAAGCTGTGTTGACACTTGGAGTAATTGTGTCGACACCAGGAATGCAGAGTCGACACCAGAAGAAAAGTGTCGACACATACAGGCAGTGTCGACACACAATGAGGAAATGTCTAAAGTACAAGTGTCGACACTTAGAAGCAGTGTTGACATCCAGAGGAACTTTGTCGACATCAAAAGTGTCGACACTAGGAGGCTGTGTCGACACTCAGCAAAACATCAACAAAGTTCAAGTACAAGTGTCGACACTAGGAGGTTGTGTCGACACTCAGCAAACTTCAACAAAGTTTAAGTACAAGTGTCGACACAAAGGAGTTGTGTCGACACTCAGCAAAAGTCTCAACACATGAAGAATGTGTCGACACAAAGGAGATGTGTCGACACTCAGCAAAAGTCTCAACACATGAAGAATGTGTCGACACAAAGGAGATGTGTCGACACTCAGCAAAAGTCTCAACATAAGAAGATGTGTTGACACAAAGGAGATGTGTCGACACTCAGCAAAAGTTTCAACACAGAAGGCATGTGTCGACACAAAGAAGATGTGTCGATACTTGGCAAGTTTCAACACAAGAAGATGTGTCGACACAAAGGAGTTGTGTCGACACTTTGCAGAAATCAACTAAGTATTGAAGAAGAAGGACTTGTGTCGACACACATAATCAGTGTCGACACATTCTGAAGAAGCAGTGTCGAGAAGTTATTTCTACAACACAAGGAGTTGTGTCGACACCATGAAGGCTAGTGTCGACACTTAGTCTACTTGTGTCGACACTTGGTCTATTTGTGTCGACACATAAAGACTATCTGTCTCGACACTTTCAGACAGTGACAGAGTTTTCAAGAAGTGACTGGATGACTTGACGGCTGCCATTTCAACCGGTCAACTGCTACTGTCAGAGCTGTCAGAAGTCTGTTAGAAACCGGATCAGCCGGTCACCTTGAAGAAAGCTTATATAAAGGCTTGTTCCTTCAACAGAAAGTGACTGAATCAATAGATTGATGAAGCAATTATTATAGTGAAATACAACACAACCAGAAGAAGACCTTCAAGTGAAGATCTAAGAAGTTGGAGAGAGAAAGCTCCTTCTAAGAAGACAGCTATTGAACCAGGCTGATAAAGAAAGTTTCAGATTGTGATCTGATTCTCAAGTCAGCAGTTGATTGAAGATCATCTGCATAGAGATACAACCCTACTGTGTTCTAATTCAAGAAGCTTTGAAGAAAAGCCAAGGGAGGTTGATCTCAGCAAAGTTCTTTCAAGAACTCATCAAGAAGCCAGTCAACTCAACTTTCTCAATCAGTGTTGTGGTTATTAATCCTTGTATTTTTTATTTTCTGTAGGATCCTAAGGGATCTGAGTTGTAAGCCTATATTTATAAAGGCTGAGTGGTAGGGCTTGTGTGCCTGAGTGTAGGAGATACATTTCTCTGAGTGTAGGCCTTGTTGAAGGCTGAGTGTAGGCCTTGTTGAAGGCTGAGTGTAGGTCTTGGTGAAGACTGAGTGGTAGGGCTTTTGTGCCTGAGTTGTAGGAGTGGGATCACTCTGAGCTGTAGGAACCTATTTGGGGTTCTGAGTTGTAAGATCTGAGGATCTGAGAAGTAGTGGAGAAGTTAGGCCGAATCTAGTACACTACTAGATAGGCGAAGGGGGAAAGTGGATGTACCCAGACCTTGGGGAACCACTATAAATCCTGTGTGCTCTCTGTGATTGTATGCTTGTGTGATTGCTGTGTTATCTGTGCTGAATTGCTGTGAAGAATTGCATATAATTCTGTGTTTCTGCCATAAAAGTCAAAAAGATTAAGTGCACCTATTCACCCCCCCCCCCTCTAGGTGGTTTAGGCACTAGTTCTTTCACAGAAAATAAAGTAACGATCAGCATTCGCTTACCCATTTATAACGACCCTACCCCCTACCCGGGGCAGTGGTTCCTTCCCTGTATGCATTACTATCATCAAATCATCAAGCCTCATCAAGCATCATATGTATCATTCTCTTTATCAATCTATCAAGCACATCACATCACAAACGCTGGTATCCACCAGACGCTCCGTGCACTCAAGGCACCTTCTTGGCGTACCGGGCATCCCAGTCGTACACCGCCGATTAGAGGTACTTCACTTGTTAGTTGGACGGCTCAAGCCTAGTCCACCAGTCTCGCAAGCTGGCGACATCCCGTCCATACCACTCAGAGGTACAACCTCCCCAGCATCACAAATAACTAGAGCAGATCGACCCACCCTTGTGGTGTAGCAGGCTGGGTTATCGTTTCTCCCCAGGCATACCACCAATCGACCCCTCACCTATTTCCGGATCGACCCACCATTGTGGTGCAGCAAGGCGGGTGCTCGCTTCCCCGGTCATGCCACCAATCGATCCCTTCTAACCAGATCAACCCACCCTAGTGGTGTAGTCGGCCGGGTACTCGCTTCCCGGACGCACTACCAATTGGTCTCTCTTCAACCAGGAGCTTAACCAAAGGCTCCTCACTTCCATAATTCACATTCATACAACCATACCACAATCATAAATCTTTCATAGCATCAAATCCATGGAGTCTTCTCCGGTTTACCCATGATCATCACCAATCCAGACTACCCGTCCAGATGGGCTTCACACAGCATGCCTATGCCATACTTCACACTTCCGGCTCTAGGTGCAGACTCAACAAAGGAATCACTTCCGAAATCCACCTCTTGGTGGAGGATTCCAAGAACATGCATAAAGAAAGGACTTCGATGTCCAAGAAGGAGATCATTACCCTCGAAGATCGCTTTGGCGCCATGAAGTAGCCGGATGGAAGTCACCGCCTTGGCTCTGCCTTCACGAATCCGCTCTCGGACCTTCGCTCTGCACTCCGCAGCTCCTCCAGCAGCTGTCTTTACTTTCCTCCTTCCTTCCTTTGCTCTCTCCTTCTCTTTCTCTCTCTTGAAATGAGATGAAGAAGAAGAAGAAGAGGAAGGGCTTAAAACCTCAGATCTCGGCCAGAAATCCACATGGATAAAGCCTAACCCTTGGATCCAGGACAAAGAAATCAACGGCCAGAAAAACACTGAAAAATCATGTTTCGGCCCTGACACGCCCATGTCACAGGCCGTGTCCCCAAAGCGGTGCACGAACCGCCTTATCCAAACTTATCCACGCCAAGATGACACGCCCGTGTCAGCCGAGTCGCGCCCGTGACACAGGGCGTGACACCCACTCGACGATCGCCACTCGACGATCGACGCTCGAAGATCGACGCTCGACGATCGACGCTCGACGATCGACGCTCGACGATCGACGCTCGACGATCGACACTCGACGATTGACAAGCAAATCGTCGAACCGAGGGGACACGCCCCTTGTCACGCCCGTGTTACAGGGCGTGACCACCCAAATACTTCGTCGACCGAAAATTCGTTCGACCTCGCGCCTCACGACGCAACCCGAGCGGGACACGCCCCGGGACACGCCCGTGTCCCAGGCCCTGTCACCCAATTTTTGCCAATTTCAGAATTTGGGCTGTTACAACCCTCCCCTCCTTCAAGAAATTTCGTCCTCGAAATTCGTACATAGGCAGGAAAACAGCAACCAAATTGTTACAACATCAAAATCATAGGTTACAACAACCTTTGTTCTGTTCACTTGTGCACATTCATCCATCAATTCAGCAAATGAACTAACATTTTATCCCCTCAAACAGCATATATCTATATCATAACACTAGGTATGCACCAATATTCCATGGTTCTCACATAGAACACATGATCAGATATATACAATACACATATTGTCCAAGTGATACAAATCACGAGTCACTTTCGCTCAACCTCCTTATTTTGCATTTCTCGCGAAAGAGCCAAATTAAACACTCGAGGCTGAATTACGCCAATGGAACTCTGCGGCTCTTGCACTTCCAAATTATGTAATCGAGGCTGCGTCCGGGATGCAGATGACTCGGCCACTGCTTTACCTTTTTCTTCATACGACGCACCTGTCTTTTGCTCACTTCCTGCAGGAGCATTCCAACAAAATCTCGCTATGTGCCCTTGCTTTCCGCACTTATAACAGATACGTGTATCAACACGTCCTTGCCCATAGGTCGCCCCCAAAGAAACAGTCGACGGAGCTGAATCATCAGGCCTAAACCTTTTCTTCTCTCGTCTTCTCAACTCCTGCTCCGACTGTGGCACTTTGAACTCTGGCTTCTCCACTGCCAGTTTCTTCTTTTCTTGTACCCGCTTCAAATCCTTTTCCAGGACACGGGCTGTATCTACCAATGCTTGGAAGCCTTGGTTTACCGAACTAGGGAGTAATAATCTTAACTCATCCCGCAGTCCCTCATAAAAGCGATTTGTCTTTTGCGCTTCCTCCGCGAAGGTAGACCCCGCATAATGACCAAGTCTGGTAAACTCATGCAGGTAAGTATCAATATCCATAGCACCATGTACCAGACATTGAAACTCGTTCTCCATTACAATCCGCTGCGACACCGGCAAATATTTGGCAAGAAATAATCGGGAGAATTCAGCCATTGAAACCTCCGCTAAACCTCGACCTGCCAAATGATGCACTTCTATCTCATCCCACCACAATCTTGCATCTCCTTCCAGCAGAAAAGTGGCTAAGGTCACTTTCTACTCTTCTGCTGTCCTGATTGTAGTCAGGATCCTCTTCACTCTAGCCAACAAATCTTCCGCCTGTGTTGGGGAAATCGCCCCACCGAACGTCGGTGGATGAAATTCCATAAAACTTTTCAATGACTCATCAATTGCTTGCGCCTCCACCACAGCTGCAGCACGCTCTTGTCTTGCACCAGGCCTTACTGGCACGTCTACAGGCCTTGCCTGTCCAATACCGCAAGCACTGTCTCCGTCACCACACGTATAGTCTCCGCCGAAGGAGGCGTAGGCGCTTCAACGGGTGCTGCACTCTCAGCAGACCGCTGGGGCTCAGACTGCCCAGCTCCACTCCTCGCCACCTATAGTCAATGTACAAAACACGATTGTTGGGTATTACATCCACACTAACCCAGATTTGATGAAGTCACCCTGGAACTAAGATGAATTAAGTTGTATTTGATGCTTGGTTTGAGTTATATGTTTGCAGGAATTTCACTGGAAAGTGTAGACCAATGTCAGTCCACAGTGGGTCACCAAATACAGGAACTGTGCAATGTAATCCCTCATTGTATATTCCAAAGTGTTGACTCATGTGTGGTCTCTCTATTGGGATACACTTCATATTCAAGCTATTGGACCTTGGGAAAAGGATTGGAAGTTGACTGCATTAGAATAAAGAGTTTTCCAACAACAAAAATTCTCTAAGTCTTTTACTCGAGTAGGTCCATAACTACTCGAGTAGATTGGGCATAATTTACTCGAGTAAAGAAACCTTGTACTCAAGTACTTAAGTGTACCTCTCGTGTAGCTTAGTCATACTCGAGTAGTATGTTTATATACTCGAGTAGATCACTCATTATACCCGAGTAGTTAAGGCTTCTCTCATCAAAATTATTCTAAGTCATGGACTCGCGTACAAACACTCATATACTCGAGTAAGTATACTCACATACTCGAGTAGATAGAGACATACTCGAGTAGTTCATTATACCTACTCGAGTAGATCGTGTATCACTCGTGTACTTTGATATTTTCCTAACTCCAGAATTTTCTAAGTCTTTTACTCGAGTAGAACTTTCACCTACTCGAGTAGATCACTTCCTCTCGAGTAGTTTAGTTCAACTACTCGAGTAGCTGCTTGCTGACATAGTCAGAATTTATTCTAAGTATTCCACTCGAGTAGTCCTTTATGTACTCGAGTAGTTCCTTTATGTACTCGAGTAGTTCTTTCTGCTTACTCGAGTAGTTCTTTCTGCTTACTCGAGTAGTTGATTTCTGCCTACTCGAGTAGCCCATCTTTATATACCCGAGTATGTTCCCCTTCATGTACTCGAGTAGTTATTCAACTACTCGAGTAGATCTTCTCTTACTCGTGTATATTGCTGAACTTTCCCGAAATTTGTCTAAGTTTTTTTTCTGACGGGATTTTCAAATCACGCGACATGATTGGTCCACGTGTACATCATTATGACCGATTATGACCGTTATTCTCTCCTATATAAAGTCTTATCAGAAAATGACAAACCCTAAGTTTTCTCCAAGCCTTCTTGTCATTTCATTTTGAGAAAGTTTTCAGCCGACTCCTCTGTCCTTTTTCACGAAACGGAAGCCGCCGCCGCCGCCCTCTTTTCCGGCCACCGCTTCTAATTTCAGAGGACTCATTCTGAAGAAAGTTACAGATCGAGATCGACATCACTGTTCATCTTCTCTCTCTGATTCTGTAAAGGCAAAGAAGATCCAGATCTGGGCCGAGATTCTCTTCACCGATTTCTGATAGTGCTGCAAAGTCCATAAGAAGAAGTTTCTGGCCGTTTCATCAGATCTGATTGGATTTACTGTTTGTATAATTTTTCAAAACGTTATTAATCTTGTAGGAGAAAGTTCTCCGAGTGTAGGAGTTTTTCACTCCGAGTTTGTAGGAAGTGTTATCTTCCGAGGTGTAGATCTCGTTGTTTGGATCGAGTTTGTAGGAACTTTGTTTCGAGGGTAGGATCGATTTTTGATCCGAGATAGTGGAGTAGCCGAGTCTAGTTGATTGCTAGATCGGTGAGGGAAAGTGGATGTACCCAAGGTCGGGGAACCACTATAAATCTTGTGTCGTCTGTGATATTGGTAGATAGTTCTGTGCTGTGCTCTAAATATTTTTTTTTTCGCAAAAGACGCACAACTCACCTATTCACCCCCCTCTAGGTGATTTAGGTTGACAACCGTTTTCTTTCAATTGGTATCAAAGCGAGGTTGTTTGTCAAAAGGTTCACACCTTGATCAGATCCAAATCTGTTGTCTGAAAGATTCTACCATAAAATGGACAAGGGCAAATATTTTGCCAAGCTCCCACTGTGCAACAAAAATAACTTTCCCATGTGGAAAGAAAGGATAAAATTTTTCATGGAAGCTGTGGATCCAAGGATCTTCATGATCGTTGAAGAAAGTCCTTACGTTCCCATGATTGTGTCCACTATCGACCCTACCAAGAAAGTTCCCAAAAAGCTAATGGATCTCGACAAAGACGAGATTGCACTTGTCTCCCTCGACAAGAAAGCTAAGAACATTATAGCAAGTGCAGTCGATGACTCGATGCTGCAAAATTTGATTCACTATCAATCGGCTCAGGAGATGTGGCATTCCTTAGTCACTTTGATGGAAGGAACTAAAGAAGTAAAGGATGATCGAAGATCCCTTCTCAACCAAAAATATGAAGCGTTCCGACAAGGGAACAAGGAAACAATTGCCGACACATTTGAAAACTTCTTCAAAATTGTGAATGGCCTAAGGGTGTATGGCCGTGTCTTCACCAACGGAGAACTGAACGACAAGTTCTTGAGATCCCTAACCAAGGAATGGGATAACAAGGTATGCGCCATCAGGGAGTTCGGGAAGCTAGCTGAAACGGACCCGCAAAATATCTTTGGAAAGCTTATGTCTTATGAACTCCAAATCAATACAAGAAAAGCTGAAGAAGAGAAAGGCAGGTCTGCACTCAAGGAGAAATCTGTCGCTTTGAAGGCGGACACCTCCAGAAAGACTAAGGCTGCCTCCCCCGCTCCAGCTCCAGAAGTTGATGAAGAAGAAGAAACATCAGAGCCTAGCACTTCAGGCTCTAAACTATCTGAAGGAGAGTTTTCCTTACTCTCGAGGCAATTCAAGAAGTTTCTTAATAAAAAGAAACAATGGAAAGGCAAGGATGCCTCATACAGAAGATCGCAGCGCGATGGCGATCGACAAAGAAAAGGCTCATGCAGCCACAGAAGGTATGATACTAAACAGAACAAATACGTTTCAACTGACATCATTTGCTACTGCTGTAATAAGTCAGGTCACGTCATTGCTGACTGCCCTCATAAGAAGGAGGGTGGTAGAAGAGAAGACAAGAAATCCTCACACAACAAGAAGAGGAAAGAGAAGAGCCTCATAGCCAAAAGGAGCAAGACTCTTAGCGACTCTAACTCATCTGAGTCAAGCGAAGAAGAAGAAGCTTACTTTGGGCTAATGGCTCAAACAGATGATGAACAAGAGCCCCAGTTCACTGGGAAGGTAAACTCTCATACCCCTCTTTCAGATTCTGAAGTCTCTGAACATGATTGCGAGGGTAGCTCCTCTGACGATGAGTCGGAATTAATGGACCAGTACAAGGAGTTAATCACTGCTTACGACAAATGTCGTCGAGTCGTGAAGACCCAGGCTAAAGAGATCAAATCTCTAAAAGCCGAAGAGAGCATCTTGAGAGAGAAAGTCGCAAAGACTGACTCCCTTCAAAGAAAACTTCAATAATGCTATTGAAGAATACAACAAGGCTCTTGAGCACCTTGACCTTAAGGAGAAGATCATCAAGGGATTGGAAGCCGAACTTGCGGCTGAAAGGAAACTTGTTGAGAGTTTCTCGAAGCCCAAGACAGTTCTTCCATTCGTTGCTGAATTCTCAGCAAAGGCCAAGGGAGCTGGACTAGGCCATGAAGAAGCTCCTAGTAAATCCTCTAGGAGAAACAAGAATCAACAGAAAAATAAGGCCGCCAAAAAGGCCTCGGCCGAAGAAAAGGGAAAAGCCCCTCAAAATCAAACTACATTCAAAAAGGTCATCTTTCCATCAAATGAGTTTGATTTTGACTCATCCTACGGGCACTTTGCTAGGCCTACCTATGTAGAGCCAAAGTCTCGCTATCAAGGATGGGCTCGACCCCGAAACTTTGGCGAGAATGTCTTTAAGACACCTTATGAAGAAGTTATTCTTCAGAGCTATGACCCTTTCGATCATGGGCATAACTTCAAGATGGCACCAAAGACAAAGCCTGTTGTAGAGAAGCCCATAAAGGAGAAGAAGCCATGTGATTGCCATCATCATGAGGCATCTTCCTCCAAGAATGCTACCCCTGCTAGACCAAAATTCCAAAAAGTCAAGCAGGGAATCTTGAGGCAAAGGTACAACAGATTTGACTGTTGGTGCTGTGGCAAGGTCGGTCACTTTGCCATAGATTGCTGGTTCAATTCCAGAAATGCTGCAACCCCTCCTGTCAGCAATATGAGAAAGACCGCTCACAATGCTAACACTCGTAGGGGGAGCACTCTAACCCGAGACCAAGGACCCAAACGTGTTTGGGTTCCTAAGGCAACTTGATCATGATTGCAGGTATGTCCAAAGGCCAACAAAACGCCGATCTGGTACTTGGACAGCGGATGCTCTCGGCATATGACCGGGACTAGAAGCCTCATTCAGAACTTTACTCCAGTCGTGAACGGACCAAAGGTCATCTTTGGAGGTTCAGACCGTGGAATTACTAGAGGCTATGGTATGATTACTAACGGCAATGTATCCTTCTCGGATGTGGCTTATGTCGAAGGATTGGAACACAATCTCATAAGCATATGCCAACTCTGTGATAAAGGATACATAGTTGAATTCCATGCTGATAAGTGCCTAATAAAATCCGTTGACAATATGGAAACGATTCTATCCGGCACTCGAAGCAGGAATATTTTTTGTTTAAATTTCATTTGTATTGATTCCTCTACACCAGTGTGTCTTTTAGCAAAAGATAGTGCGTCTCTTGCTGACCAATGACACAAGAGACTAGCATATATTAATTTCAAAACTATTAATAAACTATTTTCAATGAACTTGGTACGTGATGCCCCGAATGTCAAATGCGTCAAAGACAGACCTTGTCATGCATGCATAAAAGGCAAGCAAACAAGGGCTACCTTTAAAAGCATTATTGGCAAAGACTCTAACAGATATCTCCATCTACTGCACATAGACTTGTTTGGTCCACTGCAAATTAGAAGTTTGGGAGGTAAGGACTATACATTGGTAATTGTTGATGACTACTCGCGCTTTGCATGGGTGTTCTTTCTGAAACACAAGTCAGATACCTTCGACATCTTTACTAATTTTGTCAGGCAAGTCCAGAATGAATACAACTGCTCCATAGTCAAAATCAGAAGTGACAACGGAACAGAGTTCAAATCTGGGGCCATGACAGAATTCTGTGAAAGCTTAGGTATATTTCATGAGTTTTCCTCTCCTCGTACTCCACAACAGAATGGGGTGGCTGAGAGAAGGAACAGAACACTCATAGAGGCCTGCAGGACCATGTTAAGTGATGCTTCACTACCGGAGTACTTCTGGGCTGAAGCCGTCAACACTGCATGCCACGTGCAAAATCGGGCACTCATAAACAAAGACCACAATAAGAAACCTTACGAACTTCTGAAAGGCAGGAAACCAACAGTCTCATACTTTAGAATCTTTGGTTGTAAATGCTTCGTACTTAACAATGGTAAGTATCATACCACTAAGTTCAGCGAAAAGAGCTTTGAAGGTATTTTTGTAGGCTATAGTAGCCATAGTAAGGCATATAGGATATTTAATAGAAAAACCCTCGTGGTGGAAGAATCGATACATGTTGTATTTGATGAGACGAGCCTGCTGCAAAGCAATCCGTCTAGTGTGCTCCTTGAAGATGCAGGTGAAAAGCTGAAAGAAACTAGCTTGGATGATCCGTCCGAAGACAAAGGCGAGAAGTTCATTAAGATCACCACTCCAACTCCTATTGGAGAGGATGATGATCAAAATGAAGAAATCATCTAGGATGAAGAAATCACTCCAGTGATTGAAGACAATCCAGATGCAAGAACTTTAGAGCTCAGACATCTGAAGGATCACCCCATGGACCAGATCATAGGAGATCCCTGGGATGGTGTCAGAACTCGAAGAGGTACAACTAATGAGAATCTTCATTTGAGTTTTCTCTCACAGGTTGAACCGAAGAAATTTGAGGAAGCAAACTCAGACGCATCATGGATAATGGCAATGGAAGAAGAGCTAAATCAGTTCAAGCGCTGCAATATGTGGATGCTTGTTCCAAGACCTAAAGGGAAGAACATCATTAGAACAAAATGGGTTTACAGGAACAAGATGGACGAAGACGGAACTATCATAAAGAACAAGGCCAGACTCGTTGCTAAAGGCTATCGTCAAGAAGAAGGAATCAACTTCGACCAGACATATGCTCCAGTGGCGAGGCTGGAGGCAATAAGGTTGTTCCTAGCATATGCTGCCTTCAAGGGCTTCACCGTCTATCAGATGGACGTGAAGTCGGCCTTCCTAAATGGTAACATAAAGGAGGAAGTGTATGTGGAGCAACCTCCAGGTTTCGTTGATCCTAACCTTCCTGATCATGTCTATTTTCTGCACAAGGCCCTATATGGTCTGAAACAAGCTCCTAGAGCTTGGTATGAAACGTTGTCTACCTTTCTACTTGAGAACAAGTTCACAAAGGGAAAGATAGACAAGACATTATTTCTTAGGGAAATAAAAGGCAAGATTTTGCTAGTACAAATCTATGTCGACGACATTATCTTTGGCTCTACAGATGACAACCTCTGCAAAAAGTTCTCAAAACTTATGCAAGGGAAGTTTGAAATGAGCAGTATGGGCGAGCTGAAGTATTTCTTAGGGCTCCAGGTGAAACAATCTGAAGATGGAATTTTCATCTCACAGACCAAGTTCACCAAAGAGCTAATTAAGAAATTCGGAATGGAGAACGCAACCTCTATGAGGACTCCAATGGGCTCAACCATGTCTCTGGACAAGGATGAAAGAGGGAAACCTTTTGATGAGACCAAGTACAGAAGCATAATTGGATCCTTGCTCTACCTTACTGCCAGTAGGCCTGACATAATGTTTTCAACATGTGTCTGTGCTAGATTTCAGGTGAACTCTAAGGAATCTCATTACGCTGCTGCAAAGCGGATCCTGAGATACCTTAAAGGCACACCAAATCTTGGCTTATGGTACCTGAGAAGTAATGACTGCGAACTAATTGGGTTTTCAGATGCAGATTTTGCAGGTAGCAAAGACGACCAGAAAAGCACCTCAGGGACTTGCCAATTCTTCGGAAGAAGGCTAATCTCCTGGAGTAGCAAGAAACAGAACTGTGTCGCAATCTCAACGGCCGAGTCAGAGTATATCTCTGCAGGCAGTTGTTGCGCACAGTTGCTATGGATAAAGAATCAGTTCGAGGACTACAACCTGCAGTTCAAGGATATTCCTTTGTACTGTGACTCCTCCAGCGCAATTGCAATAGCCAACAATCCAGTCTCCCACAGCCGGACAAAGCACATTGAGCTAAGGTATCACTTCATCCGGGAACATGTGGAGCATGGAGACATAGATCTCCAATATGTGCCTACAGATAGGCAAGTTGCAGATATCTTCACAAAGCCGCTGGACGAGGCCAAGTTCTCGTTCTTCAAGACTGAGCTTGGGATGCTCAACAAAGACGACTAAAGATGGTTGTATGTCTAAGAAGCAAGAAGGGGTTAGTCAAAATTTTTATTTTCTAAATTTTTTTCAAAGTTTGACTCGAGGAGCATAAGACATACTCGAGTATGTGAATTCACCTACACGAGTCACTGCAGACCTACTCGAGTATCTACTGACATACTCGAGTACGTTAACTGACCTACTCGAGTACTTTTCTCTACTTACCCGAGTATAAGAGTATGCCTACTCGAGTAAGTCACTTACCTACTCGAGTAAGTCACCTATCTACTCGAGTATTCTCCTCCACCTACTCGAGTACTTTCTACAGACCGACTCGAGTAATTTCTGGAGATCTACTCGAGTATCCTCTTACCTACTCGCGTAGTCTATATCTCTCTCGTGTAAGTGTTTCCCAGATTTTGAAATTTGTTCTATTCGCCACCCAAGGCTAAATGCCGCCTCTTCCCGCGCGTTAGTTAATTTCCGTCAAACTAATTAGACGTAATTAGACGTAATTTAGGGTTTTATATATATGAATTTCCGAAAACCCCAACCTACACGAAATCACTTCATCCTCTCGAGTACCCTCTGCCGCTTCGCCTCCTCTGCCGTTTCGCCTACTCTCCTCTGCCGCTGTTGCAGAGCCGCTTCCCTCCTCATCACTTCCAGTCACCGCTGCCATGGCCGCCTCTTCCAAGATAGGCGTCGGATCAGAACTCGTCACCACCGGTATTGCAGAGCTCTCAGATGACTTCCACAACCTTCTCATCCTTCTCGACACCGCCGGCCTCTCCTTCATTCTCCAGGAACCCTGTCGAGTTTTATTCCCGGAAGTTGCCGAATTCTTCTCCAATCTCAAGGTCAGAAGGAATGGAAAAGTCCTAAAATCCAAGGTGAAGGGTCTGAAACTTAAGCTCACCAAGACCTCTGTATCTCAGCTTCTCCGAATGCCGATTGTCGATGAAGAAGATGATTTAGATGATGAAGACTCTGACCGAACAACCCTTTTCTGTGGCATTTCTCCTGAAGCTCAGTATATTAAAAGGTCAGACATGAACGCTGAAGGAAAATTTCTAGTTGACATTATTGGCAAAATTTTACTGTGCAAGACACACTCCATTAGAGACATTCCATCATATTTCTTCGACATAATGCAAGCAATTGTCTGCCGCAAGAAATACCAATTTGGTATGCTGATTCTGGATAAAATAAAAGACAGTTTAAAATCCCCCAACTACGCTAGAATCATCTCTCTGCTCCTCCATGAAACCAATCCTGAGGTCTTCAACTTCTCCAAAGGGACCCCTCTTCACCACATGAAGAAGGTCTCCATCTCTTCCATTCAGAGATGGGATCTCAAGCTAAAGAATTCTGCCCAAGCTGCAAAGCTCTCCGAAGTTCCAGAAGTTCCAGCCATAGAGGACAGGACTCCATCTCCCTCTCCTCATCATATGGCCAGCTCCTCTGGTGCACTAAGTGAGGGGGAGCCTGCTCCTTCTATCCCAGTCAGGCAGCACTCTCCTCAGCCAGCACCTTCTTCCCTACCTCATACTCCAGGAAGTCCAGCCACTCCCTCAGATCAGATATATCAAGATTCTCTTCTGTCCACAGCTGCTGCCATAGATGCTATGATTGCAGAGCTTTCTGAAGAAGTAATGCCCATTCCTCCTCTATCTCCTCCAGCTCCAACCTCTGAGGTCACAAGGACTTTTCTCCAGCCCAGTCTCCTGCCCATTCTCCAGCCAGGACTCCAACACCATCTCCAGTTCCCCCAAAAGACAAGCAAGACACCATTCTTATCTCTGATGAGACCTCTCCTGAGCCAGCTGAGGCCCCTCTCAGAAACTTAGATTTCTCCATCCCCCATGATACAGAAGAAATGGATGCTATAATTCATACCACTAGAGCTCTCAGCTTTGTCATCATTGAAGACATAGCTCCTTCGGTAACCCCTCCTATCCCTACTGCTGCTCCCTCTACTGCTGTTCCAGTCTCTTCCTCCTCAGATTTGCTGCAACATATTGCACTTCTTCTTCAAGAACAGAGAACTTATTTTGACACCTCTCTAAAAATAGTCACTGACAAGGTAACTGCTCTTGAGACTGAGATGAGCAGAGGCTTTGCTGAAATTCAGCATAATACTGATAAGCTCCAGTATTTATTTCAACTTGGTGGGAAAGCCATAGACCACACTATCACTAGTGTTGGCAATGTTATGGAACAAGGTATCACACTTGCTAACAATCAGATAGAGCTAGACAAGTGAAATGAAGCAAACAAAATGAAAATCTGTGAAGAAGTTGGTATTTTCAAAGATGATACTATAGCCCAGCTATCTGTTGAAATCAGAAAGGGGGAGGGTTTGATAAAAGAACTCAAAGAACAGGTAGAAAAATCTGCTGCTCAGAAGACAGCTGTATGGGAAGCTCATGTGAAGGCCATTCATGATGATGTGCTAGCCCAGATACAGAGTGTCAAGTTTCACACCTATGACACTGCTATCTGGATGCACAATCAGATCTTGCCAGATCTTGCAGTTGACCCCAACATCATTCCTCATCACTTAAACCCACTAGCTACAGATGTTACTGCCCCAGCTGTTCCTTTGCAACCTTCTTTCTCTCCCAGGCCTGGAGACACAGTTGACACTCCAGACTCCTATGCTCCAGAAGACCCTGCTGATATCTTACTTCAAGCTCCCCCAGAGATCAGAATCCACAAGAAGAAAAGGAAGTATGGTGAAGGTCCCTCTGCTAGCAGGACTGCTCCTACTAGAGCTCCTGACCATGCTGAAGCTTGGTCTCCAACTTCCAAGTCTCTAATTTTGGACACACTCAGGATAGTTATGGATCACAATGAGAACATGAGCATTCACTATAGTTCCTAGGAATGGGAGTTATATGAGAAATCAATGCTAAAAAGGAAGATCCATGACAGAGAGTTTGGGAGAAATAATCCTGCTGCTCTTCCAAGGCCTCCTAAATATTTCCCTAAGCTTTTCAGCTATCTAAGGAGACAGCAAGAAAAGATGGAAAAGTAGCAAACCCAAGCCTAAACCTAAAAGATGTTGAGAGATTGAAATGACAAGTTGTAGACTTGATGTTTTTGGACATTTACATATATACAATTCTAAATTTCTGTCTAATTATCTTTTTCATTGTCTATTGCTTACCTGCTCATGTTCTTCTACTTAGTTTCTTTTATGTCTATAATTCACCTTAGTGTAAAGGGTTCTGACTTCAACAAATAGGGGGAGATTGTCGGGTATTACATCCACACTAACCCAGATTTGATGAAGTCACCCTGGAACTAAGATGAATTAAGTTGTATTTGATGCTTGGTTTGAGTTATATGTTTGTAGGAATTTCACTGGGAAGTGTAGACCAATGTCAGTCCACAGTGGGTCACCAAACACAGGAACTGTGCAATGTAATCCCTCATTGCATATTCCAAAGTGTTGACTCATGTGTGGTCTCTTTATTGGGATACACTTCATATTCAAGCTATTGGACCTTGAGAAAAGGATTGGAAGTTGACTGCATTAGAAGAAAGAGTTTTCCAACAACAAAAATTCTCTAAGTCTTTTACTCGAGTAGGTCCATAACTACTCGAGTAGATTGGACATAATTTACTCGAGTAAAGAAACCTTGTACTCGAGTACTTAAGTGTACATCTCGTGTAGCTTAGTCATACTCGAGTAGTATGTTTATATACTCGAGTAGATCACTCATTATGCCCGAGTAGTTAAGGCTTCTCTCATCAAAATTATTCTAAGTCATGGACTCGCGTACAAACACTCATATACTCGAGTAAGTATACTCACATACTCGAGTAGATAGAGACATACTCGAGTAGTTCATTATACCTACTCGAGTAGATCGTGTTTCACTCGTGTACTTTGATATTTTCCTAACTCCAGAATTTTCTAAGTCTTTTACTCGAGTAGAACTTTCACCTACTCGAGTAGATCACTTCCTCTCGAGTAGTTTAGTTCAACTACTCGAGTAGCTGCTTGCTGACATAGTCAGAATTTATTCTAAGTATTCCACTCGAGTAGTCCTTTATGTACTCGAGTAGTTCCTTTATGTACTCGAGTAGTTCTTTCTGCTTACTCGAGTAGTTCTTTCTGCTTACTCGAGTAGTTGATTTCTGCCTACTCGAGTAGCCCATCTTTATATACCCGAGTATGTTCCCCTTCATGTACTCGAGTAGTTATTCAACTACTCGAGTAGATCTTCTCTTACTCGTGTATATGGCTGAACTTTCCCGAAATTTGTCTAAGTTTTTTTTCTGACAGGATTTTCAAATCACGCGACATGATTGGTTCACGTGTATATCATTATGACCGATTATGACCGTTATTCTCTCCTATATAAAGTCTTATCAGAAAATGACAAACCCTAAGTTTTCTCCAAGCCTTCTTGTCATTTCATTTTGAGAAAGTTTTCAGCCGACTCCTCTGTCCTTTTTCACGAAACGGAAGCCGCCGCCGCCGCCCTCTTTTCCGGCCACCGCTTCTAATTTCAGAGGACTCATTCTGAAGAAAGTTACAGATCGAGATCGACATCACTGTTCATCTTATCTCTCTGATTCTGTAAAGGCAAAGAAGATCCAGATCTGGGCCGAGATTCTCTTCACCGATTTCTGATAGTGCTGCAAAGTCCATAAGAAGACGTTTCTGGCCGTTTCATCAGATCTGATTGGATTTACTGTTTATATAATTTTTCAAAACGTTATTAATCTTGTAGGAGAAAGTTCTCCGAGTGTAGGAGTTTTTCACTCCGAGTTTGTAGGAAGTGTTATCTTCCGAGGTGTAGATCCCATTGTTTGGATCGAGTTTATAGGAACTTTGTTCCGAGGGTAGGATCGATTTTTGATCCGAGATAGTGGAGTAGCCGAGTCTAGTTGATTGCTAGATCGGTGAGGGAAAGTGGATGTACCCAAGGTCGGGGAACCACTATAAATCTTGTGTCGTCTGTGATATTGGTAGATAGTTCTGTGATGTGCTCTAAATATTTTTTTTTTCGCAAAAGACGCACAACTCACCTATTCACCCCCTCTAGGTGATTTAGGTTGACAACCATTTTCTTTCAACGATTAATCATCCATGGCATAACGAGAATTATACATTGACTACACACACATGTACCGTACGTACATGAAATACATTCCTAGTGGACATTCGTGAGTTCAATAATGTTCTCTCCCTCCCAAATAATCTCAACCTGGCTCTGATACCACTTTGTAACACCCCCATTCGTCACATGGTATATAACGGTGGGTCCGGCCGGGGGCCCACGCCATATGTCACAGATAAGTAGTGGAATTACTTGTGGAAATCACATTATTCGCATCCTTAACTCAATCCATTCTAGCGCAACATTTTTAAGTTAAAGAACTCAGCTCAGAGAATGTCCACTTCTATATAACTTCCACATTTTTATAGCAACACCAGGAATGTATACAACGCACACACGCTGGCCTTAAGGCCTTGCAAATTTCTCTTTTCACACAATTACAGTTTCGTACATCGGCACGCAGGCCGGCTACACATGAAATCCAAGCACACTTCTTCGCATGTCCTTCAAGGGCCTTTAACATCAATCCATCCATTCCACTTGTTCATTCTACCTGCAATTTGCCATCCAAGCTAAAACATAAAACAAAGTAACGGCCAAATTCGCTGACCCATTTATAACGACCCTATCCCCTACCCGGGGCAGTGGTTCCTTCCCTGTATGCATTGCTATCATCATCTCATCAAGCCTCATCAAGCATCATATGTATCATTCTCTTTATCAATCTATCGAGCACATCACATCATAAATACTGGTATCCACCAGACACTCCGTGCACTCAGGGCACCTTCTTGGCGTACCGGGCATCCCAGTCGTACACCGCTGATTAGAGGTACTTCACTTGCTGGTTGGACGGCTCAAGCCTAGTCCACCAGTCTCGCAAGCTGGCGACATCCCGTCCATACCACTCAGAGGTACAACCTCCCCCAGCATCACAAATAACTAGAGCAGATCGACCCACCCTTGTGGTGTAGCAGGCTGGGTTATTGTTGCTCCCTAGGCATACCACCAATCGACCCCTCACCTATTTCTTGATCGACCCACCATTGTGGTACAGCAAGGCGGGTGCTCGCTTCCCGGGTCATGCAACCAATCGATCCCTTTTAACCAAATCAACCCACCATAGTGGTTTATTTGGCCGGGTACTCGCTTCCCGGGCGCACTACCAATTGATCTCTCTTCAACCAGGAGCTTAACCAAAGCCTCCTCACATCCATAATTCACATTCATATAGCCATACCACAATCATAAATCTTTCATAGTATCAAATCCACGGAGTCTTCTCCGGTTTACCCATGATCATCACCAATACCGACTACCCATCCAGATGGGCTTCACACAGCATGACCATGCCGTACTTCACACTTCCCGCTCTAGATGCAGACTCAACAAAGGAATCACTTCCGAAATCCACCTCTTGGTGGAGGATTCCAAGCACATGCATAAAGAAAGGACTTCGATGTCCAAGAAGGAGATCGTTACCCTCGAAGATCGCTTTGGCGCCATGAAGTAGCCGGATGGAAGTCACTGCCTCGGCTTTGCCTTCATGAATCCGCTCTCGGACCTTCGCTCCGCACTCCGCAGCTCCTCCAGCAGCTGGCTTTACTTTCCTCCTTCCTTCCTTTGCTCTCTCCTTCTCTTTCTCTCTCTTGAAATGAGACGAAGAAGAAGAAGAGGAAGGGCTTAAAACCTCAGATCTCGGCCAGAAATCCACGTGGATAAAGCCTAACCCTTGGAACCAGGACAAAGAAATCAACGACCAGAAAAACACTGAAAAATCATGTTTCGGCCCTGACACGCCCTGTGACACGCCCGTGTCACAGGCCGTGTCCCCAAAGCGGTGCATGAACCGCCTTATCCAAACTTATCCACGCCAAGATGACACACCCATGTCACGCCCGTGTCAGCCGAGTCACGCCCGTGACACAGGGCGTGACACCCACTCGACGATCGCCACTCGACGATCGGCGGTCGACGATCGACGCTCGATGATCGACGCTCGACGATCGACGCTCGACGATCGATGCTCGATGATTGACGCTCGACGATTAACAAGCAAATCGTCGAACCGAGGGGACACGCCCCATGTCACGCCCGTGTTACAGTGCATGACCACCCAAACACTTCGTCGACCGAAAATTCGTCTACCTCGCACCTTACGACGCAACCTGAGCGGGACACGCCCTGGGACACGCACGTGTCCCAGGCCGTGTCACCCAATTTTTGCCAATTTCAGAATTTGGGCTGTTACACAGGATGCCTCTCTGGTCGATCTCCATCATCTCCCCTTCTTCGATGGATGGTTGGAACAGTTCAGTCATGGTCCCCCCAGCCCGGGGACCGTACTTGACAAGGTAGTCGTCTTCTGAATTCTCTTCTTGGGGTACATGCTCTATGAAGAAAGACTGAAACCCCCCGATCAGAGATTTCACTTTGATTAAGTACCTCTGCAGGATCAGATCATTCACCTCAAACTCGCCTTTGATCTGGGACGCGACTACCATCAAGTCGGTGAAGGCCCTGATATCTCGAATTGCCAACTTCTTGGAGAGACGAAAGCCATCCGCCATCGCTTCGTACTCCGCCTGATTATTTGTAACGGGGAAGAGGATCTCGACTGCTTGCTCGATCCTGGTTCCCTGGGTCTCACCAACACGACTCCGGCACCCACGGAGTACCTGCCTGAAGCCCCATCCATAAACATCTTCCATGAAACTAGGCTAGAAGAACCTTCCTCTCCTTCCACCTCGGCTGAGAAGTCGGCAAGGAAATCTGCCACTGCCTGCGCCTTGATCGCTATCCTTGGAGAGTAAGAGATATCAAACTCGCTAAGCTCCACCGCCCACTTTGCTACCCTGCCCGAATGCTGCACTCCATCCAGAATACTGCGTAGAGGGTGATCGGAGATGACCCTGATGGAGTGAGCTTGAAAATATGGACGGAGCCTCCGAGCTGAAACTACCAAAGCAAACACCAACTTCTCCAAGATAGGATATCTCGTTTTCGCCTGCCGCAGCACTCTACTCACGTAGTAGACAGGGAGCTGCCTTTGCCTTCCTCTCGGACCAACACCGAGCTAACTGCCTCTGCTCCGACTCCCAAATAGAGAAAGAGATCTTCGTTACCCCGTGGTCCTTGGAGGAGGGGAGCTTGGGTTAGGTGTTGCTTGAGCATTTGGAAAGCCTCCTCACACTCTGCGGTCTACTCGAACTTCTGATTCCCTCGAAGGGTTTTGAAGAATGGAGAGCACTTCTCCCCTACCTTGGACAAGAAACGACTAAGGCCTGTTAGCCTTCCCGTCAACCTTTGAACCTCCTTTGGATCCCTCGGGGATGCCATCTCCAGAATGGCCTTTACTTTGTCGGGAATAGGTTCCACCCCCTGGGAGTGAGGAGGTGACCTAAAAACTTCCCTCTTCCTGCACCAAAGACGCACTTGGCAGAGTTGAGTCGCATCTTGTACTTCCACGGGGCAGCAAAAGTCTCCACCAGATCCGTTATGTGCTCTGCAACACTTTTTCTCTTGAGGAGAAGCTCGTTCACATAGACTTCCAAGTTCCGCCCCTTCTGCCCCTTGAAGATTTGATCCATCATCCTTTGGTAAGTCGTGCCCGCATTCTTGAGCCCGAAGGGCATCATCTTGTAGCTATAACAACCATCATTGGTTATGAAAGAGACGTCACGGCAGTCCGGGGATGCATCCGGATCTGGTGATACCCTGAAAAAGCATCAAGAAAACTCATCACAGGAAACCCGACAGCGGAATCAACCAGCGCATTGATTTGAGGCAAGGGGTAGCAATCCTTCGGGCAAGCTTTATTCAATATGGAAAAATAGATACATAAACCCCAGCCCCCTCCGGGCTTCTTCACCATACAACATTGGAGACCCAGCCTGGATACTGGATCTCCAAGACAAAACCTGCCTCCAGCAGCTTCTCTACCTCCTCCCTGATCGGCCCGGCCAACATGGCAGTGCTCTTCCTCTTCTTCTGACGAACAGGAGCCACCGTGGGATCCAGGTTGAGGCGATGGCAGGCAACATCGGCATCGACCCCTAGCATCCCGGCGGTGCTCCATGCGAAGACGTCGACATTGTCTTGCAGGCAAGCAGCCATCTCTATCTTCTGACGCAGCGAAGGTCCAACATTCAGAGAGCGAAACAGACACATAGTAGACAACAATGCCCAACACGCCTTAGTCCTACCGCGCCTACACAAGCATCTATCGTCTTGTCACGGATCGGCTCAAACGCAGCACATAAAACCACAAGAAGGAGAGATCGACTCTAAAATAACGATCGAGAAAAAGAGTCGGATGATTCCCCAAATGAACATAAAGGTTGCCATTCCTTTTTGAGAGTAAAATCTAGGCTATAGGCCAAGATCCACTCAAGCAAATAGGATCTACCCGATTCGGATTATAGAATCTTATTAACGATGAAATCAATTTCAGAAATGGCAAGCGATGGCATTTAAAATCACGGAAAATAATGGTTATTCATCATCCACACAATACTAAGCAAAAAATCACAAAGATGAGGGAAGAGAAGATGCCCAACCTGCTTTCATGAACACACTAGATAAGGTGGGAGAATCACTCTCTCCACGGATCCACCAGTGTCGCACCGAATGGGCTGCAACCTTCTTCCTTGGAGTCGCACCGAAGGAAGCCACGCCGGCGTCGCACCGAGGTAGGGAGGAGGAAGCAAGGGGGACGGCGGCTTCACACCTTGGGCGGTGGCTAGGGAGGTTTTCCCTTGGCCAAACTCTCACAAGAGGGTAGGGTTTCTTTTTTAGTTCTCTAATCTTCATTCTCATAAAAGGGGCACCTTATATAGGAGTTACACAAACACATCTAACCATCCAAGATGGAGATGAAAATCTCATCCATCCGGGCGGCTAAATACACACCAAAAGTATCTTAAAGTGCAGGAAATAAATGCTACAAAGTCCCTAAATGAATATAAAATTATTAACCAAGCTTGGAATAATTTTATATTCTCACATATAAAAATAAAAGTAATTAGAGCATGATATTTTAATTAAAAGTAGTCTTCAAGCGAGCTTAGCATGCCGCGGGCGGAGGTTATAGCGTTGTCTTCTGTTAGCATCGTCATGGCTCCGAAGGTCTTTATGCTGTAGTGCCTCGGCAACTGGATCGTCATCAAGTGGAGGTAGCGGGGTGGCGGCATCATCTTCCCTTCCAACGGCAGGCATCCTCCAACCTTCAGCAGTCCCGACTCTCCTCCCTGAGAGATCACTTCCACCTCCTCCACCTCTTCAGCAGCACACAACCCCTTCTCCTTCTCCAGCAGCTCCTTCAGCTTCTTCGCGTCACCTATCTAACCGATGGTGCTGACAACATTCAGGTAGCACTCCCTGGAGGCCTTGGGATCTCCCCTGATCCTGATCTGAACATATCCCCGGCAGTACTTCAAGAACTGGTGGTATGATGACGGAACGGCCTTGAAATAGTTGATGAGTGGCCGCCCGAAGATAGCATTGTATCCGCTCAGCGCGTCGATGATGATGAAGCGGCATCGGATCGACGTCCCGCCGAGTGTAACCAGAAGTTCCACCGCCCCTTCCACCTCTTTCTTCTCACCTTAGAAGCCAAAGATGGGTCCATCTGCAGCCTGGACCCAGGATGCTTCCACCTGAAGCCCGACGAAGGTTCTCTTGAAAATGACGTTCATCGAGCTCCCGTTATCCGCGAGGATTCACTCGACCGTGAAGTCTTCGATGGCAGCTTGAATCATCAAGGCGTCATGGAAGGGGTTCTCATTCCCCAGCATATCCTCCTCCGAGAAGGTGATCTCCTCCAACGGCGGCGGGTTCTGCGACGTCGAGGCGACGTTCTTCCGATATATCTGGTGGATACTTCCCTTGCGGGAAGCTCCGAGCCCGGCTCCTCCATTGATCACCCCTACATGCCCACCTCCTGGGCCATGTATCACCTCTCCACGACCTCCCAGGTCGACGCAATCTCCATTCCTCCTCCTCATTGGAGCTTGGAATGCCACCTGCCCCACCGGGGCCTCCTGCCTCTGTTGTTACCTCTCCGCTGCTCCTGCTTCCAAACTCCTCCTTGCTTCCCAGAATTCCGGGCAAGCCAAGGTCTCGTGCCCCTCTACTCGGTGGATATCGCAGTAGAGGGGAATCTCCACCTCCTGACGCATCGCCCGCTTCTCCCTCTGGCACTGTTTGTTATCTTGGTGGGTGATGACCATTATCTCCCTTCTTCCTCCTCCTCGGCCTCCCTCCTGCTGATTACCGTTCCTCCTCTCCTCCTGGAAGTGATGCCTCATTGGTTGCCTCCACTGGGGACAATTCTCAGGATATTGGAATCGTCTATCCCCCCTCTTCCTGCCTGGGCCTCCGCTGGCCTCCTCTCTTCTTGTCTTCGAGGCCTATCCTGCCTCCTCTCCTCAACCCTCCTGGATTCTTCTCTCGTCCTCCTCTAATCTATTCTCGACTCTTCCTTCCTCCTCCCATCCTACCTCTCCGGCATCCTCCTCGCATTCGCTCCTAAAGGTCCTGTTCTCCCCTTATCCCACGAATCCTCTTCGTCTAGCCTAGCCAAGAAGTCCTCGTTCTTCTCCTCTCCGCGAACAAAGGTGTTTGCCCTCTCTATCATCTTTTTAAAAGATCTCGGGGGATTAGACCCCATCTCCATGCTGAACAAACCTTGCTTCAGCCCGAACTTCAGCGCCACCATCAAGGTAAAGATGTCCACCTCCGCTACCTCCAGGATCTCCTCTTGGAAACAGTCAATATAGTGGCCCAAGCTCTCGTGCTGCCACTGCGTAACCTTGAAGAGAGCTGTCTCCTACTTCTTCCTCTTCTTCGATGTCGTGAACCTCGCCATGAGGCCCCGACGCAGGTCAGAGAAACAGTACACGGACCCTTCTGGCAGTTGATGGAACCAATCTCTGGCATTCCCCTTGAGGGTGATGAAGAAAAACCGACACTTGAAGACGGCAGACATGTTATGGATGGAGACGACATCTTCAAACCATTGAAGATTTCTGACAGGGTTGTCCCTGTTGAAATTTGTGAAGTGGAAGTGATTGACGGGACAGGCCGGGCGGCCTGGGCGGACAGTATTGGCGGACTAGGCGGACTGGGCGGACTGTGATGTGCGGCCTGGTGGAAGATCTAGTGGGAAGCCGGCTGTCTTCTGAGTGGGTTGTTGCATGGAGTCCGCGGACTATGCGGCCTGGTATCTGTGGATAAGGCGTTGGCTGATTGGTTTTCCCAAGGAGCGGCCTGAGCGGATAGAGGCTTGCGGACTGGTGCTTTGCTCAGTGGCTGTGGTGCAAGCTTGTGCTGAAAGGCGGTTTGGCTCGTGTCCGCGGGATGCTTGCGGACTGGTGTATCCGCGGTATGGGCTGTTGCGGACTGGGCTTAGAGCTTGGCTGAGGCCTTGTCGAGCTCTGGTGTTACATCAGGTGCCTTGCTGTGAAGGTCGATTGGCGGACTGGATTATGGAGTCCGGGAGATGGCTGCTGCGTTGGGCAGGAGTGCGAGGTGCTTGCGGACTACTGGCGGTCTGTGCTATGGTGTTTGGCAGACGGGAGTTTGTGTCCGCCATGCTCGCATTGGCCTTTGATGGTTTTGGCCTTGGTCACACTCTGTGCCAAGATCATGGTGTCTGTCGTATCCGCCTAGTCCGCTGTGACCGGGCGGACTGTTGTTGTCTGCCTTTGGTCGTGGACTTGTGGCGGATTGAGGCTTGAGTCTTGCGGACTGCCTCGGGTTGGTGCGGACAGCCATTGAGGGGGTTGCTGTCCTGCAGTAGTCGGAAGCTTTGCGGGCTGATGCCTTGTCCGCATAGCTTGGGCGGACTGGAGAGGGTTCGCCAATGTTGCCTTGCTCCTGGCGGTTTTCCTTGGTATCCGGCTAAGTCCTTGCGGACTCGGCGGACAGTGTTTTTGCTATCGCGCGGGCTAGGGCGGTGTCGCTATCTCTAGGGCTGTGACCACACTCCTCACCTCGCCTATAAATAGGACCCCCCTAGCACATCTACAGTAACTTGAGTGAACATTAAGTTGGGTTGGGCAAGGAGCTGCGGTCTCAGTTTGTCTGTGCGCGCGGATTGATTCAGTGCTGACGTTTGCTGTGTGCAGGTCGCGCGGGTAGCTTCAAGGAGCCAGGAGTTTGGCTTTGACTTCGGTCAAGTACTTGGAAGTGTGCGGTCTCTGCGGATTCAGCAGAAGGTCGCTCTGTGGCTTGTCAGCTCTGTTTCATCTTTGCTAGCTTCAATAACCTGTCCGCCGGCTTCAGGCGGGTAGGGGGTGTTCCTCAGTTCAGCTTCAGCAGGAGACGACTAACGGTGTGTCCGCGCGGCCTCGCGGCTTCGGCGGACTCCGTGGCTATTCGGCGGATTGCAGCTAAGTTCGGGCGATCTCAGCGGACTCGGCGACCTCGGCGTCTCGGCGGACTTTGGTGCTGTCCGCCCGGCTTGTTTTTTGGTGCTTTCTGTTTACAGCTGTTATACTAGCGAAATCATGTCTCGCTAGGTATGCCTCGTATTGTAAAGAAGTGAATGAATAAAGACCTGCTTGTGCTTCCATTGTTTGTTGGGTATTAACCTTTGTTCCTTGGTTTTCCGCTGGTTCAACGTGAGAACTGGGTAGTTCCGAAGATATTAATTTGGCGTTTGGGCTATCTTGCTGACCACTTTGAGAAAATTTTAACATGGTATCAGAGCCAGGTTCAGTTGCATGAGCGGAAGTCAGCCAGTGTTGTTACTCAGTGAGTGAGTGGTGATCAACCTGTGTTGTTGCTCGGAGCTTCTGAAGGTTGCCAACAGGTGTTGCAATGGAAGGGAGCTTTGCAAGAGGTCTGGGCATTGAACTCTTAACGCCGACTAACTTCAAGAAGTGGAAGTCGTGCATGAAGAGTTATCTTCTTGGCGAGGAGCCGTGGGAAGTCGTTGGTGGTGACGACAGGTAGGAAGTCACTGCTGCTTTCGGTACTGCTGAGCAGGTTAGGCTCTGGAGAAGAACAAATGCTAAGGCGGAGTTCATTCTGAAGAGAGTCGTGTCTCCGGAACTGTTTGATCACATCGTTGGATGTGAGTCGGCTGCTGATATTTGGACAACCATTGATGAGTTGTTCAATAGGAAGAATGTGGCGCGGCTTCAGTTCCTGGAGAATGAGTTGGCCAGGGCAACTCAGGGAGACCTTTCCATCTCCAAGTACTTCTTAAATATGAAGAGCTTGTGTGCTGAGCTGTCGGCACTGGATCCTGATGAGCCTATCTCTGAGGCAAAGATGAAAAGGCACATTATCCGCGGCTTGCGGAAGGAGTATGTGGCCTTTGTAACATCTGTTCAAGGGTGGGCTACTCAGCCATCTTTGCTGGAGCTGGAGAATCTGCTTGCATCGTAGGAGAGCTTAGCAAGGCAGATGGCTGGAGTGAACCTGAATCAGGAAGGCAGCGAAGCTCTCTTCTCAGGCAAGAAGAAAGGATGGGAAGGGAAGAAGAAGAAGAAGGTGCAGGTCGTTGGTGAGAAGGAGACTTCAACTTCATATCCGCCGGAGAGGAGCAATGCTCCTAAGGACTGGAAGAAGAACCTGAAGTGCTACCGGTGTCATCAGCGAGGGCACTTCAAGCGGGACTGCAAGGTCAAACTGCAGCCTGGGCATGCTGCGGGAAAGGAGGAAGCTTGCTCGAGAAGTGAAGAAGCAGAATGGGGCGGAGCTTTTATGACGGGCACTTGTGTCCGGGCCTTGTCTGCTGAGGACTTCAACGGCGAGTGGATCGTGGACTCCGGGTGTGGTCATCACCTCACCGGAGACAAATCGAAGTTCACCTCCATGCAGGCATACTCAGGTAATGAAGCTATTATCACTGCTGATAATACTGTTTATGCGGTAGAGAAAGAGGGGGTCGTGTCTTTTGGTAGTGATCAGGGGCCACTCACGTTAAGGAGTGTGTATCACGTGTCGGGCATGAAGAAAAACCTCTTCTCGGTGACCAATGCGGTGGACGCTGGTTATCACGTTCTGTTTGGGCCAACAGACGTGAGGTTCCTTCGCAACGTATCAGCAGTGAAGGTTGATGTTGCTCATGTAGGGAGAAGGGTGAAGAACTTGTTTGTTCTTGCCACCAATTCTTATGTTGATAGGATGAGGGCCAATGATAGCGATGCTATCTGGCATGAGAGGCTGGGGCATGTTGGCATGGACAAGCTGAAGGCGATGGCGAGTAGAAGTCTGGTGAAGGGGTTGCCGAAGTTGTCCTCCTTTGGTGATGGGCATGTTTGCGCGGGCTGTCAATACGGTAAGGCACATCGCCTTCCGTTTGATAAATCACAAACAAGGAGCAAGAAACCATTGGAGTGCATTCATGGCGACCTGATGGGACCGACGGTTACTGCCAGCCTTGGTGGAAGCAGATACATGCTTGTCTTGATTGATGACTACTCAAGGTATACTTGGGTGTACTTCTTAAAGGAGAAGTCGGAAGCCTTCCGTTTGTTTGTGGAGTTTAAGGAGTTGGTAGAAGGCTGGCTTGGCTTGTGGATTAAGAAGCTTAGAACTGATAACGGGGGTGAATTTGTTTCCTCCGAGTTTTCTAACTTCTGCAGGAAGCACGGGATCCAACGAGAGCTTACTTATGCTCACACTCCACAACAAAATGGGGTAGCGGAGCGGAAGATCCGTCATCTGACGGAGACCTGCAAATGCTGGCTTCATGCGAAAGATATCCCAAGGTCCTTTTGGGCGGAGGGGATGTCTTGTGCTGCTTACGTCATCAACCGGATGCCACTCAGCCCTATCAACATGAAGACTCCTCTTGAGCTGTTGCTGAAGGAGAAGCCTAGTGTTGGACACCTTCGGGTGTTCGGTTCAACTTGCTACGTGCATGTCCCGGATGCTTCACGGACAAAGCTGGATGCGAAGGCAAGGAAGCTTGTCTTTGTTGGCTACGATGAGCGGAAGAAGGGATGGAAATGCATGGACCCTGTGACGAAGAAGTTCGTGGTGTCAAGAGACGTTGTCTTTGACGAGCTGACGTCATATGGAGGTGGCTCGGTTGAGCTAACCGGAAGTAGCAAGATTGATGAAGCACCGGTGGCGGCTGCTAAAGGCTTGGAAGAGGAGCTTGCTGTTTCACCAGCAGCTCCTGTTGCTTCTAACTCCGAGGCTGAGCCTTCTGGCTCAGGAACCAGGGGGAGCACTGCTCAATGCTTGCCCCAGGTAGGAGTTGAGCCCGAAGAAGCAACGGAAGCAGTGAGCAAGGAGCCGACCCTTCGGAGATCGAAGAGGGTGGTTAAGCCACCGGCTCGGTACTGTGATGGGACTGCAGTGAGCTTTGTCTCCTGCTTCTTTGCAGGTCCTCTAGATGAGCGAGAGCCTGCAAACTTCAACGAGGCCACTGGAGTGAAGGAGTGGGAAGGTGCCATGAAAGAAGAGATTGATGCTCTGAAGAAGAATGAAACCTGAGACCTTGTGCCCAAGGTTGATGGCATTACTCCGGTTACTTGCAAGTGGGTGTACAAGTTGAAGAAGAAGGCTGATGGGAGCATTGATCGGTTCAAGGCTCGCCTGGTCGCTAGAGGATTCTCACAGCAGTATGGAGAAGACTATGAGGAGACATTCAGTCCAGTTGCGAAGATGACTTCAGTAAGAGTGGTGATCGCTTTGGCTGCTAGCAAGGGATGGAGGTTGTGGCAACTCGATGTGAAGAATGACTTTCTTTACGGAGAGATTGACAAGGATATCTTCATGGATCAGCCGCTTGGTTTTGTCTCTGAAAAGCATCCGGACTATGTCTGTAAACTCAGGAAGGCTCTCTATGGGTTGAAGCAAGCTCCTAGAGCGTGGTATGGGAAGATTGCAGAGTACTTGCAATTCTGTGGATACCTTGCTTCCAACTCGGATTCAAGCTTGTTCGTCAAGAAGAAGGGGGAGCTACAAGTCTTGGTCCTGCTGTATGTGGATGACATGATCATCACAGGGAACTCGGAGGGGGAAGTAGCAAGGCTCAGGGCTGAGATCTTGCTATAGCTCGCGCTTCGAATTGTTAGTGAGCTATCATCGAAGTGGGAGTTTAATTGAAGCCCTTGGGAGAGTTGCATCACTTTCTCGGTCTGGAGGTGGAGAGGAAGGAGTGCGGGGTTCTCATTTGCCAGAAAGGGTATGCTAATCGCATTGTGAAGCGTTTCTGCATGGGCGAAGGGAAGAAGTGCTCTACTCCACTGGAACCTGGGCTGAAGCTTCGACGAGATGAGGGAAGGGTTCTTCATGATCCCTTGGTGTTCAGGGCTCTTGTTGGGAGCTTGATTTACCTGACGATTACAAGGCCGGACATTGCTTATGTTGTTGGCCGAGTAAGTCGGTATATGGCTGAACCAAGGCAATCTCATCTAGTGGCGGTGAAGGGTATTCTGAAGTATGTCAAGGCTTCTTCTGACATGGGACTCCTCTATAGAAGGGACTTGGAGTTTGCGTTGCTCGGGTACACAGATGCTGACTATGGCGGTGATTCGGATGATCGGAGGTCTACTTCAGGTTATGTGTTCACTTGCGGTTCAGCTAGCATCTCGTGGTGTAGCAAGAAGCAGGACTCGGTATCGGTTTCAACCACGGAAGCGGAGTATAAGGCTTCGGCCTTGGTTGCTCGGGAAGCCATTTGGTTGAGGAGGCTTATAGAGGATGCTCATGAAGAAGTGCAAGGGCCTACTTTACTCCAGGGTGATAATGAGAGTGCTCTCAAACTGGTTAACAATCCAGTGTGTCACGCCAGGACCAAGCATATAGAGATTGATCACCATTTCATTCGGGAGAAGGTGCTGGAAGGATCTCTGCTGGTTGGGCATGTTCGGAGTGAAGATAATCTTGCTGACATCTTCACGAACCCACTGTCGAAGGGGCCCTTTGAGCGCTTGCACAGCTTGCTGGGCTTGGTCACCACTTCCCACTTCAAGGGGAGTGTTGAAATTTGTGAAGTGGAAGTGGTTGACGGGACAGGCCAGGCGGCCTGGGCGGACAGTGTTGTCGGACTAGGCGGACTGGGCGGACTGTGATGTGCGGCCTGGTGGAAGGTCTAGTGGGAAGCCGGCTGTCTTCTGAGCGGGTTGTTGCATGGAGTCCGCGGACTATGCGGCCTGGTATCTGCGGATAAGGCGTTGGCTGATTGGTTTTCCCAAGGAGCGGCCTGAGCGGATAGAGGCTTGCGGACTGGTGCTTTGCTCAGTGGTCGTGGTGCAAGCTTGTGCTGACAGGCGGATTGGCTCGTGTCCGCGGGATGCTTGCGGACTGGTGTGTCCGTGGTATGGGATGTTGCGTACTGGGCTTAGAGCTTGGCTGAGGCCTTGTCGAGCTCTGGTGTTACAGCAGGTGCCTTGCTGTGAAGGTCGATTGGCGGACTGGATTATGGAGTCCGGGAGATGGCTGCTGCGTTGGGCAGGAGTGTGAGGTGCTTGCGGACTGCTGGCGGTCTGTGCTAAGGTGTTTGGCGGACGGGAGTTTGTGTCCGCCATGCTCGCATTGGCCTTTGATGGTTTTGGCCTTGGTCACACTCTGTGCCAAGATCATGATGTCCGCCGTATCCGCCAAGTCCGCTGTGACCGGGCGGACTGTTGCTGTCTGCCTTTGGTCGTGGACTTGTGGCGGATTGAGGCTTGAGTCTTGCGGACTGCCTCGGGTTGGTGGGGACAGCCATTGAGGGGGTTGCTGTCCTGCAGTAGTCGGAAGCTTTGCGGGCTGATGCCTTGTCCGCATAGCTTGGGCGGACTGGAGAGGGTTCGCCAATGTTGCCTTGCTCCTGGTGGTTTTCCTTGGTATCCGGCTAAGTCCTTGCGGACTCGGCGGACGATGTTTTTGCTATCGCGCGGGCTAGGGCGGTGTCGCTATCTCTAGGGCGGTGACCACACTCCTCACCTCGCCTATAAATAGGACCCCCCTGGCACATCTACAGTAACTTGAGTGAACAGTAAGTTGGGTTGGGCAAGGAGCTGCGGTCTCAGTTTGTCTGTCCGCGCGGATTGATTCAGTGCTGACGTTTACTGTGTGCAGGTCGCGTGGGTAGCTTCAAGGAGCCAGGAGTTTGGCTTTGACTTCGGTCAAGTACTTGGAAGTGTGCGGTCTCTGCAGATTCAGCAGGAGGTCGCTCTGCGGCTTGTCAGCTCTGTTTCATCTTTGCCAGCTTCAACAACCTGTCCGCCGGCTTCAGGCGGGTAGGGGGTGTTCCTCAGTTCAGCTTCAGTAGGAGACGACTAACGGTGTGTCCGCGCGGCCTCGCGGCTTCGGCGGACTCCGTGGCTATTCGGCGGATTGCAGCTAAGTTCGGGCGATCTCAGCGGACTCGGCGACCTCGGCGACCTCGGAGGTCTCGGCGGACTCCGGTGCTGTCCGCCCGGCTTGTTTTTTGGTGCTTTCTGTTTACAGCTATTATACTAGCGAAATCATGTCTCGCTATGTATGCCTCGTATTGTAAAGAAGTGAATGAATAAAGACCTGCTTGTGCTTCCATTGTTTGTTGGGATTAACCTTTGTTCCTTGGTTTTCCGCTGGTTCAACGTGAGAACTGGGTAGTTCCGAAGATATTAATTTGGCGTTTGGGCTATCTTGTTGACCACGTTGAGAAAATTTTAACAGTCCCTGCCAGAGTAGTAGGTGAGGACAGGTTCTCTGAACCCTTCGGGAACGGGGGAGGCGAGGATCTCGTCACAGAAGGGACTCCACCCTCCCAGGTGGTGGCGAGTTTCATCCTCGCCAGAGACGTCATACTCGTTGCAGTGTCGAATATCTTGGTATCTCGCCGGCGACATCGGATCCCGGAAGCGGACCCCTTGGCTGCTCGCCGGATGATATCGTGACTGCATCGGTCGCTCTTCTCTTGCCCAAGCGGGCTCCTTTCCAGCTCGCCTCGGCGGCGCTTCCTCCTCTAGCAGTGTCACGCGACGGGGAGAAGTCTCCGTGACATCGGGGCGATGAGCAAACTCAGCGAGAATGGTCTGCTCGATCCTCTTCGCAAACTCGTCAAACGCGGCGACTGTCACATACTCGTCACCTCGCGCGACATCTCCTCCCCCTACCGAGTTGCTGACCAACTCTCCATGCACGCCACCATTGGCCATCTTACTCAACCACTAAACTTTCCTCCTTGGCTGCGATCCACGCTCACCGCACCAAGTGTTGAAGCTAGGAAAAATCCCAACCTCGAATTCGGACCAAAGCCGCCTAAGGTTACCAGCTCAGAGGTTAGATCAGACGGCTAGGGTGACTAGGATGAAGAACCAAGTCAAACAGGACCCCAGACATTGCGGCAGGAAGGTCCCACCACGTACCCAGATGCTCAAAAGGAGCAGCCCCTTCTCAACCAAAGATGATCAAACTAGGTACAAGGGAGACTAATTGATGACGAAGTCGCAAGATCGCGACTTGATCTCTAAGGAAATGGAATCTAAATACTCGGCAAGTATCTCAAAAATGAAGCTCGCGAGTATCTTGCAGAGAATTTCAAGTGCCTCACATCGTACCCCTAGGGTCCTATTTATAGGGAAATTCAAGGAGGGGGGGGGGTCATATTTATACCCCACCCCCTAGCGATTAGGCAACTTCCAGGGGCACTCGCACGGGCTGGGGGAGTATCTTGCCTAGTCGCCTACCTGACGAGTATGCGAGGGAAGCTCGCCATACTCGCTCAGGCCTTCTGCGATCTTGTATGCTGACTTTGACTCCTGTCTTGACTTGTTGACCTTGACTTCTGCTGACCTGACTGTGGTAGGACCATCCTCGATGAATACGGGTTGTACACCACCAATGTGCTATAAATACACTACCAGGCTCAAGGGAAAACCCCCATCCTCCTGCTTTTCTTTCCTTGTTAACTACTGTAGCTGAGCGATACCCATATCAAAATAAATGTGAGCTCGCCTAGTGGCCGCGAGGGAGGGAACGCGGGCGCAGGTCATTGATGTAGCTCCTTGGCTGGTGTGCGGGTCGCTCAATCCCACCTTCAGGATGAAGAAGGTGAAGATGATCATGCGGTATCCCCTGAATGATGCCCCCGTGTCTAGTCTGGAGGCCAGTGTCGAGGCCATCCACGAGGTATGCAGGCCGATTGCCTGATTTCATTGTCATTCCGATTCTGATTTCTCCTTCTTCGCAGGAGGCGCCTCGCGAGCATGGAGGCGGTGGAATGGAGTCGAGGCATTCCTCCCCGCACGGGTATACTCCCCGACAACGGTGCCAAAAACTTGATACGCCCAAAACTTTTATACGCATTACACGCAAGTGCATGCGTCAAATCAAGTAATAAAATGTGAATAAAGATCATTCCAACGGAGAGGTGTTAGATTTAGTGATTTTTCTCTAAATCCAAGTAAGTTAAGAATGATGATGTTATAATTATTGAAAACTATAAATAAAAATGCTTAAATAAAAATAAACTATAATTACTTGAGGGAATACTTTTTATCAATTGGAAAACTAATCTTGTATCATGATTTCCTATACCTAGCATGATGAAATTAAAAAGATGACTTCATGAGTATGTGTGGTGAAACGTCTTGCAACGATTTTAGAGTAAAAAATCTGTATCTCTCGATATCGAAAATCCCAAGTCTCTATTTTCCCTTAGGTGAAACAAGTACCGCATAAAGATTGAAAACCAAAGTTTCTAATATCAAGAGGAAATCTCTTTCTCCCTTCAAATGCTATACCGAATCTAAGACACACTTGCGCAACTCCTCTCTCGATTTATGGAGCGCAGTAGAAAAGTGAAACCTTGGTCAAAATCTTCAAAATAAAGTTCTTAAATTTGATAAAGAACATTCACCAAACAATCATGAAGGAAAATTATAAGAACATCATCAAACAAGTCATAATACTCTCACAATATAAGATTAAAAAGAATTAGTTCATGGCGACGGAGGAAACACACAAAGCATTTGGAGAGATCTTACAATACATAATGAAATTGACAAATAAATGTTGTAGGATTCTCCTTTCGACGTCCCTCGCTCAATCAACCCACAGATCTGTCGTCTTCCTTGCTTCGGCTGCCCCTTGAACGGAGGATTTTTGAAAACCCTAGATGAAGAACTCCCTCCCTCTTCAAGATGATGAATAATGAATAACTCCTAAATAATTCTCCATAAAAAACGTCCAATCCTTTCCCCAAAGGATGCCTCTTTCCAAAATTGCAAATGGCGTAGTTTTTGAATTTTGAAATTCGTCCATACGTTGAAACCTTTTTTTCAGAGGTTGCAACCTTTTTTCCAGCAAATGGTATTTGGGCAGATTTTGATTCTCCAAGCAGATTTCTTCGGCATTTCTTGCGCTAATACATAGGAAAAAGACCGGATTAGCCACAAATCAAATAAATATTAATTTACTTTTATTTATTATCCATTTAAAATCGTTTTAAGCACTTAGAACATATATTAAGTCTAAAAATTGAGCTAGATAACTTCTTTGTGAGAAGTTATCACACCTCCACACTTAAACCTTTACTAGTCCCCAGCAAAGATAATTTCAATCATTGAATTGAGTGAGGATATAGTCATTAAAATATAAAACTTCTATGATCCTTCTTCTCAAACAAAATAAAAGAATGTCTACTCAAGAGTTTCGATTTAACCAATTGAGGACTTGTCGAACCTTAATAGTTCAAAATAATCAAATATTCATTAGGTTGATGAAGATAATGCTCAATTAAACTTTCTAGTGTGGTGTGTGCTATCCTTTAAAATTATTGACTCCTCTAAATTTTTCTCATCGAACTTCCTCAATAACTAAGAAAGAATGAGAATAAGTCAAGTCTTGGACTTAAACTCCACTAGAGTTAGCAGTTTAATTTGATAATAAAATATAAGGGCTGACGATGGTAATGGCTCTGGCTTGGTTAGAAATAAATTGCGATGGTGAAAGATATTTCCCTAGTTTATGTACTTAGTAACTCTCCAAACTATGAAGTTCATTTTTTTATTATCACAATTTTAGTCTATAGTTGGGATCATTCCAAGTAGGTGTACACACACTTAGGCCACATATCACTATGACATTTTTTTATATTATATTATTTTTTGTTAATCATAGTTGAGATCATTCCAAGTATGAACATACATACCTCGGCCGCATATCACTATGACACACAGTCGGGCCACATATCACTACGACTCATATTTTTTTAACAATCACCCATAGTTGAAGAACTTACTAAGAAATAACTATTAGAAATATATGGAAATGGTACGTGAAAATTCAAAGTTCAAGCTCAAAGGCCAGTGGATGATCAAATAGCGGTAGTGAGGCACGAATTGATCAAAGGTAAGTCCTAATCGCTCTTACAAATCAACTAGACATCTTAAAGCTTTGGTTTACATCTCCGACTCGGTTCATGCTAACCCTTCCATCATTACTTTTAGAAGTCAGTGAGAATCAATTTTTAGGAAGAAAATTCTTTTAAAGAATATTGTGGATACAAAAATACTTAAAAGAATCTTTACCCATCTCACTAAACTTCAAATCGAAAATATGAGCCATTAAAAATGACCATCCTACAAACACTAATCATCAAATAGAATTGAATAACTTATTCGTTAATTATGTCAAGAACTAGGATCAACCATTATTGTTACAAAAGTTCACTCCTCACCCAATTAATGGGGGTTATACCACCCCCACCTCCATACTTTGTGCCTTTGCTAGTCCCTAGCAAAGTGACTTCAATACCCAAGAAATTTCATTTAAAAAAACATTTTTTTACTAATCAACACATAATGAAAATGACAAAATGAGTCTTGAAATTTAAATACTTCCCTGAAGATTGGAGTGTCTGCATGGTTGTTTATTAGTTTCTCAATGATGTACCCCATTTAGTTCATTATAGAATGTCCATCAGCAATCCTAGCCACGTGTTATAGCCTATAAAACTCAAATCTTGTACATATACAAAGGTTAAAACACAAAATGGAGTTTTGTCAAATTGTACTTGTATCAACAAAAATCATCACAAGTGACACAATCAATCAGTATCATGTAAGGTAAGACACTTTCATTTTTTCATCCTAATAATACTCTAGAGTATCAAGTTTACGTCATTGTAGAAATCATCAAATAAACAACACAACTCATAACATCATGCTACACATAACATAACACAACAAGAGTACTAGAAAAATAAAATTTTTTTTAGATTAGTTTGAAGGTAGGCAAAATAAGAGTGTCTCACAATAACCAACATACAAAACATCAACATGTCATAAAAACATATCACAAAGTACAATAAAAATAATACACCTCAATAAAATATGCCAACTATCATCATATAATAAGTCATAAAGGCTCACCATCACAACGAGCCGACGTATTAATTTCAATTTATTATATGTATTAAACAACCATAGAAGATCAGAATTTCATTCAAAGTAATAATCATACAGGGCAAGATAATCGTGAGATGAAACCATGAGCGCGCATGTAATACCATGATAAAAGAAATAATCAAGAAGTTCTAGAGCATTGTGACAGACTATCACCATACATAACAAACCACAAAATATAATGTCCAAAAAGATAAAACTATCATCACTAGATAATCCACTCACAACACATATAACGAATACAAAATTGAACTGAAAAGAAGATAATAATATTTGTCGTTGCTCTCACGAAGCCCGTCGCACTACGCTCTCTCCGATTTTTGCCGAGAGCACTCCACCCCTCACGATTTGGGAAAGGATCGAGATTTATACAAGAAGGCTGAACCAAACTGCTAATCAGAATGATTAAAAGAAGAAATTAAAATTAAATCAGTAATTGGAAGGTTTAATATCATGCAAAGATGGTTGAGAACATAATTACGCATGCCAGTTCAGTTAAACCGGTCTTACAAAGCTTTGCGTTGCAGTTCTTCAGGAAGGAGCAAAAAAAAATTGGAAAAAAGAAAAAAAAATAAGCAAAAAAGGTTGCAACCTTCTTTTTTGAGGTTGCAACATCCAAATTTCTTCCAGCACCGTGCAGTAAAGAAACACAAACAATAAAAAAAAGGTTGCAACCTTCTTTTTTGGGGTTGCAATAATCAAATTTCTGCCAGGACTATGCGGTATAGAGAAAAAACAACAACTTAAAGGTTGCAACCTCCTTTTTTGAGGTTGCAACAACCAAACTTCATTTAAAAAAATATTCTCCTCACATTAGGCCTCCTCCGATCAAAACTAATAGAAAACACTAAATAAAAAAAATTAATTGTACTCATTTTTTAGATTATTATTAAAATAGATAAATAAAAAATAAATGATGGGTTGTCTCGCATCTAGCGCCAAATTTACCGTGATACTACAAAAACAGACAGGAAAATTAATACATAATATGCAATAAACTAAAGATAACTACTGGATTTATTGTCTCCCCAGCACGACTTATTCAGAAATTTTAAAATTCTAAATTATTGAACGGTGAAAAGAAAAATGAACAGATAACTGTTCTAATATTCGGGTCGGTAGCGGGTACCGATGTGATGATAGAAGAATCACCCCTTTACCTAAATAATAATATATATTCATCGTAGGTAGAGGTAACAAAAAGTAAGAAGAGCAGGAGGAATGCTCCTCACTTACCTCACCAAAATATGTATCCTTGCCCAATAAGGTATATTTATCAATAGGAAGGCTGCAAGGAGGGAAAAGAATGAAAGGGACTTCCACTATAGGGGAGGACTCAACCTCCTCATATAAGGGAATACTCATCTCATCAACTTGAGGAAAGTGCACAATAACCTCCTGAAGCATTTTTGACACATCAACTTGCTTGGGCTCAGATAATGAAAGAAGATTAGGAAATAAAATAAAAGAAAGGCATAAGTGATTTCTAATCATAGGAGTGATCCAGTTTTCACTCCCAGCAGGTTCTATGAATTGATCGATGTCGGTATCATAAACATCATAATAAGGGGGACCTGAGAACTCAAGGTCCTCGGTGGTGAGTTGGACCTCCTCCTCCAATGAAGAAGTGCAAACCTTCTCTTCAGAAAGGATATCAATTTCATCCCATGTTGGCGAGTCATTGTGTTCCAAAGAATCATTCCCATCATCAGAGATAACAATATCTTCATCCCACTTTGGCGCGGCCTTATGTTCTAGATCATCACCCTGCGCAATATCTTCGACGGGATCGACAAAAATTGGTGTAGAAAAGTTTTGTAAAGAAAATGGAGGAACAATATTAGTATCTAATTTAGAATATGTATGCTTGGGTTCCTTTGCGGGTGGATCAAAACTAGATGATGAATGTGGATGGGTAGGTGATGCATCATTATTAATACACGGACCAACAATTATAAGGGGCTTATCCGCAATAGTCTCACGCAAAAATTGTGGTATTGCAATAGTAGATATGGTCTTGATGCCTGATTCGTAATTTTTCTCCATCTCTCTTTTATAAGTGACATAATCCTTCAAAACGTGGTTCATAGTATGACAAAATAAACACTCCCTAACATTACTACACGATAACCAAGGAATCGAGTCATAACGTCGGGGAACTATTTGACGTGAGGACATTAAATTATGATGATTGGTCGCGCAATATTGGGGACCTAAATATTCTCTATATTTTGCGAGCCACGAATGATACTCAGCATTCACCATATAATACGCATCAGTAGTATGACTAAACGAACCACACCACTCACATCTCACATGTGTATACATTTTTCGAACGGATGTGAATAAAATGAAATTAACTCTTCTTTGCAAAAAATAAACTACACATGAAAATTATTTTAAATACGGATAACTTGCTTTATAAATTTTTGAAAGCAGATTAAAATAAAATAAAACTAAAAAAATTATTTTTAAAAAATTTTAAAACAAAAACATGCACTAGACAACATTACAAATAAACATAAGAATAAATTAGAAACTTGATCTCTAAATACAAAAGATTTACTAATATTGCAAGAAAGAAACACTAAATTATTTACATCTCCCCGGCAACGGCGCCAAAAACTTGATACGCCCAAAACGGATATGCGTATTACACGCATGTGCACGCATCGAATCAAGTAATACAATGTGAATAAAGATCGTTCTCATAGAGAGGTGTTAGATTTAGTGATTGCAAATACTAGTTATGTCTTTTCTCTAATTCCAAGTAAGTTAAGAATGATGATGTTATAATTATTGAAAACTATAAATAAAAATGCTTGAATAAAAATAAACTACAATTACTTGAGGGAATACTTTTTATTAATTGGAAAACTAATCTTGTATCATGATTTCCTATGTATGCCATGATGAAATTAAAAGATAACTTCATGAGTATGTGTGGTGAAACATTTTGCAACGATTTTAGAGTAGAAGATCCGTATATCTCGATATCGGAAATTCCTAATCTCTATTTCCCCTTAGGTGAAATAAGTACCGCATAAAGATCGAAAACCAAAGTTGCTAACATCAAGAGGAAATCTCTTTCTCCCTTCAAATGCTATGCTGAATCTAAGACACACTTGTGCAACTCCTCTCTCGATTTATGGAGCACAGTAGAAAAGCGAAACCTTGGCCAAAAGCTTCAAAATAAAGATCTTAAATTCGATAAAAAATATTCACCAAACAATCATGAAGGAAAATTATAAGAACATCATCAAACAAGTCATAATACTCTGACAATACAAGATTAAAAAGAATTAGTTCATGGCGACGGACGAAACACACAAAGCGTTTGGAGAAATCTTACAATACATGATGAAATTGACAAATAAATATTGTAAGATTCTCTTTTCGATGTCCCTCGCTCGATCAACCCGGAGATCTGTCGTCTTCCTTGCTTCGGCTGCCCTTTGAACGAAGGATTTTTGAAAAACCTAGATAAAGAACTCCCTCCCTCTTCAAGATGATGAATAATGAATAACTCCTAAATAATGCTCCATAAAAAACGTCCAACTCTTTCACCAAAGGATGCCTCTTTCCAAAATTGCAAATGACGCAATTTTTGAATTTTGAAATTTGAAATCCGTCCATACGTTGCAACCTTTTTTTCAGAGGTTGCAACTTTTTTCCAGCAAATGGTATTTGGGCAGATTTTGATTCTCCAAGCAGATTTCTTCGTTATTTCCTGCACTAATAAACATGAAAACGACCGGATTAGCCACAAGTCAAATAAATATGAATTTACTTTTATTTATAATCCATTTAAACTCATTTTAAGCACTTCGAATGTATATTAGGCCTAAAAATTGAGCTAGATAACTTATTTGTGAGAAGTTATCACACGTGTCTGAGCGAATCGCCAGCCCCTTGACTGCGGGGCGTGTCCTTCCCGGGGTCCTGATCGCTCCTTCAGTGTCTACAGATACATCCTCGACTCCTTTCCCGCTTTCTTGTTTACTTGCACCCTACCCGATCCCTTGCTGCTATTTTTTTTTCAGGGGCTGCCGACCTACCTCTGCAGATTCTTCCGTCGCTAACCCCTCCCGGGCTGGGAAAATCCTTTGTGGCTCTCGAAGGCGGACTCTTCCATGGCCAGCCAGGTACTTCCCGCCCGCGTACCAGCACGGGGGACATGCCAATCCTGGGTAAGTTTGTGTGCTCGCTTGCTTATGACCATATGCATGCTTTTTCTGACATTTTTTATTTCTGCAGGCTTCAATGCGATATCCTCCTCCGACGTCAACATCAGTGAGGGGTACTCGCCTCCCCCTTCCGCGGACCGCATCTCAGAATACCTGGGCGACCCAGAGGATGCCAATGAGATGAAGAGGTGGGTGACCCGGCTGTTCCAGAAACACTCCCTGATGTCGTGGGAGGTCTGCGATAGGGTGTATGAGGACAAGGCCGACACATTACGCGACCGGAGAGGCGACTCTGGCACGCCATAGAACAGGTCGACCTGGCCCAGCGGGAACTGCTGGCGGTTCGCGAGTACTTCTATCATTGCCTGCTGCCTCGTTCTGGGGTGCAGGGGCGGGGTAGGTGGAAGTGGATTCAAAACTGAACCACCCACCCCGTCCTCGTTGTGGGTCTGCGGGCCTGGGTCGCACCTGTCTCCGGGATCAGCTCGCGTGACATAATAATGATATTTATATGTTTCTCTTCCGGAGTACCGAACTTTCTTGTTTATTATTGGAAACTACTGGCCCGATAACGGGCCTATGCTTGTATATCATTTCTTTATCTATAGCTTGTTACTGCTTAGCTTTTCTTAGGTGAATGCGGGCAAGCTGCCCTTGCTCGCCTACCCCCTCATTAGGCGGAGCGCAAACCAACTTGGCTTGATTGTCTCTATGCCGGATGCGAGTCAGCTTGGCTCTCTCGCCACTCTGGTGGATGGGGGGCAGCGTGGCTCGCTCGCCACTTGGGCGGACGCGAGTCAGGCTCGATAATTTTTACTTAACCCCTTTTTTTTCTTTTTTGTTTTTCTAACTCTGTCGTTACAGGTGAGCGAGATCTCCCCCTACACCCTCCTTATGAGAGTGCGTGAGTCGCTTCCAGCGAGCTCGCCCATACCGAGGCGGCCACCTCCGCACAATGCGAGGTCCCAACCCTCGCCTCCCAGAAGCGGGTCACCCGCAAAAAGACTCCTCCTCCGCCGTCGTCCAAGAAGTCGAAGACCGCGGGCGGCGCACCTCCCACATCCCCAACAACCTGAAGCGGCCGCCACCCCGGGTGCTTCGACCGGCGGGCCTCTTGGTGAAGCGGCCGGTACCTCCAAGGCATGAGAGCAGGCATCCGCCGACAAACCCATGTCAAGGGGGCACCACAACTTTGGCTATGGCGAGCGGCACCTAGACGAGCTCGACAAGCCCCTCCTTCAATGGTACCAAGGGGAGAGTCGGGCATCAATCTCCAACCTACTGTCGAGTTGGCTGGAGATGGACACAACCAGCGGGGGGAGGGGGGGGCTACGCCTTCTCCTCGGGCTTATATGCGCGGGAGGACGCCGTGGTCTTCGACGAGGAGAACACACAAGCACTTGTACATGAGAGTGCGCGGGCCCAGCTCTGCGGCCTGGAGCTGGCACACATGGTGAGCCGTCGCTACATGCATATGGAGCGGAATTCCGCCACGCTCCAGAAGCTAGTCAAAGACAAGGAAGAGGCCCGACGCCTTGCGCTAGAGGAAGCGGAGCAGCAGCAGAAGCAGGCGGATGCGGTCGACGCTGTTCTAGCCAGATACCTGGCGGGTGGTAAGTCCCGAAACGTAGAATCAAGATGCCTCTTAAGATTGCCTCCATTAACACTTTTGCCTCTTCTCGTAGGATGCAAAGACATCCAAGTGCCTCAACTTCCAAATCGCCACCCTCGAGAAGGAGAACGAGGCATTGCGGGAAAATATGCGAAAACTAGAAACTGCGGCTCCTCCACCCTCCAACAGTAATGACCAGCTCGCCTACAACTCAGAATATGAGCTGAAGGAGATGATGCAAAAGAGCATCGCCAAGGCCGTAAAGTTCACGCTCTAGAACATGCAGCAGGTCGGCCTAGTGACGAGCGAAGGCGCAGGGCTCTCGGCGAGTGCATGATCCCGGAGCTATTTCTTCTGATCCCGATGCCGGGTGACGAGTCCTTCCAACCCCTTTGGGATAGCTCGCTGCCTGAGAGCCCGTATAATGACTCCATCCGTTCACAGGTATATACTAGAAGGTCTGGCCGGGGCCCCACTGCATATACAATAAAACAGGCGGGGAAGTCACGTAGTGATACCAGAGTTGTGAATCCTAACTCATTGCATTCTAGCGGAAGCATATAACACGAAGCTGAACTCACACACATGAATATCCACCATATAAAAGCTCCACATTTATATAAAACAGGAATCGTAGCAAATACAAAGTCAACTGGCCTTATGGCCTTACAGGGCTTTACACAATAGTGGACTCAAACATTGGCGCGCAGGTCGGCCACGTATAATCAAACATAGTATTATCATTTAGCCTTCGAGGGCTAGTCGTAGCAGCAGCTACAGGAACTTCAGCCTTTATGCGCCCCGCTTGGCTCTCCATCACCTGCACAGGGACAACCCACTCAACGGTGGCAAACAGGCAACGGTCAGCATTCAGCTGACCAAATTATAACGACTCCATCCCTTTCCCGGGGCGGTGGTATTCCTTCCCCGCGGGCATAGCATTTCACAGGCAAATATATATATCATACATTGTGCTCTCACGCATATACATTCCACCACAACCGTCAGCCACGCAGCCCGACGATCGGTGCACTTAGGGCACATTCTTGGTGTACCGGCGAACCAGTTGCCCACCACCGTATAAGGGTCGCAACCCAACTGTAAAACATTGAGCATTTTCTCCATGGCGTGCAGCCCGAGATTATAGTCTTAGTGAACCGGGATTGGCCCATAGCCCCCCATTGTATCATGGCGTGCACGCCTAAGACTCTCGCTATGCGCTCCAATATACCGCACTTTTAGGTCTCACGTCGGACGGACATAATGCGGGTCAGATCATCCACCCCCGTTGCTCAAATCGCCTTGCCATCACCGAGGACGGTGTACTCGCGGCTAAATCAAAGGCGCTGGTCGGTTTCACCTTACCTGTTGGGCATAAAGCCTAGGTGTTTTCCTGGGCACACCAGTACTTACTACCACGCCCATTCATATCACAACATCAGAGGGTCTTTCTTGGGCACACCAGTACTTCCTGCTACTCCCCTTCACAGGTACAACCCCACAATTATCACAAATGTCAAGGGTATTTTCCTGACTTACCACGCCAGTACTTCATGCTACTCTCCTTCACAGGTACCACCCATGAACATCAAGCATTATAAAGGTTATTTCATGGATTACCAATCCAATACTTCCTGCTACTCCTTTCCGGATCTATATGCCAAATGATTGGGGATTCCATAAATCAACCCAAAGGACTCCCACAACAAGCCACCCTCTGGTGGGGGAATCTTATCCACATGCCAAAAAGGAAGCCTTCACATGGCTAGGAAGAAAAGTCGTTACCCTCGAAGACCGCTTTGGTACCATAAGCTCCTAGCTTGCTGGAAAGAACCAGCAATGACGTTTCCTCTGCAACGCTGGCCTCAGATCTCTCGTCGGAACTCCACAGCACCACCGGTGACCGACTCTCCTTACTCCTCCTCCTTCTTCCTCTCTCTCTAACTTGTAGAAAGATAAAGGCCAAAACTCAAATGAGAATTTCCTTCTCATCCACGGCCTTAAGGAAGCAGGGAGGCACCTCAGCCATTGGATCCCAGCTGAGAAAAGGAACGGTCACGATTTTGCCACAAATCATATTTTTTTACCTGACACGGCCTGTGACACGCCCGTGTCCCAGGCCGTGTACTTTAAGCGGTGCTCAACCGACTTATCCAGTCCAGTACACGCCCATGTGACATGCCCGTGTCACGTGCCGTGTCGCTTGACACGCCTTCAGACATGCCCGTGTCTGAGGCCGTGTACATCAGACTGTACAAAAATCAATCTCAACCCGACAGGGACACGGCCAGTGACATGCCCATGTCACAGGCCGTGTACCCAAGACACAGCCGTGTCGTGGCCCGTGTACACCAGGCCTCAATGCCTTGGGCACATCCAGAAAAGGACACGGCCTAGGACACGCCCGTGTCCCAGGCCGTGTTCCCATACACTGCACGAGACACGCCCCAGCTCAATTTCATCGAGCTTAAGTTTGTCGACCCGCAGAGGAGACGGCCTCTGACACTCCCGTGTTAGAGGGCATGTGCCCTCCTTCGACGAACGAATTTTCATCGAACACTCGTCGACTGCTCACCCGAGCAGGACACGCCCTGGGACACGACCGTGTCCCAGGCCGTGTCACCCAATTTTTCCCAACTCTGGAATTTAGGGCGTCACAACCCTCCCCTCCTTACAAAAATTTCGTCCCCGAAATTTGCACAAAGTAAGGAATTCAACTAGAACGATTTTATTCCATAAGTGTTCAATACAACGTGATACGCACTTCATAACAGTTACACAAAGAGCTCGGGATATTCAGCTCGCATGGTCTGCTCTGGCTCTCATGTGAGTTCTTCATGACCTCAATTGTCCCACTGGACTTTGATCATCCCGATCGTCTTGTTCCGCAACTGTTTATTGGCACGATCTTCGATCCGAATGTGTCTAACCTTTGTCGTTAACCCATACTTCACCGGCACACGATCATTCTCGATCACCTGAGCTGGATCTTTAACGGCCTTCCGAAGCACTGAGATGTGAAACATATCGTGTAATCCACCCAAGTCTGCCGAAAGAGCTAACCGATATGCAACTTCCCCAACTCGCTCCACCACTTCAAATGGACCAAGGTACCGTGGACTCAACTTTTTCAGATGTCGAATCCTGGATACGCATTTGAAGGGTTTGATCTTCAAGTATACCCAATCGCCCACCGTGAACTCCACATTCCGGTGCTTGGCATTGTACCATTTCGCTTGACGATTTTGAACTATCAGTAGCCTTTCTCGAATAGTGTGTATCGTCGAGTTCGCTTCATCGACTTCATTACGCCTATAAAACTTGGATTTGCCTGCTTCTACCCAAGCCAAAGGAGTACGACACTTCCGTCCATACAGAGCTTCATACGGTGCCATACCGATGCTCGCTTGGTAGCTGTTATTGTAGGCAAACTCCAGCATGTAGAGATGATCTTCCCATCTATTCCCAAAGTCTAGGGTGCACATCCGGAGCATATCCTCCATCGTTCTGTTGGTCCTTTCAGTTTGGCCATCTGTTTGGGGATGGAAGGCCATACTGATTGTCAACTTCGTGCCCAACAGCTGATGAACTAGTCTCCAGTCATTCGATGTGAACCGCCCATCTCGATCACTCACGATGCTCTGAGGAACACCGTGTAGCCGCACAATCTGCTCAACATAAAGCTTTGTCAAACTTTCTACTGAATCGTCCCGCCTATTCGGAAGGAAGTGTGCCACTTTTATCAGCCGGTCGACAATCACCCAGATTGAATCATTTCCGCGCTGAGATCTTGGCAACCCATGCACGAAATCCATGGAAATATCGTCGAACTTCCACTCCGGAATTGGCAACGACTTCAAGAAACCGCCAGGCTTCTGGCATTCTGCCTTCACCAAAGCACAAGTCTGGCACTTGGCTACATAATGAGCGACATCTTTCTTCAGTCCTGGCCACCAGAACAGCTTTTTCATGTCTCTGAACATCTTTGTGCTCCCATGGTGAATTGAGTACTTCGTATAGTGTGCTTCGTACATCAGCTCTTCCCTCAACTTACCCAAGCTCGGGATGCACAAACGGCCATCTTTCTGTAATAGACTGTCATTCCAGGAGAATTTTCCCTCTGGCCCATCCTTGGCATAGCGTTGGAGACTCTCATCTAGCTTCGTTGCTCGTCGAACTCTGTCTGCAAGGTCACACCGCACCTCCGTCCAGTTCAAACATGCATCGACTGTAGCATTCTTGTCAACACAAGAAATCTCTAACGCTTCCAACTCCTAGATGAGACGTTCATCATGCCTCTAGAACCAGCTTGTTCTTGCCGGAGCTCTCCGACTTAAGGCATCAGCGTCCACATTTCCCTTTCCGGGAGTATAATGAATCGCAAAGGTGTAGTCCCCAAGGAACTCCAACCACCTTCGTTTTCGTATATTCAGGTCCTTCTGCTCCAACAAATACTTTAGGCTCTTGTGATCTGTATAGATTTCCACTTTCATGCCATACAGATAATGCCTCCACAATTTCAGCGCAAAGATCACCGCCTACAACTCTAAGTCGTGGATGGGATAATTTCTCTTGTGCACCTTCAACTGGCGAGAGCCATAAGCAATCACTTTCCCATTTTGCAGAAGAACGCAGCCTAAGCCGCTCCCTGAAGCATCACTGTAAATTTCAAATTCATCAGTACCACAAGGCAACGTCAATACCGGCGACGTGATCAACCGACACTTCAGCTCTTCAAAATCTCGTGCGCACTCCGGCATCCAAATGAACTTCTGATCCTTTCTCGTCAGTGTGGTTAGAGGCAAGCGATCCGCGAGAAGTTCACAACAAATCTTCTATAGTAGTCTGCTAGTCCAAGGAAGCTCCTGACTTCAGCCACCGAAGACAACACTGGCCACTCCTGTATGACCCTTATCTTTGCCGGATCCACTGCTATGCCCTCTCCGCTTACCACATGGCCCAGAAAAGCCACCGACGATCGCCAAAACTCGCACTTCGAGAACTTGGCGTAGAGCTTACGCTTTCTCAACGTCTGCAACACCAACCGCAAGTGGTTTTCATGTTCGGCTTCCGGTTGCGAGTACACCAGAATATCATCAATGAACAAAAGCACGAACATATCCAGGTACTCTTGGAATATTCGGTGCATCAAGTTCATAAACACTGAGGGCGCATTGCACAGCCCAAACGACATTACTGTGAACTCATAGTGCCCGTAACGTGTTCCAAATGCGGTTTTGGGAATGTCACCTTCCCGAATCCTCAACAGGTAGTAACCAGACTTCAAATCCAACTTGTAGTAGACGGTTGACCCCACCAGCTAATCGAACAACTCATCAATCCGTGGGATCGGATACTTATTCTTCTCAGTGAGCTTGTTCAGTTCACGGTAGTCAATACATAACCGCAAACCACCGTCTTTCTTTTTCACAAACAGAACAAGAGCGCTCTAAGGTGACATGCTTGGGCAAATATAACCCTGCTCCAATAACTCCTGCAGTTGGAATTTCAACTCCGCCATTTCCTTTGGCGCAATGCGATATGGCGAGCAGGCCACAGGTTTCGCACCTGGCACCAACTCGATCGTGAAGTCAATCTCTCGCTGGGGTGGTAGCCCAGGGAGATCCTTGGGAAATACATCTACAAATTTCGATACCACCGGAACATCGCTCACACCGGCCTTAGGCTCCACAGCCTGAATCAGCGTGAAGTAGCACTCCGTGCCCTTCCGAACAGTCTTAACTACTTGCAATGCAGACATCAACGTCTCACCCACTCCTCACATCCCCGCGAACTTAGTCTCCTGCTTGGTATTCTGGCCCAACGTGATCTCATTGGCATTACAATCAATCAAGTCATGCTGCTCCGCGAGCCAATCCATACCAAAGATCACGTCGAATTCCGATATCGGCAATACAGATGCAGTCAAATAGAAATCCCGACTTCCTATTTGGACCACCACACCGCAAGCTCGATCCGCGAGCAACAACCATTCAGCAACACCACCCTAACGCTATCTGTCTTCACACAACTAGGTATCCTAAGCCGCGCTATGAACTCCTTAGACAGAAAAGAATGCGAAGCACCCGTATCAAACAGTGCTTGCGCCAGCGTGTTCCGAATCATCACAAAGCTTGTGACAATCATGTCACACACACAAGCCGCAGACAAATAGGCAATCAACAAAGCATGCAATAAGCAAAGCAATACAATAACGTAACTCGTACCTGTGACGACGTCACTCTGCTTAATGGCCTCCTGCAGGCCAAGATTGTAGACTCGGGGCTGCACCTGCGAGGCAGAAGACTCTACGACTGCCTTTCCTTTCTCCACATACGACGCTCCCGCCTTCTTTTCACTCTTTGGCAGTATACGACAATCACAGGCTATATGCCCCACCAGTCCACAATTAAAGCGTGGACGAGTCTCTGGCCTTGAAGTGGCCCCCGACGTTGCTCCCGATGCTACGGTAGAAGGGGCTTGTCTAGCTGACTTGGACCTCTTGCCCCACTTCTTCTTATAGTATGATTTTCCAGGTCGGGGCACCTTAAACTCCGGCTTTGTCAAAGCCAAGGCCCGCTTCCCTTACACCCTTTTCATATCATTTTCCAGCGCACATGCTGTGTCGACCAACACCTGGAAGCCTTGGTTCACATAATTAGAGAGCAGGAAATGTAACTCGTCCTGCAGTCATTCATAGAACCTATTCGTCTTCCTCTGCTCATCAGCAAAGATCGAACCCGCATATCGTCCCAACCTCGTGAACTCATGCAGGTACAAGTCAACACTGCCTTCACCTTGTGTTAGCCTTTGGAATTCGTTCTCCACGGCAATACACTGTGCCGCTGGGAGGTGATTTGCCAGGAAGAGTCTCGAGAATTCCTCAATCGTCACTTGTGTTAACGGTCGACCCACTAAGTGGTGTAGTTCCATCTCATCCCACCATAAACGAGCCTCTCCTTCCAGCAAGAAGGTGGCTAAGGTGACTTTCTGATGTTTCTCTGTTCTGATCGCCGTCATTATCCGCTTGACGCGCGACAACCAATCCTCAGCCTACGTAGGGGATCCCAGGCCCGTAAACGTAGGCGGGTTGAAACTCATGAACTGCTTCAACTGCTTCTCAGCTGCTCGAGGATCCACAGCCGCTACAGGTTCTAGCCTCGTCGTAACCTGTTCTGGCCACAATGTTGGCTGCTCCTGCCCTTGCGCCTGCCCAATCGACTGTGCTTGGATCATAGTAAACAATACCTCAGCAACTAATCGCACAGTTTCCGCAGAAGGCGGAGGTGTAGGAACCTCAACTGGTGTCGTACTTTCATCAAAACGTTGGGGCTCTGATTGCCCCGCACCAATCCGTGTCACATATAGGTGAACAATACACTCACATTAGCGACCGCACACAAGCAAAACAATAAAATATGAACGCACAAGTTCCTCAAACACATGTATTTGCATTCCTAAAGTGGACATTCCAGAGTTCATTAGCGTTAACTTGGTTCGCACAGACACGTGCTCGCCACCCCACAAAAGAATTCGACCACGAATTCGAAAGGGAAAGACTGAGACGGCTGATACCAAAAATATAACGAATCCATCAATTCACAGGTATATACTAGAAGGTCCGGTCGGGGCCCCACAGCATATACCATAAAACTGGCGGGGAAGTCACGTAGTGATACCAGAGTTGTGCATCCTAACTCATTGCATTCTAGCGGAAGCCTACAACACGAAGCTGAACTCACACACATGAATGTCCACCATATAAAAGCTCCACATTTATATAAAATAGGAATCGTAGCAAATACAAAGTCAACTGGCCTTATGGCCTTACAGGGCTTTACACAACAGTGGCCTCAAACATTGGCGCACAGGTCGGCCACGTATAATAAAACATAGTATTTTCATTTAGCCTTCGAGGGCTAGCCGTAGCAGCAGCAGCAGCTGGAACTTCAGCCTTTATGCGTCCTGCTTGGCTCTCCAGTACCTGCACAGGGACAGCCCACCCAACGGTGGCAAACAGGTAATGGTCAGCATTCAGCTGACCAAATTATAACGACCCCACCCCTTTCCCGGGGCGGTGGTATTCCTTCCCTGCAGGCATAGCATTTCACAGGAAAATATGTATATCATACATTATGCTCTCACACACATACATTCCATCACAACCGTCAGCCACGCGGCCCGACGATCCTTGCACTCAGGGCACATTCTTGGTGTACCGACGAACCAGTTGCCCACCACCATATCAGGGTCGCAACCCAACGGTAAAACATTGAGCATTTTCTCCATGGCGTGCAACCGGAGATTATAGTCTTAGTGAACTGGGATTGGCCCGTAGCCCCTCATTGTATCACGGTGTGCATGCCTAAGACTCTCGCTATGCGCTCCAACAGACCGTACTTTCAGGTCTCACGTCGGACGGACATAACACAGGTCAGATCATCCACCCCCCCCCCCCCCCCCCCCCGTTGCTCAAATCGCCTTGCCATCACCGAGTACGTCGTACTCGCGGATAAATCAAAGGCGCGGGTCGGTTTCACCTTAGCTGTTGGGCATAAAGCCTGGGTGTTTTCCTGGGCACAGCAGTACTTACTATCACACCCATTCGTATCACAACATCAGAGGGTCTTTCCTAGGCACACAAGTATTTCCTGCTACTCCCCTTCACAGGTACAACCTCACAATTATCACAATTGTCAAGGGTATTTTCCTGACTTACCATGCCAGTACTTCCTACTACTCCCCTTCACAGGTACCACCAATGAACATCAAGCATTACAAAGGGTATTTCCTGGATTACTAATCTAGTACTTCTTGCGACTCCTTTTCCGGATCTATATGCCAAATGATTGGGGATTCCATGAATCAACCCAAAGGACTCCCACAACAAGCCACCCTTTGGTGGGGGAATCTTATGCACATGCCAAAAAGGAAGCATTCACATGGCTCGGAAGAAAAGTTGTTACCATCGAAACCGCTTCGGCGCCATTAGCTCCTAGCTGGCTGGAAAGAACCGCAACGGCTTTTCCTCCGCAACGCTGGCCTCGGATCTCTCGTCAGAACTCCGCAGCACCACCGGTGACCAGCTCTCCTTCCTCCTCCTCCTTCTTCCTATCTCTCTAACTTGTAGAAAGATAAAGGCCAAAACTCAAATAAGAATTTACTTCTCATCCACGGCCTTAAGGAAGCAGGGAGGCACCTCAGCCATTGGATCCCAGCTGAGAAAAGGAACGGTCACGATTTTACCACAAATCATATTTTTTTATCCTGACACGGCCTGTGACACGCCCGTGTCCCAGGCCGTGTACTTCAAGAGGTGCTCAACCGACTTATCCAGTCCAGTACACGCCCATGTGACACGCCCGTGTCACGGGCCGTGTCACCTGACACACCTTCAGACACGCCCGTGTCTGTGGCCGTGTATATCAGGCTTTACAAAAATCAATCTCAACCCGATAGGGACACGACCAGTTACACGCCCGTGTCACAGGCCGTGTACCCAAGACACAGCCGTGTCGTGGCCGTGTAGACCAGGCCTCAATGCCTTGGGCACATCCAGAAAATGACACGGCCTCGGACACGCCTGTGTCCCAGGCCGTGTGCCCATACACGGCACGAGACACGCCCCAGCTCAATTTCGTCGAGCTGAAGTTCGTCGACCCGTAGAGGACATGGCCTCTAACACGCCCATGTCAGAGGGCGTGTGCCCTCCTTCGACGAATGAATTTTCGTCGAACACTCGGCGACTGCTCACCTGAGCAGGACACGCTCTGGGACACGCCTATGTCCCAGGCCGTGTCACCCAATTTTTGCCAACTCTGGAATTTAGGGTGTTACAGCCCGCCTTGCTGAAACCCCGCGCCGCACTTCTCTCTTTTTTGTAAACCATATGGGCCGCTGGTGAGATCGCACGGTTAATACTTTCTTTTATTTTTGCTATAATGTACATGCGGGCCGAGCCCCCTACCTTGTAATCCTTTGCGATTAATACATGTTACCTTTTTGGAATGTTATCTTTTGCTCTTGATAGTGCCTTTCTTTCTTTTTGTGTTCTCGTGACGCGGCTCTGCCATTCCGCTTTCCGCCTCCGAACCCACGCCCCGCTAGTGAGATCGTGAGGTTCTCAGGGACTTAGGTTAGAAAATCGATAAGACCTTAGGTAATCGGTCCGTGAGCGGTTATCCACCGCCTTTACTTAGAGAGCCTCCCCGCGGTGCTCGCAAGACTTAGGTCTGGGTGCCTCTCGGCCAGCACCCTGAGTGTTTGGCCTGCGTGAACCCGGACCCATTTGGCATGACGTGAAGGCTCGCAAGCGCCTCGTGCAAATGACCCTCGCAACCTGGATCGCTCTTCTTGTACTGAAGATGTTTGTTGAGTGGGAGCAGCAAGACCAAGCTCGCCTAGGAGGGTCGAGACCCAGCTCTCCGGGAGGGGCGAGACTCCGCTCGCTAGGAGGGCTATGCGGGACCCAGCTCGTCGGGAGGCTATATTGAGAGGGCTATGTTCTCAGCGCATTGCTTTTTGGAGCAGCTCCTTGAAATCTTCAACGCCCACCAAGGGCCCAACAACCCTGTCAGCTAGGTGAAAGTCTGATTGTAGGAGGCGAGCATGAATTTGATATATCTCTTTGGCCAACCACCGGGAGCTACCACCGGCCCAATCAACTAGATGAGAGCCTGATGACGGGCATTGAGCATCAACCGGACTTTCATTTAGCCAACCACCCGGCGCTACCACCAGCCCAATCAGCTAGATGAGAGCCTGACTGCGGGCATTGAGCATCAACCGGACTTTCATTTATCCAACCACCCGATGCTACCACCAGCCCAATCAGCTAGATGAGAGCCTGACGACGGGCGTTGAGCATCAACCAGACTTTCATCTAACCAACCACCGGGCACTACCACTGGACCAATTAGCTAGATGAGATCCTGACGGCGGGCATTGAGCATCAACTAAACTTTCATCTGGCCAACCACCGTGAGCTACCACCTGTTGAAGTATTAGACCGGGCGGCTTAGCGGTCTGATCCAGCGGTTTGTTGACCGAGCGGTCTGGCGGTCTCTCTGGTGCCTGGAGACCGGGCGGTCTATCGCTCTACCTCTGCGGCCTGTTCTATCCTGCTGGAGTTGCCGAGCGGTTAGCCCATCTGTCTAACCGCGCGTCCTATGCGGTCTCCATTATTCTAGCCGCCCAGTACTGTAAATGTTTAGTCCCACATTGTTTGTATACTCTCTTTCTTATCTCCTCCATTCTATATAAGGGAGGCCATACCTTTGTAAATGATATCTTTTTTGGATAATAAAATTTCAATTATTCAAAAGTTTATTCGCTTGTTCTCTACTTTTCGCTTCTTTTCTCTACTTTCTAACATGGTATCAGAGGACACGGTCATTTCCTTCTGATTCTGTGCGCTCTCTATTGTTCGCGGCTTGTTTTCCGCATTCTGCGACTTGCTTCGCGACTTGGCTTCTCTCTGTCCGCGCGGCTTGTTTCTATCCGCGCGGCTTGTTTCTGTCCGCTACCCTGTTCGCGCGGCTTGCTTCTTCTTCTTCTCTTCTCCTCTTTGCCGCAGCGACCTGTTTCCTTGTCGCCGCGCTCCTTGTTCTTTCCTCCCGCTCCGACTTCCTAGTCGTTGCGGTCTGTCCCTATCCGCGTGTGTTGTCTCTCTACTCGCGGCTTGCTGTGATCTGTCTGACCGTGCGGGTTGTTCCTTTCTCACCAGCATCTTGGTCGCGGTCACCAGCACTTCTCCTCTCTTCTGTTCGCTCGGCCTTTTTAGTCCGCGCGACCTCTTCCCCACTGTGCCTTTGACCGCCTTCTCGCAGCTGCTGTGATCTGCCTGACCGTGCGGGTTATTCCTTTCTTACCCGCATCTTGGTCGCGGTCACCTTCTCTTCTCCTCTCTGCTGTTCGCTCGGCCTTTTCAGTCCGGGCGACCTCTTCCCCACCGTGCCTTTGCCTCTTTCAAGCCGCTACTGTTCGCGCGGCTTCGTCTGTTTTCTAACTGCTTCTGTTCGCGCGGCTTCTTCTGCTTGCCGGGTTCTATGACTACCTCCGGTCTCACCACTACTCTTGCAGCTCCTTCTCCTCCTCCTCCTTCGGGCAACCTTGGCACCCTTTCCAAGCTTGTGGGCTCCAACTATCCCGATTGGAGCGTTTCTTTCACCTTTCTCCTTCGTTCTCAACGCAAGCGTCATCACCTCACCGATGACCCTCCTCCTCGCACCTCTCCTGAGTTTGATGACTGGGATGCGAGTGATGCTCTTGTTCGCACCTGGCTGGCCAACAGCCTTTCTGATGAGTGCCTTCCCGTCATTCGCCATGATGAGACGGTCAAGGCCGCATGGCTTCACCTCGCTGCTCTCTATTCTAAGGGGGGCCAGACGTCCCGCATTTATACTCTCTATGTGGACCTCTTCGCCCGCCATTCCATGTCCCCAGCTGCGGCTTATCAGCAGGTTCAGGCTCTTGGGGCTGAAATCCTCCAGAATCGCCCCTTCTCCGCGGACTTGGCCGACCAGCACAAACACTTCCAGGAACTCCTGGTTGTTTGTTATATTCTTCGTCTTCCCGACTCTTATGATATGATCCGCCAACAGATCTTGGGTGAGGCGGAATCTCCTACTTTGGATGCCACTGCGGCTCGCATTGCCGCCGTTACTTCGCTCCTCCAGCGGCCTCTATTGGCCTCCCCCCCTTCCCAAGACTCCTTTGCTCACCAAGCTCAGCGGGGGGGCCCGACTGGCCGTGGCTCCTCTGGTGGACGGGGTTCCTCCCGGTTCTTCTGCTCTCACTGTAGTCGTACTGGCCATACTGTTGACCGCTGCTGGCAGAAACATCCTCATCTTCGCCCTTCCGGTGATGCTCCTTCGGCCTCTGCTTCTTCTAGGTCGTCTGCCTCTGTGGCCACGACGTCAGGTAGTGCCCACGTCGTTACCCAAGGTAAATGGCTGATTGACTCCGGTGCCACCAATCATATGACGGGCAACCCTCATTGCTTCTCCCGTCTTGAGACCCATGACCGCTTACCCCCAGTTCGTGTGGCGGATGGTTCCCCGTCTCCGGTTCATGGGACGGGCATGGTTCAACTCACTCCTTCGCTTTGCTTGGAGGATACCCTCTATGTCCCGAAGTTCCCGTGCAATTTGTTATCAGTTACTACTTTATGCCGGCAACTGCAGTGCTCAGTTTTATTCACTCCCACTACTTGTTCTTTTCAGGACCCGAGGACCCAGCGGACGATTGCTACTGGGACTGAGAGCGGCGGCCTCTACTTCCTCGACGATGTTTCAGCTCTTTCTGCCTACTCCTCCTCCACCGATCTCCTTCAGTGGCATCTTCGTCTTGGACATCCTCCTCCTCGGCTTATTCGTCAGCTTCTGCCCCACTTACCTCCCACCAGTTCTCCGCTCAACTGTGATGCGTGTCAGCTTGGCAAACATCATCGCTCCTCCTTCCCACCGAAGCAAGGCCGTGGCTCCTCTCGCATTTTTGATCTTATTCATTCTGATGTATGGGGTCCTGCTCCTACCCTCACAGTTGGTCGGGGCAGTTCCTATTTTGTCACTTTTATCGATGATTTTACTCGATGTACCTGGGTGTATCTCTTAAAGGATCGCTCTGAACTATTTTCTGTTTGGCAATCTTTTTACTTTATGATTAAGACTCAATTTGCTACTTCTATTAAAGTCTTACGTTCTGATAATGCCAAGGAATATCTGTCTCATGAGTTCTCCGCGTTCTTTCACCAACACGGCCTCATTCATCAAACGACTTGTGTTTACACCTCCCAACAGAATGGGGTGGCGGAGCGTAAAAACCGTCACCTGCTTGATGTTGCGCGTACTCTCATGACGCAGATGCACGTCCCTCGCTCCTACTGGGGCTACGCTGTGCTCCTCGCTTGCTATCTCATCAATCGCATTCCCTCCACGGTCCTCCACGGTCGGACTCCCTTCTCCCTTCTCTACCCCCACCAGGAACCTTTTCCTCTTCCTCTCCGTGTCTTTGGCTGTACGGCCTTTGTTCACGCTCCCTCCGCTACCCGCGACAAGCTTTCCCCCCGTTCCACCAAGTGTGTCTTTTTGGGGTACTATACCACTCAAAAAGGCTATTGCTGCTTTGACCCCCTTCTCCGCAAGCAGTTTGTCTCCGCAGACATGACTTTTTTCAAAAATGCTTCCTATTTCTCTCCTTCCTCTTCTCTTCCTTCTCTTCCTTCTGATATCTCCGTTCCTTCCACACCTCTCCACGTTTTCCCACCTTCGTCTCCTCCTCCACCCACTCCTTCCCAGTCCGTCTCCCCACCCACCCCTCCACCCTCCTCTCCGCTGTCGTCTCTCTCTAGTCCCGGGCCAGCCTTCTCCGCCACGGACGCTCCGGTCGCTGACGCTCCTGTCGTCGACGCTCCCGATGATCTGGATGTTCCCATTGCCCTTCGCAAAGGGGTGCGGGCGTGTACTCAACACCCGCTCACGGCTATTGTTTCTTATGATCAGCTTTCTCCTTCTCGCAGGTCTTTTGCCTTGGCTATCTCTGCTACTTCTACTCCCCGTACCTACCAGGAGGCTCTCGCTCTCCCTCATTGGAAGTCTGCCATGGATGAGGAGATGGCTACTCTTACTGAACGGGGTACCTGGACACTGGTTCCTCCTCCCGTGGGCACTGATGTGGTTGGCTGTCGCTGGGTCTTTGTTGTGAAGTTTCGCCCCGACGGCACTGTGGATCGCTACAAAGCCCGGCTGGTGGCCAAGGGCTTTACTCAGACTTATGGCGTTGATTACTTTGATACCTTCTCTCCGGTTGCTCCCCTCAGCACCATCCGGGTTCTCTTTTCTGTGGCTGTTAACCGGGCTTGGGCTATTTCCCAGCTTGATGTGAAGAATGTCTTTCTCTATGGCGATCTTTAGGAGGACGTCTATATGGAGCAACCTCCTGGGTATGTTGCTCAGGGGGAGACACGTGTCTGTCATTTGAAGAAGGCCATTTATGGCCTAAAGCAGAGCCCTCGGGCTTGGTTCGAAAAATTCAGTGGTATTGTGGCAACCATCGGCTTTCAAAGGAGTTCGGCCGATCACTCCTTGTTCATTCGCAAAACGGCCTCGGGACTGGTGGTTTTTGGCCGTATATGTGGATGATATTCTCCTTACTGGTGATGACCGAGATGGGGTGGACTTGACGAAGAAGCACCTCCGTCAGCACTTGGTCACGAAGGATATGGGCTCCCCAAAATACTTTTTGGGGATAGAAATCTCTCGGAAACCTGACTCCTTGGTTCTCTCTCAACGGAAGTATGCCCTTGATCTCCTTCGAGAAGCAGGCTTGACAGGTGCCAAACCAGCTCATCTTCTCATGGCTGTTGGAGAAGACAAAACGTGGACGGATGAATCGCCTCCTCTATCTGATGTCACACGGTACAGACGTTTGGTAGGCAAACTCATCTATCTCACGGTGACTAGACCCGACATCGCCTACGCTGTAGGAAAGGTCAGTCAGTTTATGCAAGCTCCCAGGGAGTGTCATCTTCAGTCCGCCCTGAAGATTTTAGAGTATATCAAAGCAGCACCTGGCAGAGGGTTACTCTTCCAGAAGAATGGCCATCTGAGGGTTGAGGCCTACTCAGATTCAAGTTACGCAGATGACAAAGGCGATCGTAAATCCACGTCAGGTTTTTGTACCTTTGTTGGAGGTAATCTTGTGAGTTGGAAGAGCAAGAAACAGTCTGTTGTTTCCAGATCCAGTGCCGAAGCAGAATACCGGAGTATGGCGTCAACTACGTGTGAGTTAAAGTGGTTGCGGGCTCTCATGCTTGACCTGGGCGAGGTATATGATTGTCCTCTCCCTATGTTCTGTGACAACAAGGCCGCTATACACATATCCAGGAATCCGGTCTTCCATGAGAGAACGAAGCATATAGAGGTTGACTGTCACTTCATTCGGGAGGAGATTTTGAAGAAACAGATTTGTACTCCTTTTGTCACCTCTGACAAGGAGTTGGCAGATATCTTCACCAAGCCGGTTTCTACTTCCTTCTTCCGCATTTGTGACAAGCTGGGCATGATTGATATCTATGCTCTAGCTTGAGGGGGAGTGTTGAAGTATTAGACCGGGCGGCTTAGCGGTCTGATCCAGCAGTTTGTTGACCGAGCGGTCTGGCGGTCTCTCTGGTGCCTGGAGACCGGGCGGTCTATCGCTCTACCTCTGCGGCCTGTTCTATCCTGCTGGAGTTGCCGAGCGGTTAGCCCATCTGTCTAACCGCGCGGCCTATGCGGTCTCCATTATTCTAGCCGCCCAGTACTGTAAATGTTTAGTCCCACATTGTTTGTATACTCTCTTTCTTATCTCTTCCATTCTATATAAGGGAGGTCATACCTTTGTAAATGATATCTTTTTTGGATAATAAAATTTCAATTATTCAAAAGTTTATTCGCTTGTTCTCTACTTTTCGCTTCTTTTCTCTACTTTCTAACACCACCGAACCAATCAACTAGATGAGAGCCTGACGACGGGAGTTAAGCATCAACCGGACTTTCATTTGGCCCACCACCGGGCGCTACCACTGGGCGCTACCACCGGCCCAATCAGCTAGATGTGAGCCTAACGGCGGGCGTTGAGCATCAATCGGACTTTCATTTGGCCAACCACCGGGCGCTACCATCGGCCCAATCAACTAGATGAGAGTCCAATGGTGTGTATTGAGCATCAATCAGAATGGTAGACTCCACCGAGTGACATCCAACACTGCCAGCTAGTGGGATCCTGACAGCGGGACATGCTCGGGGTCTGGGTAGACTCCCTTGAGTGACATCCAGCCCTTCCAGCTAGTGAGAGCCTGACGGCGAGATCTGCTCGGGGTCTGGGTAGACTCCCCCAAGTGATAACCAACCCTGCCAGCTAGTAGGAGCCTGGCAGTGGGATCTGCTCGGGATATGGGTAGACTCCCTTGAGTGACATCTAGCCCTTCCAACTAGTGGGAGCCTGACAACGGGATCTACTCTGGGTTTGGGTAAACTCCATCGAGTGACGTCCAGCCCTGCAAGCTAGTGGGAGCATGGCAGCGGGATCACATCGGGGTATGGGTAGACTTTATTGAGTGACATCCAGCTCTGCCAGCTAGTGGGAGTCTAGCAGCAGGATCTGCTCGGGGTCTAGGTAGACTCCCTCAAGTGACGTCTAGCCCTGCCAGCTAGTGGGAGTCTAGCAGCGGGATCTGCTCAGGGTCTGGGTAGACTCCATCAAGTGACCTACAGCCCTGCGAGCTAGTGGGAGCCTGACAGCGGGATCTGCTTGGGGCATGGGTAGACACCGTCGAGTGACCTCCAGCCCTGCCAGCTTGTGGGAACCTGACAGCAGGATATGCTCGGGGTCTAGGTAGACTCTCTCAAGTGGCATTCAGCCCTGCCAGCTAGTGAGAGCCTCACAACGGGATCTGCTCGGGGTATGGGTATACTCCCTCAAGTGACATCCAGCCCTGCCATCTAGTGGGAGCCTGGCAGCGAGATCTGCTCGGGGTCTAGGTCGACTCCATCGAGTGACGACCAGACTTGACAGCTAGAGGGAACCTAGCAGCGGGATCTGCTCGGGGTCTGGGTAGACACCATCAAGTGACATCCAGCCAGCCAGCTAGTGGGAGCCTGGCAGCGGGATCTTCTCGGGGACTGGGTAGACTCCATCGAGTGACATCTAGCCCTGCCAACTAGTGGGAGCCTGGCAACGGGATCTGCTCGGGGTCTAGGTAGACTCCATCGAGTGAAGTCCAGTCCCGCCAGCTAGTGAGAGCCAGGCAGCGGGATCTGCTCGGGGTATGGGTAGACTCCATCGAGTTATGTCCAGCCTCGCTAGCTAGTGGGATCCTGGCAGCGGGATCTGCTCGGGGTCTGGGTAGACTCCATCGAGTGATGTCCAGCCCTGCCAGATAGTGGGATCCTGGCAACGGGATCTGCTCGGGGTCTAAATAAACAGTATTGAGTGATGTCCAGCCCTGCCAGCTAATTGGATCTCGGCAGCGGGATCTGCTCGGGGTTTAGGTAGACTCCCTCTAGTGACATCCAGCCCTGCCAGATAGTGGGAGTCTGGCAGTGAGATCTGCTCGGGGTCTGCGTAGAATCCCTCGAGTGACATCCAGCCCTGCCAGCTAGTGGGAGCCTGTAGCGGGATCTGCTCGGAGTCTGGGTAGACTCCATCGAGTAATATCCAGCTCCGTCAGCTAGTGGGAGCCTGATAGCGGGATCTGCTCGGGGGTCTGTGTAGACTCCTCAAGTGACATCCAGCCCTGCCAGCTAGTTCGAGCCTGGAAGCGAGATCTGCTCGAGGTCTGGGTAGACTACATCGAGTGACGTCCAACCCTGCCAGCTAGTGGGAGCGTGGCAGCGGATCTGCTCGAGGTCTGGGTGACCATCGAGTGACATCCAGCCTTGCCAGCTAGTGGGAGCCTGACAGCGGGATCTGCTCGGGGTCTGGGTAGAATGCATCGAGTGATATTTAGCCCTGACAGCTAGTGGGATCCTAACAGTGGGATCTGCTCGGGGTCTGGGTAGAATCCATCGAGTGACATCCAGCCCTACCCGCTAGTGGGAGTCTGGCAGCGGGATCTGATTGGGGTCTGGGTAGACACAGTCGAGTGACATCCAGCCCTTCCAGCTAGTGGGAGCCTGACAACGGGATCTGCTCGGGGTCTGGGTAGACTCCATCGAGTGACGTCCAGCCCCCCCCCCCCCCAGCTAGTGGAAGCCTAATAATGGGATCTGCTCGGGGTCTACTTAGTGAACTCTTCACCTATTCACATAATTCATTGCAGAAGGTTTGGAATGCCAAGAAATTTCACATTAGAAAAAGATGTCAGATACATGGTTCAAGGATAGAAGCGCGTCAGGTCATCACCGCTCCAAGTGTGACTTAGGGTCTCACATTCGACATTCCGGAGGTGGTACCCCCCTGACCTCAATGTCTCCTTGACAATAAACGGACCCTCCCAGTTTGAATTGAGCTTTCCCACGACAGCTGATCTTCCTGCGGCGTCTACCTTTTTCAAGACTAAGTCTCCTTCTGGTGTAGTAGGACATTTCTGGCTCGCGGAACCTCTCTGGAATTGCAGCGAATGAGACCAGCTCGTTGAAGGGACTTCCCTCACCTGTCGTGCGAGCCGGGCGATCGCGCGCCTCCGCCCCGCCGTGTCTTCCCACACTTGCCGAGCCAGGGAACAGGGCTTGCCCGGTAGATCTTGCCCGGGGATCTCGCCCACTACCTTTTGCAGCCGCTTATTTCCCAGGTCGCCAAACAGGGGTGTTCTCACCCAGGGCTAGGGCTGCTGCCACTGGGTTCGAAGACGTCCAACACTCGCCGCGAGAGGTGAGTGCGAAGGTTATAAGGTTTTGTATCTCTTGTCGGATGTCCTTAAACATGTCGAGAGTGGCGATAGTGGGGAGGGGAGGTGGCGGGTCAGCCTTGTCAGATCCCTGCCCTTCGCCTCCACTCATTGAGATCGCTAAGATTTTTGGTGCTATTCACTCTCCACGCTCACCACATCAAAATGTTGAAACCGGAAATCGGCTTCCTGTGGAGTTTGAACCCTCAGGGAAGGAGTAACCGCACATTTACTTTGCCTACCAAACTTGGCTGACCGAAGACTTAGAGCTCAAGACTGACCCAAGGTGTAACGCCCCGAAACTCAAAAGAGCGACGGGAGGCGTTTTGTACCAAATTTGGTTTTTGGCAGTGGGTATACGGCCTGGGACACGGGCGTGTCCCGGGGCGTGTCGTGTTCGTTTCGCGATCTAGCCAGCGATCGACGATCTGGCCAGCGTTCGACAATCTTGGGTCGACGATCGTCGAACTACGAACACAGTTGGTTGTCACGGGCGTGTCATTCCCGTTCGACGAACAGGCCAGCGATCTGGGATCGACGATCTGGCAGCGTTCGACGAACAGGCAAGCGATCTGGGGTCGGCGATCTGGCAGCGTTCGACGATCCGGCCAGTGATCAGCGATCGACGATTTGGCAGCATTCGACGATCTTGGCTCGATGATCGTCGAGCGCGGGGAGGATTGTGGCGTGTTTGACTATGTCGACGCGGAGTGTCGACACAGAGGTTTTTGGCGGGATCTTGACTAAATGTCCCGACACAATTTGATTGGTCGCGGACTTGCCCTGCTCCGGTTGGTGAACCGTGCGGTGTTTAGCCCTGTTTGTCCAGGTCAGACCTGGATCGAAGCAGTGCATTTCCCTTTTGTGGGATCCGACGGCTGGTGGTTAATTCGTGTGGGTTATACCCGAGCATAGGGTTTCAAAACCCTTATCTTCTGCCGCTGGTTCTCTGTCTAAATTCTAGAGAGAAGGGAGAGCAAAGGAGGAACAAGAAATCTAGATCCGGTCCTTGGAGGGGGCTTCAGGACTCCAAATCGCGAGCCTACTTCGGATCTACAAAGGCAAGGAGATTGCGGTGCTTTTCATCCGCGTAGATTTCTATGGCGCCAAGGAAGAACGCTAGTGTAACGATTCTCTACTTGAGCATGTGAAACTCTCCTTCTTTTGCATAGGAAGCCCGCTCCCGCGAGTTTGCGGTGAGTTGGAGGCGTTCCTTCGGGTAGATATGTAAAGTCCCCGTTGTATAGAGTCCGTAATCGAGAACGGACATAGACATGGTGTGTGAAGCCTATCCGGACATGTTGGTCTGGATTGGTGATGTTGCATTGCATAAATGCCGGAGAAGACTCCGTGCGAATGTTTGTTTTTTGGGTTTTTCTACGAGGTAGATTGCAACAGGGGGCCTTGGGGATTAACTCCAAGGTGCACCCAGAAAACTGGGCAGACGCGTGGTTCTGCCAACATGATGGCCGGGGAGCCAACTTGAACATAACTGGGTTATGTGATGTGTAAACGGATTGGGACTCGGGGAAGTTTGACCCGCGCCTATGTTCTTAAGTTGACAGGGTGGTGAGAGCAACGGGTTAGGCGGAACCGTACCCGCTCTATTTCGTTCGGTAAAAAGACCTAACGGGAGGTGGCACTTGCCTTTGGCATAGATGGAGGGTCTTAGGCAGTGGCCAGAAAGACCAAATGCTCACGAGTTATGGCAGTCCAAAGGGACGGTGGTGAGTCGGCGGACTTTGACCGTGATCACCGAGAATGTGCCCTGAGTGCACGGGGTGTGTGGTCGTGTGAGCCTACGCCTGTGATGTAGTGACATTACTATACTGCTTGGTTATACTAATAAAGTGCATGGAAGGAGCATCGCCGCCCCAGATTTGAGGGCGGAATCGTTATAATTTGGTCAGCATTGCTGACCGTTGCTTTTGTTTGCCACCGTGCAGTGGATTGTGCTTGCAGGTGCTGCTGAACCGAGCGGTCAATAGCGGGCTAAAGCCCAAGTTGCTGTGCCGACCCTCGAAGGCCTAATTTTTGGATGTTTTCTTTTATTCATGTATGACCGGCCTGCGTGCCGAAGTTTGGAAAACATTTAAATTGAGCAAACTGTTGTAAGGCCTTAAGGCCAGAACTTGTGTATTTGTACTTCATTCCTTTGGGATTGTTTAGTGGACATTCATGCTATTTTTGCTGGGTTCTTTTTATTGCAATTAATAAAACTGCTTCCGTTAGAATGACTCTGTGTAGGACGTTGGAATGGTTGGATGGTTTCCATGGAGTAACCTTCCGGTCTGTCTGTGGTATATGACGTCGGGCCCCGGCCGGACCTACTACTATATGATATGCGACGGATATGGGGTGTTACACAAGGCTCCAGCACGGAGGTCTCACCACACACCCGAAAAATCATAGAGCGCTTCCCCTCCTTAGCTTGTGCTGAGCTAAGAACACCTTCGAAAGAGCAAGAAGATCTGGGAATTATAAAACTGGAATGCTTGCCTTCTGAGGTATCCCCTTGGGTCTATTAATTGATTTTTAGGTTTGACCTGCGAATAGCGCAACTCCGCTGTTCTAAACGGTTATGCGCTATTTTTTTGCCCGATCGCGAATTTTTCTCCCGTGAGCGATAGTTTTCATCAGAGCGCGTTTTTTTGCCCGGGAGCGTTATTTTCGTCCGGGCGCGATTTTTTTCACCCGAGGGTGAATTTTTTGCATAGATGCGAATTTTTTGCTCGTTCATGATTTTTTTTGCCTGGCCGCGTATTTTTTACGCTCGAATTCATTTTTTTTGCTTTCGGGCGAAAATATTGCATCCTTGAGAAAATATCGTGTCCGAGAGAAACATAAGTGTCCGTGCAAAAAATTCGCGTTCGAGCGAAAAATTTGTGCCCTGGCTAAAAATTTATGCTTGTGCTAAAAATTCGCGCCCGAGTGAAAAATACGTGCGAGACCAAAAAATTCGAGTCAGTCTGAAAAATTTCGCGGCTGGTCCAAAAATTCGAGCCCGACTGAAAAATTCGGCCCCGCCAAAAAATACGCGCCGGACCGAAAAATATGCGCCCTACCGAAAATATAGCGACCAACCGAAAATATGGCGCCAGAATGAAAAATTGGCGATGTGGCGAAAATATATCGCCCATGTGTAATTATTGGGCTCATGCCAAAATACTGCACCCGGGCGAAAAGATTACGCCCGAGCGAAAATATTGCGTTGGAGCGAAAAAATCGCGCCTTGACGACAACACCGCGCCCACGTGAAAAAATTGCGTCTGGGCGAAAAAACGCGCACAAGAGAAATTATGGCTCCATTCCCCCCGGGCGCGCATTTTTGGTCAGGTGCACATTTTCTACTTGGATGCGCATTTTTCACTTGGATGCACATTTTCCGTCTGGGCGCTCTTTTTCCCCCGGACGCGCATTTTCCGTCTGGAAGCTCATTTTCTCCCAGACGTGCATTTTTAATAAAAAAAGTCACCGCAACGGAGATTTGTCAAACAGTTTAAAAAGTGATTCTCCTTTCTGAAAATCTCCACAAAAAGAGTTTACCCAAACAAATCTTCTTTTCCAATATACATTTTCCTTAATTTCATTTTCTTACCTTCCCTTTGTCACCACTCATTTTCCTTTCTAAAAAACCCTCCCAAACAGGATCTTAGGTTCTGTTTGAGACAATTTATGATGATGGATAAACTGCTAATTGAAAATTGATGGTTGAATAAAGATTTTATAAAAGCAAGGATGAATAAACAGTCGACTATTTGGATAATTTGTTCAGAAGTGCTTATCTAAAATTTCATTCATTCATAAGGGCATGTTCGTTTGGAGTCGTTTTTTCGTCAAGGGCCGATTTTTCGCTCGGGCGAGTTTTTTTTCTTCGCCCGGACGGTTTTTTCGCCCGGGCGGGATTTTTTCTCTCGGGCGTGTTTTTTTGCCCGGGCGCGTTTTTAACGCCCGGGCGTGGTTAATTCGCCCGGGCGTATTTTTTCGCCGGGACATGTTTTTTCGCCCTGGCTCGTTTTTTTGCCTATACGCATTTTTTTGGTCTGGCCACTTTTTTTCTCTCGGGCTCATATTTTTCGCTCGGCCGCGTTTTTTTTTCGCCCGAGCATGGTTTTTCTTCGCCCAGACGCATTTTCTCGCTCGGGGGCGAATTTTTCGACCGAACGCTATTTTTTTTGACCGACGTGATTTTTTCGGCCCGGCACAAATTTTCTCCCAGTCATAATTTTTTTGCCGGGGTGTGTTTTTTCGCCCGGGTGAAAAAAAAACACGCTCAGACGAAAAAATCATGCTCGCGCGAAAAAACTAGCCCGGGTAAAAAATATGCTTCCAAACGAAAAAATCGCGTGCGGGCGAAAAAATCACCCTCCAACACTTCGGGGCAAAAAATCGCGTCCGTGCAAAAAAAACCACGCCCGGGTGAAAAAAACGCGCCCAATCGAAAAAAACGGCCCAGGCAAAAAATACCCCCCAAGCGAAAAAATTGCACTCAAGCGAAATATTCGCGCCCGAGCCAAAAAACCGCAGTCGGACAAAAAAAACCGTGGTAGGCGAAAATATCGCGCCCGTGCGAAAAAAACGCTCTCGGGCGAAGAAAAACACGCCACGACGAAAAGATCGCGCCCAAGAGAAAAGATTGCGCCCGAATGAAAAGATCGCACCCGGGCGAAAAGATCGCGCCACGACAAAAATATCGCGCTCGGGCGTAAAAATTCGCGCCCGGTTGAAAAAATTGCGCCTGATCGAAAAAAACTGGGCCTTGCCAAGAAATTTCGCCCGGTCAAAAAATCGCGCTTGGGAGAGAAATTCTCTCTTTTTTTTGAAATTCGAGCTCGGTGAAAAAATCGCACACGGATGAAAAAATTCTGCCCGGGTAAAAAATCGCATCCTGAAGAAAAAATCACATCTGGGCAACAAAATTACGCATATGATTTTTTTAAGAGATAAGCACATATGAGAAGTCATAAGCTGTACCCGAATATCTTATGATCAACTTATCATCAGTTTTAAAATAAGTGATTTTCTAAAAGCCGCGCGAACAAACAACCAAAAAACTGTGTTTGCGTTTTAAATAGAAATTATTCATCAGCAAAAACTGCCCCCAAACAGAACATTTGACTCCGTTTAGGGGGACTTTTTTTCACCGGGCAAGCGGTTACATCTGCATGAACTGGATCTTAAATATGCGAACGTAACGGCTTGACGGATGAAAATAAGGCTCCGTTTGGCACGGTGGTGGCTGTTGAAACCGGAATCCGGCCTCTTGTGGAGTTCTACCCTTGGGGAAGGGGTGGTCTCGCGCCTACTTTGCTCCTGCAAGAAAAACAACGAGAGAGACAAGAGAAAACAGACCCAAGGGCTCGGCAGGGAGGTCCCACCACAAACCCGGAAGATCTCTGAGCGCTTCCCCTCCTTAGCCAAGAGCCGAGCTAAAGTACCCTCAGAGAACACTTGAGAATGAGAGCAAGGAGGCACTGAAAGCGTGTCCTCTGAGGTACCCCTTGGGTCTTATTTATAGATTTTCAGAATCTGAACTGCCAATAATTAAAAGGACTGACCTGGAAGTACCAAAAGGCCCCTGGTTGGGTCTGCCAACAGCCAAACTCCGCTGTTCTGAACAGCTATGCGCAGTCCAACCTGGTCTGCCAACAGCGAGGCTCCGCTGTTCTGAGTAGCTATTCGCACCCCCGGGCGGTCAGCTCGCCTTCAGTTCTCCCGCAGGAGGCGGGCGCGGTCTGGCTTCGTGGCTCGCCTATCCTCCCTGGGCGAGCGCGAGCCGATAGGGGCGAGCTGCCTGTCTTCTGTCGGGCGGATCGGCAGCCAGGTCGCGTACGGGGGGTTGGCCGGCGGGTCGCCAATCGCGGGTCCGGCTCGCTTGCTACGGGTCGCCAGCTCGCTCGCCTGAGATGGGCGGGAGCGGGCCAGCCCTTCAGTCGCTCAGCCCGTTCTGCCGCTCGGGTGCGGGTTGCGGGGACAGGCCTGCTCAACCTTCCTGGCGGGGCCCGCTCGCCGGACACAGGGTTGTACACAATCCCCGCTCTTTTTGAGCTTGAATCAAGCTCAGAAAGAATCATCCAACCCGCGTGTTCGGCGAGCTCTGTGCTGAGCTGGCAGGGAATCTTCTGGTAGGGGCCCACTGTCCTGCTATAAATACGCACCGCTAACCCCTGAAGGAGGCTCCCCAGATCCCTTCATTTCCTTTGAGCAGACCTTAATTTCTCGATGCCGGTCAGCGAGGAGGTGCGAGCTCGCCTGGCGGCAGCGAGCCTGAAGACTCAGGAGGAGGCCCTCGAGGCTGCCCCTTGGTTATCACGCGGGTCTCCCGGCCCTGTCTTCAGGTCGGCGAAGGGGAAGATTGTCAGGCGGTCTCTGGCGGGCGACTGTCCGGGCTCCAGCTCGGCCGCGGGTGTCGAGGTAACCCCCGGTGGACGTGACCTTCCGCGAGTTATTGCTGTACCTTTGACCCTTTGTTTTGCAGGCGATCCCCTGTGAGGGGGCGGGGAATGGGGGAGAGGATCGCCCCTCTCGCGAGTCGCCCGAGAAGGTCGCTGGTTCCTCGGTGCTGGATCGTCCACCTCCGGAAACTCCCTGTCCGGCGGTCTCCCACGGGCTGGGGAAATCTCTTGAGACCCTCGAGGGAGGGAACTTTCAGGGTCGGCCGGGCTCTTCTCGCCCATCTGTTGGTGCGGGCGACGTGCCAACCCCTGGTGAGCTGGTTTTTATCGTTGGCTTTGTCTCTTGCTCGCTCATTCTGACCCCTCCCCGCTTGCAGGCTTTCACAGGGCCTATCCTGAGACCGAGATGAGCGAAGGGTACTCGCCTCCGCCGGACGTGGACAGTGTTTCTGACTATCTGGGCGACCCGACCGATGCGGCGGGGATGAAGAGGCAGGTGACGCGGCTATTCCAGAAACACACACTGCTGCTGCAGGAGATCATGAAGAGAATCGATGACGACAAGGCCGAGACCGAGGCCCGGCTCGCGGCCTTGGAGGGCCCTCCGCGCGAAGCGGAAGACGACGATGTCACCTCGCCGGGCGTGCATATAACGCGAGCCGAGGGGCATCTTAAGAGCGCCGTGGAGCAGGTCGGCCTGGCTCAGCGGGAGCTGGTGGCGGTTCGCGATTACCACGATCCCCGTGTGCCGCCTCGGTCGGGAACGAAGAGGCGGCACAGGTGGAAGTGGGTCGAGTACTGACCCAGTTGTTTGCCCCTCGCTCGCGGGATACCGCGGGGTTATCGTCATTTCGTAGTTATCTTGTATTTGTAATTGCTTGCGACTCTTTCAGCCCGCCTATGGGCCTAACTATTTTGTTGCTGAGATGTATTGAAATTATCGTGCTGCTTTTCTTTTGTTTTCTGTGGGCGGGTTAAGGGAAAGGTCCATTCTTCCTTTTGCGCTGATCGGGGCGAGGGCGAGCCGAGGAGCTCGCCAGACGGGAGTCTCCCGCCTTGCGCGGAACGGCATGCGGGTGCGGGTTGGGGTTGGTTCGCCCGCGCTGGTCTCCCGCGGTTGCAGCCGGGCGAGAACCGTGCCGGCTCGACCTTTGAGGTGCGGTCGCGCGCGGGAAGTCGAACCGTCGGGCTGATTTTTGGCTATCCGCACCCCGCCTTTCGGCGGGAAGTTTCCCGCCCTTTCTCTTTCCCTATAAATAGGCCTTGCAGGCCCTAATCTCTCCACCGATTCCAAACTTTCTTGCTTCCCGTTCCCGCGGAGTATCGTCTGTGTTCGCCTTCTGGCTTTTTCTCGCGCGTTCGGCGGCGACTCGACGGGGATGGGCGGAGGCGGCGGCGACGTGGACGGCCGAAGCAAGTGCGCTTGGACCTTCTCCGAGCATGATTTCCCTCGCGCCGTTATCACAGAGCGCGAATACTTGGAAGCTCTAGGCGACCATATCCCAGCCGGGTTCTCTGCGAGGCGACCCGAAGAGGGGGAGAAAATCAACGACCTGTCTAGGGATGAGCTCGCCATCCCTCTCGCCCACTTTGAGGTAGGCCTGCGACTCCCCCTGTGGCCCGAGGTGCGCCAGGTGCTAAAATACTTCGGGGTCGTCCTGGGCCAGATGACCCCGAACTCCATCGCCGTCATGATGGGGTTCGCCTGCTTCCTGCGAGAGGAGCGGGTGGAGTTCAGCCTCGCAGTGTTCCGGAAGATGTTCTTCTTCAGGGCGAATCGAGACGGGACGGCCTACTTCTCCAGCGCCCACCTCAAGGTGCGGGAGACAGTTAACAAGAGCCACAACTGGCTGAAGAAGTTCCTGTTCGTCAAAGGGGACTTCGGCAACGTTCCCTTCTCGCCGGTGCAGCTCAGCGAGGCGAGCTACCGACCACCCAGCCTAGGCGGCCACGAAGCTGATCTGTGCGCGTTCTTCGCTGGGAAGAACTTTGAGGTCGCGTTCCTGCGCCGCCACCTTGACGATCTCGCGGCTGTCCCGCCGGGGGGAGGTTTGCCACTCGTCTTCGTTAGGCCTTACTTTCCCACTCTTCTTTCATCTCACCTTCCCTTCTTCGCAGGTGAACGCGAAATCCCTCTTCACCCCCCTTACGAGAGCGCTCGGATTCCCCCCGGGGTTCTCGCCCGCGCCCAGGCTGCGGATGCCTCCCAGCGCGACATCCCATCGGTCCCGGCCAAGAAGCGACCGGGCGGCGGACAGTCAGCGCCTCCGACGAAGTCGGCGAAGACCGCGGATCAACAACCCTCCGCGAGCCAAATAAAGGGCAAGGCCCCCACGATCTTGCCGACTGAGGCCCCCTCGCCCCTGCTGGTTGCTTCGACCAGCGACTCCCCGGTCGGGGCGGCGGGCGCCTCCGCGCCGCCGGGTGGGTCTGAAGCCGCTGCGGAGCCGGTGCCGAGAGGGCATCGTAACTTCGGCTACGGCGAGAAGTACTTGGACGAGCTCGGCGTCCCGCTCCTGGCGTGGGACAAGGGGTCGAACCGTGCAACGATCTCGACCCTGCTGCCGAGCTGGATGGAGCAGGATACTATCGGCGGGGAGGCGTACAGCTTCTCCTTTGGTCTGTACTCGCGCGAAGACGCCGCCATTTATGACAAGGAGGAGACGCGAGTGCTGATTCATGAGAGCGCGCGGGCCCAGCTGCGCGGTTTGGAGCTGGCTCATATGGTGGGGAGACGCTGCACCCAGGTCGAGCGGAACGCCGCGTCCATCCAAAAGATGGCGGATGAGAAGGAAGAGGCCCGAAAGCTCGCTCGGGCGGACGCGGACCTTCAGAGAGGGCGGGCCGCCGCTGCCGAGGTGACCCTCGCACAGTACCTGGGCGGGGTGGTACGCGCTCAACCTGAGTTATCCTCTCCCTCTCGCGAACACAGCTCACGATTATTCCCATTCCTTTTTTCAGGATGCGGCGACGGCGAGTCGAATGGGTGCCGAGATCGCCACCCTTGGCCAGGAGAAGGCGGCGTGGAGGCCCGGGTACGCGAGCTGGAGGCCGCCGCCGCTGCTCCTCCTCCAGACAGCAGGGTCTGCCCACGCGAGCACCTCTCTGACCATGACCTGGAAGTGCTAATGCAAAAGAACGCGGCCAGCGCGGCGAAATACACGATGCAAATGCTGCGGCGCGCGGATCTGCTTACGGGCGAGGCGGCAGAGCTTTCGGCGGAAGACGTTGTGCCGGCGATGTTTCTCCCCGTGCCGGACCCTGGCGACAAGGCCTTCCAGCCCCTTTAGGGTTTCTAGATCTCGCGCCCCCCTTACTTTTTGTAATTTACTTTTTAGATGAACATTATTATGTGTAACAATCTTTCTGAGATGTAGGTACGAGTTGCGCTTATGCTTCATATTTTTAGCTATTGTTCCTTTTATGAATGCCTTTTTCGCCTGCCTTATTTTTCCAACGCTGTCATTGCCGGATGGCGCGACCTGCCCCTGCGGCCCGGCTCTGACGAGGCGGCTGCCCGTCCGCCGAGCGAGGCGAGCTGGCTCGTCCCTCGGCCGCATGCTTAATTCTCTGCGGACTCTCGCCAGGCCTTTGCGTTTACTCGACCACCTTTCCTGGGGTCTGAGGATGGGGCTATGCTAGACCCTTTTCCTCTTTTTTGACTAACTCTTGTGATTCCGTCTTGCTGCGCACGCTTTTCGAGTAGTTCCCGGCCTTGCCGGCTAGGTGGAAGTCCGACAACGCGATTTGTTCTGGGTCGCAGGTCGTTGCTTTCGGAGTCATTCCATCGAGTGACATCCGGCCCTGCCAGCTAGGTGGGAGCCTGGCAGCGGGATCTTCTCGAGGCTATGGATGACACCGAGTGACTTCCGGCCCTGCCAGCTAGGTGGGAGCCTGGCAGCGGGATCTTCTCGGGGTCCAAGTTCATTCCATCGAGTGACTTCCGGCCCTGCCAGCTAGGTGGGAGCCTGGCAGCGGGATCTTCTCGAGGCTAGGGATGACACCGAGTGACTTCCGGCCCTGCCAGCTAGGTGGGAGCCTGGCAGCGGGATCTTCTCGGGGTCCAAGTTCATTCCACCGAGTGACTTCCGGCCCTGCCAGCTAGGTGGGAGCCTGGCAGCGGGATCTTCTCGAGGCTAGGGATGACACCGAGTGACTTCCGGCCCTGCCAGCTAGGTGGGAGCCTGGCAGCGGGATCTTCTCGGGGTCCAAGTTCATTCCATCGAGTGACTTCCGGCCCTGCCAGCTAGGTGGGAGCCTGGCAGCGGGATCTTCTCGAGGCTAGGGATGACACCGAGTGACTTCCGGCCCTGCCAGCTAGGTGGGAGCCTGCAGCGGGATCTTCTCGGGGTCCAAGTTCATTCCATCGAGTGACTTCCGGCCCTGCCAGCTAGGTGGGAGCCTGGCAGCGGGATCTTCTCGAGGCTAGGGATGACACCGAGTGACTTCCGGCCCTGCCAGCTAGGTGGGAGCCTGGCAGCGGGATCTTCTCGGGGTCCAAGTTCATTCCATCGAGTGACTTCCGGCCCTGCCAGCTAGGTGGGAGCCTGGCAGCGGGATCTTCTCGAGGCTAGGGATGACACCGAGTGACTTCCGGCCCTGCCAGCTAGGTGGGAGCCTGGCAGCGGGATCTTCTCGGGGTCCAAGTTCACTCCAACTCTCTGAGCAAGCTTAGGTATGACAATCCTGGGGGGAGAGAAGAAAAGCTTCATTGTAATAAATCGTGTTGCTTACAGGAAATTAGGGAAAAAATCTCTTCAAGTCGTCTCCACTCCAGGTGAGACTCAGGGCCTCGCCCTCTACATTTTGGAGCCGATAGCCCCCCGACTTCAAAGCTTCCTTCACAATGAATGGCCCTTCCCAGCTGGGGTTGAGTTTCCCTACGGACGCTGACCTTCCTGTCGCGTCCGCCTTCTTCAGTACCAGGTCCCCTTCCGTGAACTGCTTGACCCTGACGTGTTTGTCAAAGTATTTTGTCATCCTCCTTTTGACCTCCTCCTGTCGGATGGCCGAAAGATCCCTCAACTCTTCCACCATGTCAAGGGAGAGTCTCAGTTCCTCCCCGTTCTCGGCTTGCCATTCCTCTCTGCCCTCCTTGGCCATTCCGACTCGCGGTGTTTGAACTTCAAATTCTATGGGGAGCACCGCCTCGCATCCATGGGAGAGCTTGAAGGGGGTCTCCCCCGTGGCCGTGTTAGGAGTGGTTCTAAGGGCCCAAAGAACGGCGGGGAGCTGCTCCACCCAGCTCCCCCTCAAGTTTTCCACCTTCTTCTTGAGGAGATTGACGATGATTTTGTTTGCCGCCTCCACCTGCCCGTTGCTCCTGGGGTGGTGGACCGAGGCGAATCTGAGGTCGATCCCAAGCTGCTCGCAGAAACTGGTGAACTCGGCACTGGCGAATTGAGGTCCGTTGTCTGTGACGATGGCCTAGGGCAGCCCATGGCGACAGATGATCTCCCCCCAAACGAAGTTCCTGATTACGTGGGAGGTCACCTTGGCCAACGCCTTCACCTCCATCCACTTTGAGAAGTAGTCGATCATCACTAGGAGGAATCTTCTCTGGCCGCTGGCCTGGGGGAACGGTCCAACCAGATCCATTCCCCAGATTGCAAAGGGCCAGGGGGCTGTGATGCTCTTGAGTTGTTGGGCCGGATGTAGCTGGAGGGGGGCGAACAGCTGGCACTTATGGCATCTTCTTGCGAACCCCGCGGCGTCCCGGCCCAGGGTGGGCCAGAAATACCCCTGCCTGAATATCCTCCCCTCCAGGGTCCGACTCCCGGAATGACTCCCGCACTCCCCGGAGTGGACTTCTTCCAAGATCCTCTGCGCCTCGCCCTCGGACACGCAGCGGGCCAGCATCCCAGAGAGGGTCTTTCTGTATAGCTGCCCGTCTTTAAGGAGGTAGTAGGCGGACTTGTGCCTCAGCTTCTTCCTGTCTACTCCCTCCGGATACTCTCCCGTGGAGAGGAAAACTACTACTGGGTCCATCCACGAGGGCTGCTGATCGATCTCCATGAGCTCTCCTTCTTCGATGGAGGGGCGGAACAGGTCGGTGATGGTGCCCCCTGCCCGGGGGCCGTGCTTCGCCAGTTGGTCGGCCTGCTCATTCTCCCCCCTTGGCACGTGCCGGATGGAGAAGGTCTGGAAGGTCCCTATGACCCCCTTTACTTTGGCCAAGTATAACTTCAAAGCGTGCTCCCTTGCTTCGAACTCCCCGTTGATCTGGGAAGCCACCACCATGGAGTCGGTCAGGACCTCCACATCCAGCACCCCCAACTCCCTGGCCAGGCGTAGTCCCGCTATCACTGCTTCGTACTCAGCCTGGTTGTTGGTAATGGGAAAATGCACCACCACCGTCTGCTCGATCCGAGTCCCTTGAGGGTTTTCCAGAATCACTCCTACTCCGAGAGAATGCCTTCCTGAGGCTCCATCCACCCTCACCTTCCAAGGAGTCGGGCGGGTGAGCTCCTCCTCCGCTACTTCCACCACGTAGTCGGCCAGGAAATCGGCCATCGCCTGAGCTTTGATCGAGAGCCGCGGAACGAAGGAGACATCGAACTCGCTTAGCTCCACCGACCACTTGGCCAGCCGGCCTGAATGCTCCACCCCCTCGAAGACATTGCGGAGAGGATGGTCGGTCACCACTCGGATTGAGTGTGCCTGGAAGTAGGGTCGTAGCCTTCGAGCCGAGATGATTAATGCGAATGCAAGCTTCTCCAGGATCGGATACCAGAGCTCGGCCTTCCTCAGGACCCGGCTGACATAGTAAATGGGGAGCTGCCTCTTCCCCTCTTCACGTACTAAGACGGAGCTCAAGGCCTCTGCCCCAACCCCGAGATATAAGAACAAATCCTCACCCTCCTTCGGCCCCTGGAGCAGCGGAGCTTGTGTCAACTGCTCCTTGAGGGCCTGGAAGGCCTCTTCACATTCCTTGCTCCATTCGAACCTCTGGCATCCCCTCAGCGTTTTGAAGAAGGGGGAGTACTTCTCCCCTGCCCGAGAAAGGAAGCGGCTCAGTCCTGCTAGCTTCCCTGTCAGCCGCTGGACCTCCTTCGCATTCCGCGGGGACCCCAACTCCAGGATAGCCTTGACCTTGTCCGGGTTCGGCTCGACCCCCGCGGGGGTGAGGAGGTGCCCCAAGAACTTCCCTCGGCTAGCCCCAAAAACGCACTTAAGGGGATTCAGCCGCATCTTGTATCTGCGCAGGGTGGAGAACGTCTCCTCCAGGTCCCGGAGGTGGGAGTCCACGTCCCGGCTCTTGATCATGAGGTCGTCCACGTATACCTCCAAGTTCCTCCCCCTCTGTTCCTTGAAGACCCTATCCATCATTTTTTGGTAGGTGGCTCCAGCGTTCTTCAGCCCGAACGGCATCATCTTGTAGCAATAGCAGCCGTCCCCTGTGATGAATGAGACATCCTTGATGTCCGGGGGGTGCATCCTGATCTGGTGGTAACCTGAAAAGGCATCTAAAAAACTCATTACAGAAAAGCCGACGGCGGAATCAACCAGCGCGTCGATCCGAGGCAAAGGGTAACAGTCCTTAGGACAAGCTTTATTAAGAAGAGAGAAATCGATACACAACCGCCAGCGGCCGTCTCTTTTTTTAACCATCACTACGTTTGAGACCCGGCCGGGGTACTGAATTTCGGACACGAAGCCGGCTTTGAGAAGCTTCGCCACTTCCTCCCTGATGGGTTCCGCCAGCCTGTCCGCCGTGGACCTCTTCTTTTGCTGGACGGGGCGTGTTCCCGGGTCCAGGTTGAGGCGGTGGCAAGCCACATCCGCGTCAACCCCCGGCATCTCCGCGGCGCTCCAGGCGAAGATGTCCACGTTCTTCTGGATGCACTCCAGCATCCTACCCTGGTCCTCCGGGGTCAGCCCCCCGCTGACGCGGATCCTCTCCACCCTGCCTCCGCGGGTGAGCACTTCCAGTTCCACCACCTCCTCTGCGGCCTCCAGCCTGGACTGCTCCCCCCATCCTTCGGCGTCCCCTTCCTCCGGAACGGGGACCTCTACCTCCATCTCCCCTCCTACGGCCCTCACTTCGGCCACTTCCTCCATATCTCCTCCTTCCGCCTTCTCTGCGCAGTCCTCCTCCATCCTCCGCCCCATCTCCTCGGCCCCTTCCTGCCAAGAGATGGTGTTTACCGCGGTGACGTAGCATTCCCGCGCCACCTTCGGGTCTCCCCTAACCCTGACCTGCACCCCCTCAGCGTTGAACTTCAGGCACTGATGGAAAGACGAGGGGATGCAGCGGAAGGCGCTGATCAGGGGCCTCCCGAAGATTGCGCTGTAGCTGCTGGGGGCGTCCACAATGACGAACTTGCAGTTTCGGGACTGCCCCCCCAGGGTGACATGGAAGCCGACTCCTCCCTCTACCTCCTTCCTTTCTCCTGAGAACCCGAATAAGGGCCCGTCCGAGGCCAGCACCCTCTTAGCTTCCACCTGCATCGCGTCAAACGCCTTTTTGAAGACGACGTTCACGGAGCTCCCATTGTCCACGAGGATCCGAGAGACAGTGAAGTTCTCGATGGCGGCCTTGATGACCAGCGCATCACAGAACGGATCCTCGTGGTCCGGCATATCACTTCTGGAGAAGGTGATCCTCTCCTCTGGCGGCGGGGTTTGGGACGTAGAGGCGACGCTCCGCCGATACATGGTGTGGAGACTTGCCTTGCGGGAAGCCTCGACTCCCACTCCCCCGTGGATCACTCCGATCCCTCCTCGGGTCCCCACATCCACCCGGTCTTCACAGCGATCCTCCTCCGCCCGAGGCAGGACCTCCTCGATCCTCACTTCCTGCCGCACCTCCTCCTGCTGCTGCTGCCGACCCCTGTTCCCTCTCATCTCCAAGAACTCCGGGCATGTGGCTGTTGCGTGCCCCTCTTCCTGATGGAAGTCGCAGTAGGGCAGCTCCACCCTAAACTCTCTTCTCCTCCTTCTCATGACCCCTCTCCTTGCTCCCAGAGCTATGGCCATGGCCTCCTCCTGATCGGGGAGCCGCGGCCTCTGACCCTGCCTCCAGCCTGGTGGGTGGAACTGGTCCTGCCTCCCCTGATAGTGACCTCTCCCGTAGTATCCCCTCTGTGGCCCCTGCCCCTGCCACTCTGGTCTCTAGCCCAGCCTACGGTCGGGCTCCTAACGCCCCCACCCCGGCTGCTGTCCTTGGAGCTGCCTCTGCTCCCTCTGCCTGGGCTCCCCCCTCCTCTCTTCCTGTCCTCTTCATCCCTTCGACTCCTTTTCCTCCTCAGTCGCCCACCTGGCCAACTTCCTTGCAAATTCTGGGTTCGACGCCTCCCCGTCGACCTCTCTCGCCGCCCTCTCCATCAGCTCCTTGTAGGAGAGGGGGGGAATTCTCTTCAGCTCCATGCGGAAGAAACCCTACTGCAGGCCCAGTGTGAAGGCCATCATCAGACTGTGGCCCGGCATCTCCTGGACTTGGGTAACCTCCTCCTGGAACCGATCGACGTAGCTCCCCAACGTCTCGTTCACCCCGTGCTTTATGTGGAACAGGGACTCAGACTCCTTCTTCCTCTTCTTTGAGGTAGTGAACCTCAACATGAAACCCCGGCGCAAGTCTTCGAAGCAATAAATGGAACTAGCCGGCAGCTGGTGGAACCACTCCCTTGCCTTCTCTCGGAGGGTGATGGCGAAGAGACGGCACTTGAATCCGTCCGACATCTGACGGATGGAGACTACGTCCTCGAACCACTGGACGTGCTGAACCGGGTCTCCCTTCCCGGTGTAGTAGGTCATCTCGGGCTCCCTGAACCCTTCTGGCACTGGTGCTGAGGAGACCAGCTCGCTGAATGGACTGCTTCCAACCACCGGGCGAGCCGGCGAGTCCCGCGAGCCCAACTCGCCGAATCGACCTCGGCCTGCCGAGCCGGGGAAGAGCTCGCGCCCCGAGAGCTCGCTCCCCCGGCCCTCCTCAGCCACTTCCTTCCCGGCTCGCCTGCCAGGAGCGTCTTCGCCTAAAGAGGGGGCGGCCGCGATCTGGGCTGCCGGAGTCGAGCACTCGGCCCGCACGCCGAGTGCGATCTTGACGAGGTCCAGCACCTCGTTCCTGAAGTCTTCAAACATTCCCACTGTTGCAAGAGGCGGAGGGGGCGGCGAGTTCTGCCTGTCGGATCCTTGACCTCCCGTCATTGAGCTCGCCGAAGCTTTTCTGCACTGACCACTTTCCACGCTCACCGCACCAAAATGTTGAAACCGGAATCCGGCCTCTTGTGGAGTTCTACCCTTGGGGAAGGGGTGGTCTCGCGCCTACTTTGCTCCTGCAAGAAAAACAACGAGAGAGACAAGAGAAAACAGACCCAAGAGCTCGGCAGGGAGGTCCCACCACAAACCCGGAAGATCTCTGAGCGCTTCCCTCCTTAGCCAAGAGCCGAGCTAAAGTACCCTCAGAGAACACTTGAGAATGAGAGCAAGGAGGCACTGAAAGCGTGTCCTCTGAGGTACCCCTTGGGTCTTATTTATAGATTTTCAGAATCTGAACTGCCAATAACCAAAAGGACTGACCTGGAAGTACCAAAAGGCCCCTGGTTGGGTCTGCCAACAGCCAAACTCCGCTGTTCTGAACAGCTATGCGCAGTCCAACCTGGTCTGCCAACAGCGAGGCTCCGCTGTTCTGAGTAGCTATTCGCACCCCCGGGCGGTCAGCTCGCCTTCAGTTCTCCCGCAGGAGGCGGGCGCGGTCTGGCTTCGTGGCTCGCCTATCCTCCCTGGGCGAGCGCGAGCCGATAGGGGCGAGCTGCCTGTCTTCTGCCGGGCGGATCGGCAGCCAGGTCGCGTACGGGGGGTTGGCCGGCGGGTCGCCAATCGCGGGTCCGGCTCGCTTGCTGCGAGTCGCCAGCTCGCTCGCCTGAGATGGGCGGGAGCGGGGCAGCCCTTCAGTCGCTCAGCCCGTTCTGCCGCCCGGGTGCGGGTTGCGGGGACAGGCCTGCTCAACCTTCCTGGCGGGGCCCGCTCGCCGGACACAGGGTTGTACAGTGGCGGTCATGAACACGTGGGTTAAATTGTCATTTGTTAACGCTCATCTAAGGAACTTCATTCACTTTTATGTTCAAACGGATGATGTTTGTTAGGAGATCCTTAACAAACACAGCCTTGGCATTCTAATATTGCGTTTAAGGTGAGAGGAATCAACTATATGTGGGCCGTGCAAACAACCCGCTCCTAATTTGTCTGTGACCTAATTGAACAAAAAATGGTGGAATCCCTTATTTTTATAGGGATTAAGGGTCTGTTTGGGACAACTCTGGCGGATTTAAAAGCTGCTGTCCGGATAGAGCTGTTTTAAAATAGATCTCTGGGGAGCAGTTATGAAAAGCTGCAGAGTGTTTGGGTGTTTTGTGCAGAAGTGCGCTTTTAATATCGATTTTCTATTTTTTAGCTGTTTGTAAAAAATGATCGAATATTTACCTCCGCGCACTGTATATGTCTTCGACAATGCTAAACAAAAGATCTAAGGTGTTTGGTAACCTCTGCCTTGGTTCGTACTCATCCTCCTTCAACAATTTAGCCTCATTTCCAATATGTGATTCTTTTTAATTGCTCTTCCACAATGAAGAAAAAAAACTAAACTTACAAAAATAGATCAAGGTTATGCAACTACTGCTGTAGGTTGTACAAAGATCTTTCAATAGCTCTATTATAGATAATTTCAATATATTGACCCTCTTCAAGTCTCCATCCAATATTCATTAAATCAATGAAATTTTTTGATCAAATCTGGAATCGAATGAAAATTTAATCAACGTTTTATTTCAAGCCGAAATCGAGGTTATTCAGAGCTATCTCCAAACCCCAAAACTTCGTGATTTAAGTCATGCACCCACAAAAAGAAATGAAGCACTGCACTGGAAAGGTAAGGGTTACTGCCAAATGGGATTGCTTAATGAAATAGGAAGGAGAATGACCTGTAAACCTGAATAAATCTTCAGCTCCGGCGCATCGCGTTGTTGGGGAGAAGTGCGAGGATGCAGAAGCAGAACGATGGTGAATGACGTCCGTCAAGCCCAGCGAGGCGCTGAAGACTGGATCGTGTTCGTCGCCCCAGCGAGGAGCGGGGGAGAATCGCGTTCGTCCAGCGAGGAGCGGAGGAATCGCTGATCGCCTTCGTCGGCGCGAAGAGCGGCGTTCGTCGAGGTCGAGCCCAGGAGGAAACGCGGGATCGGGATCGGGAAGGGAAGTAGAGGACACGCGGGATCGAGATCGGGAAGGGAAGAAAATAAATCCGCGATTTTAGCACCGCTGAACGCAGGGGGGAGGGGCTTCCGGAAAATAACTCTGGGAGCTGCTCTTCAAAAAGCGATTTCGTTAAAAAGCTGTCCCAAACAGACCTTAAGTTTTAGTGGGTTTCTCCTCTCCAGAACGTAAATAAAACTTGAGTGATGCCTCCGAAGAAATGGAGTTCATCGAAGAAAATAAACGGAATTCAGATGCATGAATTCTCGTATGATAAGTGTAATACAAAAAGAAGGAAATTTTGCTCCACTAATATGAGGGTGATATGGGCATCCTTAATTTATAGGGATTCTGGATTGCGAATAGCCGAAATCCTCGCACCTCCACTAATTTAGTGGGGGGTCAAGTGGGGTTGACCAAAGTCAACCCCACTAATCCCATGACGGAATTGCCATGAATTGATGTGCACGCACCGCACTCGGCAAAACCGCAGCACAACCGAGCATCCAACCCCGTGGCCGGCCGCCCCACACTCCCACTTCGGTCGTGCGCCGCGCGCGTACGACCGCGGGACCAAGCAGCTGACTGTCCCCGCGCAGTAGGCCATCCGGCCGCCCGCTGCACAACCGGCTTCATGGTTGTGCGGTTGGATTCCTGGTCGGGTGTCTCTGTGCGACCGCACTGACGTGACCAAACAAGCACCCGACCTTCGTGGCCTTGCACCCGACCACGCATGATCGGGCTCTCGACCGGTCTCCGCAGTCGCGCCCCCAGCTGCACGACCTCTGTCGGACCCCTTAGGGCGCCAGGCAGCCCACCAGGACGACCCCTCCACCGACTGGCCCTTGCCGACCGGGTCTCGTCTCTAGCCGCCGCTAGCCGATCCCTTGGCCGCTACTGTTCAATCTCCGCGTAACCACCTTGGCATAGACACCAATTATGAAGGTGAGCATAACCAAATTTAATAATTGATGTGCGTATAGTAAATACCCGAAAATGTGTATTACAAACTATAATGAACGGTGTGCGCATAGCAAGTAATTCTGTTATGTTGTGCGGATAACCACATAACCACCGTCAAAACCTATAAATAAGATCATGGGCCATCCATCCATTCTATCTTTTTCCTCCTCTCACTTCGCCTTCAATGCCCAAGATAACTTTTAAGAAACCCTTGAAGTTCTCCTCACGCCTTCGAGGAATCCATTGAAGATTTTTGAGGACCTTCGAAGATCTTTGATCTCCTTCAAGTGCACCTTGGAGGTTCCGTCACGCACATTCCACCCCACGTGCACTTCACTACGAACATAGAACACTCCGTGCATCTAGCACTCACTCTTCAGCAGTAAACCCTCCACTCAACAACAAGCTCTCCATTCAACAGCAAGTCCTCCACTCCAGACTACTCTGAGCGCAACATGAGACAAGCTGCAGACTCCAAGCCACTTAAAACGCGCTACCGCAGCCTCCGAGCGCCGACAGAAGGTCCTGGAGTTCCCAGAGCACAGTGCTTCCCATAACAACTTAGAAAATACTTAGCACCATGAGCTGTGGCCTTGTCACTCTTGGTGCCTCTTCAATTCTCTCCTCTCTCGATAACTGTAACGAGTGGCGGTTTGTCGTCCTCAAGTTCTCTGTAAAGCTTTGTAATAACACCAAGAAGAAAGTGAAAGTTTGGTTGGCACTGTCCCGATCCCGTGGTTTTTTTTACCCCTTTCCGGAGTTTTCCACATTAAAAAAAGTCTTCTTGTCAGCTGTGTCACTTACTTTAACTGTTTGACCGCGCGACCTCTCCTGATCTAAGACGGTTTGATTTGAACCGATCTACCTGAGTCCTGATCTGACCCGAAACACAAGAGAAAGTCCTACAAGTTTCATGTTGAGGGTTATACATAGCGAGGTCATAAAGCCCAGTGAATCTACTAACCCAATTGGAAATACCTGGGATAGTCCTACAATTTTCATATTGAGGGTTATCCTTAGTAAGGTCATGAAGCTCCTCAAAATCAAGCTACAATAATGATGTTCAGAGAGAGATAATAAGTACTCCAATCCGCATGAACTAAAAAGCTTTAAAAATTCCTTCAGTTATCGAAAGCGATCTAAAATGGCGGCAAAAACGCTCATTCAAAAGGAATAATATTGTAACGATCCAGGACATGTTCACCCTCGAAATCCACCAGATCTAGCCTTTCATGGTATCGTTTGGGCTGCACCTCCAGTGGACGTGTTAGTTGGAAGTACTAGACACACATCACAACTTTCGACGGTTGTATCATGGGTATATTAGGCCTGTTTTCGGCACAAGGTTTCTTGTTGTATAAGAAAAACAAGAGAAAGAAAAGGCGGCTCCAGTGGAGGTGTGTTGCTTGTATTATAGACATTCTTCATACTAGATTTTATGGCACGGGTAGCTTGTGGTTGGCTTGTAGATTTTATGGTTCATAGTAGCTTTTATGGCGCCGGTGGCTTATGATTTCTTGTTGGGATTTTTTCACGTTAATTCTGAGTTCTTGTGAACTTCAAATTTTCTACGAATCTTGTGCTTTAGTTTTTGCTCTGAGGTATTTCCTAACATGTTATTGGTTTGTAGCAGGGATGAAGTATGCTACTGATTTGTTTCCAGCGTGGGAGTCATACAGCTCCAGCTACCATGCCAACTGTAGTTTTTCTTGAATTGTACTTGTTTATCCAGAATTTGGGCCTTTACTGATCTAGCCTCTTGTAGGCTCCATTTGGGAGGACTTATTTTCACCGGTCAAGCGGTAACTGATGCGTCTGCAAGTGCACCGGTCGCTGTCAAGTAATAATTTGGGAATAGTTTCCCCGAATGTCGATCTCGAGGGAATGCAGGTTGGGTATCATGATAGCGTCGCAGAAAGATCGTTACTAAGAGTTAAACTAAACAACAAAGGAGGTTGGTTTTCGATTCCTAATGCTAACAAAACAAAAAGAGAACTAATGCGGGTCGTAAGCACCGCTTCGCTTGGCGGATGGAACTAGTGCAGGCCGCTATGCCGTGCTTCGTGAGGCGAATGGATGGAGAGCAAGCAGATGGAATGAACACACGTGCGGAGAGTGAGGGTCGCAATCACCTCTTCAACTACCAACACTAGCCTTTGCTAGAGTGGTTCTAGTGCGCGAGTGGAGTGGATGTGAATGGAGGCGAGTGCATCACAGCTAACAAAGAATATGTAACTATCTCAAGCAAACTTCATTCATAGACAATTAAATGTAAGTTCAGGTTCGTTACAAGCTTAAGAATACACTTCACTATGAGAAGAGGTAGAATAAACCGATAGGGGAAAGCCTAGCCGGTTCTTGGCCGGAATGGTGGGTTGTCAGTCCACTTCTCGGCTCAGACCGTTGGTTGCATCCGGAGGTAAATGGCTTCTCAATCCACTTGTCTTCCTCCGTCTTCTTCACTTTCCTTCAATCTTTTCTTCATTTTACCCAAATGAGTAGTATCAAAAGATCTCGGTTGCACACTGTTGGTGGCAGGAAACTCTCCGAAGGGTTGAAGATGGCTTTGGATCACCGGAGAAAGCTTCCCGGAGGGTGGAGATAAGTGGAGGACCTGCGGGGGTGAAAAACGGCGCTTCGCGCGCAGCAGCAGGGCGGAAAAATGAAAAGTGTTTGCCCTAATTCGCGAAGCACGAGTTTAAATACTGCAGCAGAAAATCAGAGCGCACGATCAGGGGCGCACGACCAGAGGTCGTGCGCACTGGATCCCATGATCATGCGATTAGCAATGACACAACTCTAGAAAAAAGAAATAAATGTGCACGAGTAGTGGCGCACGACCAGAGGTCGTGCGCACTATGTCCAATGATCGTGCGATTACTCCAGACAGAACTTGGAAAAATGGAGAATAGTGCGCACGATCAGTGGCACACAACCAGTGGTCGTGCGCTATAGATCCAATGATCGTGCACAGTATTCTTGTACCGTTTGGGGTTCAATGAACTGACCGCGCACGACCAGCGGTCGTGCGCTAAGGAGTCCACTGACCGTGCACGTGTAAAAACGCACGATCAGGGGCCCTTAGGCGAAAAACATTCCCAAACAATCCTGGAACACACACACAACCTTTGTACCTGTAGCAAAAACAGAAGAGCCACCAAAATGGGCATTCCACAGTCTCTAGACACAGAAAAACACCAAGTAGGGCAAAAGTATAATAATTACGGAATCACACTGAAAACGAGCCAAAAGTGCACTTGGAATTGACATAATAACAAATATGAACAATTATGGCTCTAAAGTGTAGTGCATCAACGAGAAAACTAGCTCAGATGAGTCCAAAAATATGTATATAACTTGGACTCATCACACCCCCTGACTTAAATATTTGCTCGTCCCAAAGCCAATTCCAGAAAGTCATTTCCGTCCCGCCGAACAGACCATTACAGAATTTTGTGGCCTATGTAAGCCTCTACATGTAATATCTCTATAATATGAATGCATCTCATCACTTTTTCAACTGTGTAGTTGTGTTGTCTCTAACTCGGAGCAGTTTGGACTCGTTCTTTCTACTGCTGAGTTATAATATGCTCAATCTTGAAGACCATGTGTTTGATGGCGCCGGTCGGACTTATGTTGTATGTGTAATAGAAATGAATTGTTACAATAGAGATGTCTACATGAATTATTAGGAGTCCCAAGGGAATGTTAGCTGGCTTAGTAATTTTCAAATACAGTATTGAGAGAAATCAAATATATCATGGGCATAGAAAATATAATAGATAAACTTTTTAATTATACTACAGAATTTATACTTTTCGACAGACGTAAATATATATTGTATCTACTCAAAATTGGAATTCTAGAGAATCGTTTGGTCATATGTAGGAAGAAAGTAGGCAGGCCACTCAGGTGAGCATTGCCAAAGACCGGGGCTTAGGATCACCTCCAAAGAAATCCATCAATATCGGGGGTCATATGCTTGCCAGTTCACACTCTCTCCACGGTACTAGCTCATCTCAAGCGTGAATCCGTAGGACTTTAGGATAATCATGGGGCTTAGGCTAAGGTTTGGTAGTCAAAAATAAACATGAAGTTTACACGCAACCCAAGCGAGCAAACAACAAGCTAAACCAATACAGCCCCTCAGAATTGCACATGTGAGACACCCTCAGTCTTAGCTTGAAAATCGGGTGTGTACACGGCCTAACCCGACCAATATCATGATAAACTAGATGGGTATTCCATTTCTCTATGTAATTCTTTTTAGATTTTCTCTTTCAATTCTCTCTTTTTTTTTGCAATCCCCAATTTTTTTTAGCAAGTAAACTTTTTTGTATTCATCTACCACATCACTAGAATTCCACATATCACACCTCGTCAAAATATTAAATTCACTGGAACTCATGGATTTGGTTGCAATAAGAGGATTGGATTTAGGCTTTGGTGAATGAAGGTGAAGCTGAATCAAAGTAGGGGTAGACACAAACTTGGCTTGCAACGGTTAGGATCTAGGACAAGGTAAATAAGGCTTAAACTAGCCAAATTAATGGCGTACATCACGCTCACGCTTGACTAACTATGCAACAATGCTTCGAGTGTAGCTTGTGGCAAGTTCTTAGCCACCGAGAAAAATGATTCTTCCTCCCGACTAGAGCAAAACGAGTCTAGTGACGGCTACAAACATCACTACACTACCGTTCAATTTCACCAAATTCAACATTTTTGAGTAGTACAAACAATATTTACATATGCAAAAAAGTATAAATCTACGAGCATAAAAAAATTAAATTTATACTATTTCTGCACAGACAATGAGTACTCAATTAGGAGCACTGCACGAGTTTCACACTACTCTATCCTAAAATCCATGCCAACACCACTATTTTAAAGTTTACATACAAACAATGCATTTGACTCGAGCCGCGCGCGTGGATATGATCGCGCTCAAGTGGGTGATTCAGTGTGTGCTACAGTGATTTTGAAATAAAAAATAATAACGGGTATGTTATAAAATGTGTGCTCGTATAGTGACCATAGATATGCTCTCCCCCCAGACTGAATGTGACAACTCATAAAAATAAACATTCCAAATAATATAAAGAGTTAGGGGTAAGAAGTACCTATGCTCAAAACCGAGCATACCAGTCGTGCTAAGAGGTTGTCCGATAGCGGCTGGTCTGCTGCGCTTCAAAAATTTCCAGCACCTACAAATTAGAGATCCCACACAAAATAAGAAAATAGAAATACACATATAGAAAAAGACACATCACACAAAATAGGACCAAGTGGTCCATTTTAAAAAGGAATACTAATCTAGATAACTGATGAGTTTATTGTCTCCCAACATGACTTATTCAAGGACCATTCACTCTTTTAACTGATGGGCGTATGAAATTTGAAGTGCTTAGGCAGTTGTTCAAGTTCACGTTTCGGTAGCGGGTACCGAAATGGCGACAGAACGAATACCCACATACCTGTGTAGTTATACATGTCTTGAACATCAGGCATGGGTAGAATAAATATTGTGAAGCTCGACGAATCTGACTCCACATACACCCGATCTCCATCAATGCTAGGCTGCATTACAGGCCCTTGCATTAAGTCGACCGGTTCCACGATGTGGTCCTGTAGAGAAGTAGGCAGGAGGGCGGGGTTAGGAAATAAATCAGAAAAATGACAAAAAGTAACCTCAATCTTGGGGATGATCCTGGTGTCATCTCCCATCGGCGAAATTGTGGGTGAATCTACATAGCTGTCTAGGCTGGTGCAAGTATGTGCTAGAGTTGCATCCGTCTCGTCCGTGCATTGGACTTCCTTACATGGGACTGAGGCAGCAACCTCGGCCATGCAGATGTCCTCCTCGACTGGATCTGACATAATGCTACAAACACCAGCTTCTCCCTGCAAATCAACCTGCACAATGGTGTCAGAAACAAAAAAGAATGTTTTACAAAGTAGAGGATAAAGGAGTAGTGCTCGCAAAAAATCAAGCACAGGCTCCTCACAACTAACATACTCCATACAAGACGATATATGTACTTCAGGAGTAAAAACATCTGTGTCAGGGTTTAGATCAACACATGTATATGTGCAAATACTAGTATTTCTCCCTTCAAAATCTGAAGGTGCCACTAGTACGTACCCAGATACAGAAGGGGTGTTGCAAGTTGTCAGATTGGAGACAATCCGAACATCCAGTTCATCATCCTCTTCCAACTGTGCCAAGTAAGCAGCACACTGCTTCAAAGAGTGATCCCAACTCCGACAAAATAAACACTGCTTAGCCGACTTTGTCTATACAACGGGTACTGGCGCCGAAAGAAAGTAGTGCGACAATGGAAGTACGGATGAGTAGTTAACTGGCTTATGTCTATCATATTGAGTACCAGATGAGGTTCGTGCTCCATATATAGATCCTTGAGTGTCTTGGCTACCATACTCCTTAGGACATCTATCACTTGCATGAGAAATATCTCCACACCAGCGGCAACAGATATTAAAACTGGCCCACATCGTAGAGATCACTAATTTCCAGGATTAAACTACATTGCATAGATTCTCAATAAAAATCTAACAATTCTAATCCATATAAAAAGCAAAAAGAGACTGGGATAAAATAAATTCGAAACAAGCAACTCTGTCGTCACTCTCATAACACAACACACATCAATAATACGTCTGCATTCCCCGGCAACGACGCCAAAAACTTGATGCGTCGGCACGTGCACAAGTCACTGTCAAGTAATAATTTGGGAATAGCTTCCCGAATGTCGATCTCGAGGGAATGCAGGTTGGGTATCGTGATAGCGTCGCAGAAAGATTGTTACTAAGAGTTAAACTAAACAACAAAGGAGGTTGGTTTTCGATTTATAATGCTAACAAAACAAAATGAGAACTAATGCGGGTCGTAAGCACCGCTTCGCTTGGTGGAGGGAACTACTGCAGGCCGCTATGTCGTGCTTCGTGAGGCGAATGGACGGAGAGCGAGAGGATGAAATGAACACACGTGCGGAGATTGAGGGTCGCAATCACCTCTTCAACTACCAACACTAGCTTTTGCTAGAGTGGTTCTAGTGCGCGAGTGAAGTGGATGTGAATGGAGGTGAGTGCATCACAACTAACAAAGAATATGTAGCTATCTCAAGCAAACTTCATTCATAGACAAATAAAACTAAGTTCAGGTTCATTACAAGCTTAATAATACACTTCACTATGAGAAGAGGTAGAATAAACCGATAGGGGGATGCCTAGCCGTGATTTTTGGTCGGAATGGTGGGTTGTCAGTTCACTTCTCGGCTCAGAGCGTTGGTTGCGTCCGGAGGTAAATGAGTTGTTAATCCACTTGTCTAGCTTCCTCTGTCTTCTTCTCTTTCCTTCAATCTTTTCTCCCTTTTACCCAAATGAGTAGTACCAAAAGATCTCTGTTGCACACTGATAGTGGCCGGAAACTCTCCGAAGGGTTGAAGATGACTTCGGATCGCCGGAGAAAGATTCCTGGAGGGTGGAGATGAGTGGAGGACCTGCGGGGGTGAAAAATGGCGCTTCACGCGCAACAGCGGGGAGGAAAAATGAAAACTGTTTGCCCTAATTCGCGGAGCACGAGTTTAATTACTGCAGCAGAAAATTAGAGTGCACGATCAGGGGCGCACGACCAGAGGTCGTGCGCAGTGGATCCCATGATCGTGCGATTAGCAATGCGGAACTCGAGAAAAAGGAATACATGTGCACGAGCAGTGGCGCACGACCAGAGGTCGTGCGCACTATGTCCAATGATTGTGCGATTGCCCCAGACAGAACTTCGAAAAATGGAGAATAGTACGCACGATCAGTGCCTCACAACCAGTGGTCGTGCGTTATAGATCCAATGATCGTGCCCAATATTCCTGTACCGTTTGGGGTTCGATGAACTGACCGCGCACGACCAGCGGTCGTGCGCTAAGCAGTCCACTGACCGTGTGCATGTAAAAACGCACGATCAGTGACCCTTAGGCAAAAAACATTCACAAACAATCCCGGAACACACACGACCTTTGTACCTGCAGCAAAAACAGAGGAGCCACCGAAATGGGTATTCCACATTCTCCAAACACAGAAAAACACTAAGTAGGGCAAAAGTATAATAACTACGGAATCACACTGAAAACGAGTCAAAAGTGCACTTAACTTGGAATAGACATAATAACAAATATGAACAATTATGGTTCTAAAGTGTTGTGCATCAACGAGAAAACAAGCGTAGATGAGTCCAAAAATATGTATATAACTTGGACTCATCAGTTACGACCGCATGAACCGGACCTTACCGCTTGACCAGTGAAAATAAATCCCCCCAAACGGAACCGTATTCTTTTACGTGAATTTACAACAGGCAAGTTACTTGATGTGCTGTGTTCCTCTATGGAAATTCTAGATATTATAAAAAAAGTTGTTGCCCAAGCCGTAACATGTCTGCCATACCTCTTTTTTTTTTTAAAGCAGCAGTATTCGCGAAACTTTTCTAGAGAAGCGCGGCAAATGCATACAGCTACCACGACGTGTTTCTAAAAAAGCGCAGCAATGCTCTCCCGTTACCCTCACTATGGGGATGCTCTATATGCGCTTGGTGGTGCTGGTGAATACAGTCAGCTGTTGTTCGGATCTCTCCCAAGTTGGATGAAGGATCTGGCCGCGTTCATGGATCGAGTTTGTTCACACCATTGCTGAAAAGGCAAGGTCACTGAATTCAGCTTCATGGTCGGGTTCTTATTTTCTTCATGGATTGAGCTGCAACAGAGAAGGTGAAGGCTACGTTTGGGGGGCTTTATTTTCACCGGTCAAACGGTTACGACCGCATGAACCGGACCTTAAATAAGGCCCGGTTCATGCGATCGTAACCGCTTGACTGGTGAAAATAAGTCCCCCAAAACGCAGCCGAAATCATGCATTTAGTATATCTATTATATTCTTCCATTTATGTTTTGTTGTAGCATGTGTTGAGATATTGTTGTGGGACAATTACAACGCGCAAATGAGCCGCAATGTTATTTTGGAGGTGTTTAGTTGTCCGGAGATGCAAAAACAATGTGAGAAGAGATGTTTTCAGGGATTTTTTAGCAAGCAATGCACCCGAATTTCAAAGAAAAGCGAAAAAGAGTTTTCCGAACTTTCAAGCTTCACTTCATGTAGATGGTGATCTTGCTTCTTCTCATGTTGTCTAGCATAGGCTCCGTTTGTTTTTGAGTTTTTTCTTTCATTGGCGGTGGGAGGAAAACATCAACTCTAAAATAATAAATTTGATAAAACTCATTTCTCTATTCCCAATGTTCCAAACTACAATTTTTAAGCATTGACCAAAATGGCACCACTTAAACAAACAGAACCATTGCCTACGAGATGCTCCAATTTTGGCGAAGTCCAGCCTAAATGTCCATTATATTCCTCTCATAATAATAATAATAACAAATGACAATATCCCTAAACCCTTGATGGGTTCCCCATGAAGATTTTCGGGTCAAATCGAAAAGACTTTGACCAAAAAGGCGAAGGCAAGCCAAATCAATCGGGCAAGCCTTGCTCGCTCAAAGGGTCCGGAGACAGCCAAAACGAAGGGCGGAACACCCATCAAAAGACCACCAACAGGATAATATTTCCTCTCACAAAAGTATATTCGGCCAACTGAGGAAAGGCTAAACAGTCACCGCATAACCAAGTTCACAAGATCAAGATTACCCCCATGGTATAATCCACACATATATGTCTCTAATTAGTAGGTAAAAGGAGAAACCCCCATCAAAAGTATAGCCTCAACATATAAAATAACTTCTGAAATACCAATCAGTAACCTTCATCTAATCTATACATGCCAAAATAAATCAAAACCCCCAAGATCAATCAGGCCAAAACCCATTTTTAAATGACAACATATATTCAACTGCAGCAACCTTAAAAGATAAATAAAAGTGGAAGAGGAAGAAAGCTCACAATGGAGGAAGATTCAACGTAAAGATTCCCACCACAGCTCAAGTTCAACCCAGAATAGTAGCAAATGACCTCTCCATGCACTATCAACTACGTAAAAAGGGCTGTTAATGAAGGGGAAGGTTAATTGACACAGCCCTAAGCAGAAACCAACAGGTCGAGAGCTTCAGGAGGTGAAAGAATGGGAGTATCGTACCAAAGAAACTGAATATCGGCTAATAAATTCCCAACAATCCACCGCATCTTAACAAAATATATTAATATATAAAAAAATATCAGCCACCAGCAAGAATATCCACCGCTTAAGCTTCATAATTTTAATATTTCCCAACCCAATTAAACCGGCCAGCTCCAGTCCAATCTAGCCCACCCAAAGTTATATCAAAGCCACTAAAACCAACCTAATAAAGATTTATCAGTCCAGTGCAAGAAATCCAACAACCAAATATTTCAACTAAATAAAAAGAATCAAACCACCTCTAAATGATAATACCAAAATGAAACTTCAAATAAGACGACCGTCGCAAAGAAATCAAAAATCTCGAACTTCAAAAATAAAAAGTGCGACAACGACTCAACACCTATTTTAAGTTTTTTCGTGATCGGGAATTTCTTTTTATGTTCATATATGTTTTTTTTTTGGGCCGTTACACCCGGAATAATCGAATGTGCAAACATTCAATAAAAAGGAGATGACTGACAAGTGACTTTTTAACGTGAAAAACCTCAAAAAGATGTGAAAAATCATGTGGACGGGGATGTGTCAACCAAATGTCATTATTTGCTGAAGTTGTAGAATGCTTTGCAGAGATGAACGAGGGCAATCGGCTGCTCCTCGTTGCAACTGTTGGGGGAGAGAGAGATGGACTCGATGGGTGACAGACCACCGCTCACAGAGCTGTCTTCTCTTTGTTGTAGTGGGGGCACTGCACTCTGAATGCTTTGAGGTCTACTGCTGGTGCTCAAAAGCTTAAGGGGCGCGCTCTGCGTGTCTCGGCATTTGTGGCTTGTCTCCTGTAGCTTGCAAAGGAATCTGGGGCAGTGGACTTGTTTTCGAATGGAGGGATAGTTGAGGGCGATGTGAGCACTGGCCGCATTACGCGTGGAATGCTTATTGCGATGTGTGCAAAGCGTGCTTTTCTCGTGGCGGATTGTGTGCATAGTGTAACGTGCACAGGGCACTCGAATGAGGATGTGTGTTTTCAAAGGATCTTCAAGGCACTCAAAAATTTTCGAAGGCGAATGAGATCATCAAGAGATTCTCGAAGGAGCTCTCACACGTATAGGGTTAGTTGGTTGACTAGACTCTCACAACGCCTAACATGTGCCTCTAATGGTCTCCTTTGCACGTGTCCAAACCATCTTAGTCGAGCTTCTTTCATCTTCTCTGCAATTGGTGTTAAATCTACATGACACAATCTGAAGGATATGTACAAAAATATCTAAAAAGAAAGTGTGCAAGCTAGACAAAACAATCTACGGGCTTAAACAAGTGCCTAAAATATGACATAGAATTTGACCAAGTGGTAAAGAGTGGTTGATTTCAGTCCAATCTCTCTGACATATGTCTCTATCACCGCTCAATGCCAAATAATATAGTCATCACATGCTTATATGTGGATGACATGCTGATTCTGGACTCAGATCTTGTTGTAGTGATGGATATTAAATCTACTCTTGCAAAAACATTTGATATGTAAAACCTTGGTTTGGCTGATACCCTTCTAGAAATGAAAGTTAGAGCAATAAGGGCCCCGTTACTCTTAGTCATGCTCATTACATAGAGCAAATTATTTCTACCTGTGGTTATAAATACTGTAGGCATGTAGAGATGATGTTTTATCCAAATGCTAAGTTGTGTTAGAATGTAGGGGTCAGTTGTCACAACCCGCATTTTCCCAGCATTTAAAACACTATCAGAGTAGGGGAAACTACGCATTGTGATGTCACGTCACGTAGGGGACATCTACTGACGTTAAGGCAACTCATCATCTCTCGCAACTTATAGAAATCATTTTTTTTAAACTCAAAATGATCCAAATATAATTATGCACAATATGCGAAGCCGTGTCCCTCGGCTAGGTGGATCAACTAGTCCACGGTTTGAAAATATAGTTTTACGCAGTGGAAAAAATACTTAATTTATTCATTTGGTGACCTAATGCTCGTGTAGACCAAGTGAGGTGCACCATGCAGTATCAGATATCTAGATTTACTGTACATAAAAGTAGATTTATCATGCGCAGAAAGTAATGAGATTAACATTTCAAATCATGGTATGCAATGTTCCAACTGCCTTTGCATATCTAAGCAAGGGGGCTCCCAAGCCAAGCCATAACTAATCGTTCCAGAACAAGTGTCCAAAAGCAATCAAAGAGTAGCAGCAGCAAGGTAGCAGAAAGTTTAACAAAACGGCACCATGGGCGTCAACACCTGACACGAAACCCATGGGTCGGCAAGCTCATAGGAAACCCTACCCCAAGAGGGTCAGAAAACAGCAACTGACGCAGCTCCCCACTAACACCTGCTATAGTCCAGAACCTGAGGCATTCAAAGAAAGAACACCTCAGAAACAAGTTACAAACGACGAAGAAAAACAGGAAAGTAAGCAAACCTCCGCGAGACCGGAGGGAAACATTAGCTGCAAGGGTCAGGTTAAACAAAACTAGTCATAACTAGCAATAAAAATCAATCGGAAAAGAGCCCGCCAAAAGATGAGTGGAGACGGACAAAATCAAACTCACCACAGGCAAATAACATTCATTTGAGATCATTAATCTTATTCAAATTAAAGAGACTGATCAGCTCATCAGAAAACAAAAGAGAAACTGTGCGGGGATAATACCATCACACATCGTCACAGCCCTCAGAGCATCGCACCGGTGGCACCGCCAACATCGTGTACAACCTCCAACAGATTTATCATTTTAAAAGAGCATCGCACCGGTGGCACCGCCAACATCGTGTACGACCTCCAACAGATTTATCATTTTCTGACTCAACAAAGGCAAGAGATAAGACCTACCAGATAATAATTTAGGATTTTAAAAAACAAGATATGATATTGTAATGAGAAAGGGCTAAACGAACAAAAAAGAACTTAACATTTGAAAACTCGCTAGGAGCATAAAGGAGAAAAAAGAAACGTAACAAAAGGGAGAAGAGCAAGATGACCACTTGCCTCAACCACCCGAAACCGCACTTCGGAAGGCACCACGACGCAGATCGGCCCTAGCGAAGGCGAGAAAAAGAAATCTACAACATTAAGGTCGAAACGGAAGTTTAGGGCCAAAAAACCCTAACGGAGAAATTCCATGAAAGTAGAAATACTCACCACGACCGCGTAGATCTCGACGAGAGCTTTCCGAATCTATGTTCGGCTCGCGATTACGAGCACCGGAGCTCCGTCGGCGGCGGTCGGAAGGCTCCCGAGAAAAAGGAATTCGCTGCACTGCTTCGGCCGAAAAGAACAGGGGAAAGGAAATGGGGGGGCTCGTTTCTTGCTTCAGGAGGAAAAACCTTAAAGTATAAATAATAATAATAATAATATTATTATTATTATTATAAACTTAATAATGGTATAAAACCAAAGAAGGAAAAAGATGGCTCAGAGATCTCTGAGCTGAGCTCGGAGATCTCTGAGCTGAGCTCGGAGATCTCTGAGCTCGGAGATCTCTGAGCTCGGAGATCTCTGAGCTCCGCTCGGAGATCTCTGAGCTCGGAGATCTCTGAGCTCCGCTCCGAGATCTCTGAGCGCAGAGATCTCTGAGCTCCGCTCGGAGATCTCTGAGCGCCGAGATCTCTGAGCTCCGCTCGGAGATCTCTGAGCGCAGAAAATCTAAAAAGGGGAAATTTAATTAAAATTTCTATACTATTACGAAGACCCAAACGCGCGCCAAAACGGACGAAATTCGCGTCCCAGGCGAATGTCGACGCTACAAACCCAACGACGAAGTCGGAATCAAAAATCCGACGCACCGAACTCGAGTTATGGCCTAACGAAGTTACGGTAATTTTTAATTATCCGAATTTCAAACGTGGGCCGAGACTCCAAAAAAACAAAGCTCGGATTGCGACGAAACTCTACGAGCAAGTCAGAAATTATATAACTCAGCTTCCCGATGTAAAAGAAATTTCGGTTCCGACGCATATCCCAAATCTAGCCGGTCAAACCTAACGGACGCCAAAAAAAAACACAAACGGCGTCGCACCGTCAACTCACGGACACGTAACGCCCTTCCGCTATTATGACGTCAGCAGACAAAAGAATAATACTAGGAAAAACCGGGGGCGTTACATCAGTGTCCACAACATCCCTCACACTTCTAGGCCCCCTAAAGTTAAGGTTAGGGCTTGAGTGGTGTATGGAGGCCCTAGTGTGATCCTAGCTCAGCTTGAACTTAAGGAAACTACTATGTGCAGCCACAATGTGCACGAGTCAACTTAGGCAAATTCACGCTCACATGAACTCACCACCTAAAGATAAGCTCACTAACACTTCTCTTACCCTAAGAGAGAGGCAACCGAGCGATGGACTCAAGGCTAGGTCAATCTAGTGGGCCGAATTGACCAAAGTCAACCTTAGGTCAATATAGGTCAAACTTCCTCTAAGATGTCCTATTGGCCTCAAGACCTAAATTTGACCCCACCCTTAGCCTTGTAATGTCGTTTGGGGCCAAGTGGACCCAAAAGCCCCATCATGGGGTCACCAAGTTGACCAGTTTGACCAAAGTCAAACTGACCCTATTTAGGTCAAAATCATGCTATTTAGCAAAGTGAGCCCAACTGGGGCATCATCATGATCCAATCAACATTGGGTGGTGTCAAGGGACTCAAGACACACCCCTTGCACCAGTCAACCCATAAAGTTGACCAAAGTCAACCCCAAGGTCAACCATGGTCAAATTAACCCCTCAAGGCTAAATGAGAGTCTAAGCCAATTCAAGTGGGCTAATGACTTTCCCAAGGCCCAACCTAAGGCCCACTAAGTTTATTAAATTTATTTAATCTGAATTAGGTGAGTTTAAGAAGGGTTTAATGGGGGTAATTAAGGTGAAAGTTTCATTTAGAGGGGAAAATAATGAAGGGAGGCCAAGTGACACTCCTTCTTCTTTGCCAACCCCTCCTTTCATCTCCCCTAATGAAGAGGAGGAGTTTCCAGCAGTTCAAGATCAATCACCATCAAGGAGGGACATTAATGGCCAATACCTACCACCTCCCATTCATGGATCTCCTATATAGAGGCCCCCAAAGCTCAATTCGGCCCTTTCATCACCGTCAGAAGGCCTCAAGCAGTCGAAATCGACTCTTGGATCCTAGCTTTTGGAGGAGAATAGAGATCAGGAGAGGTTCGTCGGAAAACGTCAAAAATCATGGCCACCCGCTGGAGTAGCCGCATCCAAGCCCGAAATCAGGCATGCTTCTCCTCCTCTCCCATTGTGATAGCTTCCTAGATCAATAGGGATTTAATTAGGGATCAATCGATTCGAATCCATTTTTACTTTCAATGGAAAAAAGCTCAATCGGGCTTCATCACTGGTTCGTCGGAAACCTCCCCTCCAGCGGTCGAGTCGCCGCCCGGCGATAGCCCCGACCTCAATAGAGGTGGTGGGGGCGGTGGCCGGCTGGGGAGGGGCTGGATCGCCAGCAAAAGCCTCTGAAAAATACTTCAGGTCAGTTGGATCTCGTCTCTTGCCTGTTTGGAGAAGACATAATCTAGGTCGTTCATTGTTTTTATATATAAATTACTATATGCAATATATTATATGTATTCTTTACTGTACACCTTTTTGAACCAGAAAAATAAGGCCCTTAGGTGCTGAATAATGAAAAGTGTACAACATGAAAAAGGTAGTAACGTGAGTATACTTTAATTAGAAATTAATATCATGTCATTTGGAGCACTGTAGCTCCCTGTAGGGCAGTTCATGTGGGACTGGTCCTTAGTGTAGGACAATCACTATATCCTTAATAATTTTTAATTGGATAAGGATATTGACTTGAAATTTAGGTCATGTTAGAATGTACTCCAGACACATCTACAGTCCAAAATGGGAATATTTGGACAAAATTTTCCTATAGTTTTAGGTAAAATGCAATTTTTTATAAAACTATAATAATTTGTTGAAAAATAATTATTTTAACCCTAAATTTTGGTGAGAGGTTAATTAGGGATGTATAAGGCCTTGGCAAAAATTTCAGGTCCTTTGACTTTGTAGGTTGTTTAATCTCACTTGCAAGTTGTCAAGTTGTAAGTGATGTGGCGTGCATTTAGCCAAAAAGGTGTATCTTGTGAATTTAGCAAGATTGGCTTGGTAAAATCCAGTAAAATTTGTACATGCAATTATTTAGTAAATGTACACCTTCTCATGAAGTTTTAGAACATTTGGAGTTAATTTACTTAGCAAATGAATTAATTAGTATTTTTGTTATGTAGGTGTATTAGTGAAATTAGGGTGACTAAAATAGTTTCAATAATTATGAAACCTTGTCAATAGCAATGATTTAGTATTATAAACACTGGATGAATTAGTTGGAATATTTGAAAGTCAAAATCTTATGCTTGCAGTTATAATTATCATTTTTGCCCCTTCTATATTTTTGAGATAATTGTGCTCAAATTGAATTATAAAATTATAAATGATTGAACTAAATAATTATTTACAATTTTTAACATCCAGTAATTTTTTTATAATTATTTGATGAACATTTATAGTACTTCATGTGTAACTTGCCCTAGTGAATTAGATTTTTGTAATTAAAAATTAATTATCAAATCTTATTAGAATGATGTAAAATTTAATACAGAGCCATTATTATTTAAGTTGATGTAAGAATAATTTTATCTTGCTGGTTTGATAATAAAAAGTGGCACTTCATGTTCAAAATCACATGTATCAAAAATTTGGGATTATTATAATAATTGCTGGTTATTTTAGGTAAATTATAAATCTCTGGAATTAGGTATAACATGTCATGATAGGTCTCGGGAAATAATCTTAGGTCCTTAGATAAAGTGTTTGAAAGATTCCTAATCATACACACATGCGAGATCATATGGTCTGCATTTAACAATTTTGGAAAATTAGTGTTTTCAGCAGTTGATACTTTGGAGAGGTCACACACTTAGTAACCTTGGGAGTGGGTTTGGTTAAGGGTAGTATAACTCTACTAAGTGCCTTGAGAAAGGGAACAATATGGTTCAACCCATCATAGTTCCTAGTACTGCTGCGAGCCCATCACAGGGTAGACCTTGGGAAGATCAAGGTTAAACATAAATTGCTAAATAATCTGGAAGTTAAATAAGAGTCGTCTAATAGGATTAAGGAATTTTGTAACATTCTCACCCATGTGTGGGTTGGAGTGATATAGGGTTGCCTAGTCCTACGAGCTGGTGGCTCGGGTTGTTGGTCGATATCAGGACGGGTTGGTCCTGTAAGCTGGAGGCTCGGGAGGGTACGCTATATCTAGTTTTTGTTTATGTGGTGGGTCACTCAATACTCGTCCAGTCGGCATACCGACGGAACTACGATGACTCTGGTTGTTGGAACTAGCTTTCTGGTCCCTCCTAAAGTTCGAAACTGAGGATGCAGCCCACAAGTAGTCTTCTTGAACTACCCTCCCGACGTGAGTCGGAGACCTAGAAATAGACCGATGGGTCTCAGCTCGGAGGTCCCACCTCTTTCCCGGAAGAAACTGAAGATCTTCCCCTCCCTAGCCAATGCTGAGCTAGGTGCCTATGAGCAAGAAAGTGGAAAGGTTCAACAACCATCCCAGGCACCTTATCGGTCTATTTATAGGCCTCTGGGTTTGATATACAAATATCCCTTCTGAACTAACCTGAAATGACCAAAATACCCTGGACTGGGTCTGCCAATAGCCAAACTCCGCTGTTCTGGAGGGCTATACGCAAACCTCTAGGGGTAAAAGTGTAAAATTACCTTGGGCAAAAAGGTAAAATCCCTCTTGGGGGTAAAAAGGTAAAAACATCTTTTCTCCCATGTGGCGAGTGGGGAAAATGACTGACGGGCGAGACGACCCCCCTGTCCGTCTCGCCGACCTCTCGCCCTATAAGCCATCTCGCCTCCTAGAGCCATCTTGCCCCACGGGGAGTCTCGCCTACTTCAGAGAACCCCCATCTCGCCTTCTACAGGTGGGCCTCCTGGTCTCACTCGCTTATCAAATTCATCTCGCCAGCCTCCCCTTCTCGCTCGTTGAGCCACCTCTTGCTAGCCCAAGGTTGTACACTGGTGCAGAGTGTAGATATTTGGGGAGACCGGTGGGATGTTTATATCGAGGTTTGGAGGTCTGTGTCCCCTTAGAGCACACCCGACCACTGAAGACTGGTAGTTGCTAGCAAGAGTACAAAGGAGTTCTGTTGTTGTGTTCTTAGCATTGAGGCGTACGAGAGGTCTAGGCCCGGTAGTATACATGTTTGCCTAGGAGTGGAGACACCCGCTCCACTACCTCTGTGAGCCACGACAGTTGGTACCTGAGAGGTTGGCCACCTCCAAAAAGTGGAATGCATGAAAGGTCTGTGCATAGAGTCGAGTGTGTGAGTTACATATTCATTGCATTGCATAGCATGACATAGCATACGCACTTGTAGATCATCATCATATAAATTAGTATGAGCTCTTTTATATGATGAGTTACTTTTTCAAAAAAACTTATATGTTTGTATGGGCATTTATATAAGTTAGGGTACGCTTCTGTGATGGTAGTATAGTTGTCTTACTTTATTAGTTTACTTAACTACTCTTACTGTACTTTTATACTGCACTAGTTGTTGCTCTCCTTTACTGCTCATACTGATATATAACTACTAGAGAATTATATATATACACCACTGTCACCTGCTATATATTCTGCTATTTTGGTCCTCCGCTTTCTTCCTCCTGTGCGGTGCCGAGGAGTCGCGGTGGTGAGGCAAGGACGAAGCAGCTGAGTCTAGTTTGACTAACGATCATTTGACCATATCATTTTAGGGACACGTGAATACACCGCTGCAGTTCGACCAGGCGGAGCTAGAGATTGTGACACCAAGATCTGAGGAGCCGGAGCCACGCATTACCACTACTACTATCCGGCGTTAGGTTGATGATTATATAGTTTAGCTTTCATATTGTTAGTTGAGAGAGAGAGTGATATTTTTATGATATTTATGTACTGGGCATAAGCCCTTTATCTTGTACTCTTTTATTATCTCATGTGGACCTTTACTTAGATATTTATATATCTTTGTTGTGATATGTGAGCTTGTTTTACTTCTTTCTTTGTTGGCTGTGAATGATCGTATTTGCCGGCATGGTCATTGTTTTGTGGTGGCAACTAACTTGTAGTTGGTCTTATTGTAAGGCGATGGTACTGGGCATAAAATCTCTCCTTGGTCGTGCCCAATTCCCGGGATGATGGATTTTACAGTGTTGACCAAGTAAAGTACTTGAAGATCATTGGTAGCCTCATATACACTGAAAGTTATTTAACTTAAGGTTAGCTAATCACCTAGAGGGGGCGCAGTGAATGGGTGTTTGAGGTTTTCTTAGTTCTTTTGATGATTTCTAAGATGGTCTATCTAGAGCTTATCCTTAACACATGCAATAAAATAGAAAAAAGCACACAATAAACACACAAAGATTTATAGTTGTTCCCCAATTGGGTACATCCACTTTCCCTCTCACCTATCCAACTGATTTGTTGGACTAGGCACAAACTCCACCAATATGCTCCTCAGATCTTACACCTCAGGCCCTTAGCCTTACACACAGGTTCACTTCAGAACCCAAACTCAGAACCACAAGGGTTCCTACCTCAGAGCCCTGCTGAGCTCCTACAGCTCAGTGATCCACTGATCACCTACTTCAGCCTTATTTCTAAGGCCTACAACTCAGGCTCTTCAGCCCTACAGCTTCAGGCACACAACCCTACTCTCAGAGTATTGCATCACTTCTATAACTCAGTACCCTTCTAGGTACCTACAGCTAAACCTCCTCCTAGGCCTACAACTAAGTGACACACTTGTCACCTACAGCTCAGTGACTCTACAGTCACTTACCTCAGGCACAAGGCCCTACACTCAGACTGGGAGGACAGCCCTACCTCAGATCCACACTTGGATCCTACATCAGAGAGCAACACTCTCCTACCTCAGGCAATTAAGCCCTACAGTTCATATCCACACTTGGATCATACCTCAGTGACTAATTAGTCACCTACAACTCAGGCACAAAGTGCCCTACACTCAGATTTAGATACCTGAATCTTACTGGAAATTAATATAGGATGTTAAGAAAAAATAAAACAACTGACTCAGAGATTAATCTCTGAGTCTACTCTGTTGGACTGAGTAAATATCAGTCCAACTCTCTCTTACTGTAGATGTGATGAGTCTTCTTCTATAGCTAACTTGTCCTTTGCTGCATAGATGAGCAATTATCAGCTTGTTGAATGGATGAATCCGCTTCTTTGTTTAGGACAGAACTATCTTGCTGAGCTTGAAGAGCTTCAGCTATCTTTCTTAGCCTTCCAGCTTACTTTGCTGGACTTGGCTTGAAAGCTTGTTGAAGAAGATCCATTCCAGCCGCCTGCAATTTTCATCCTTTTTGTATTTTCTTCGCTTGTTCTTCGTTACCATAATCCCCTTTTCTTTTTCCTTTTTATATGCACTAATTTGAATCAATGGCACAAATATGTGTGGGCCCAGTCAAGGATTGGTGAGCCCCACCTCCTTCAGAAAAGGACAAAGCAGCTTTCGGTGCCACTGCAACTTTCCCGCAAAGGCTACATGTAAGTTGACTATGATGACGTCAGCAATGGTCATCACCGTCTGGACTTAGAAAATATTTCAGAAATACATAAAGCGTTGAGTGATGTTAAGAAACTCAACGTCATCTGTCTTGGCTCTCAGCGCTTCTGGACTTGTGAATTTTCTCTGGATTTGTCTCAGCGGTTCATTCTCAGCGGTCTCAGCAGTTTCTTATTAACAGCTGAGACAAGCTTCTGTCTCAGCGCTTTCTTCTCAGCAGTCTCAATGCTTTATTCTTAACTGCTGAGACAACCTTCTGTCTCCGCGCTTTCTTCTCAGCGGTCTCAACGCTTTCTTCTCCGCTATCTCAGCTGTCATAGCACTTTTGCCTTAGTCATTTTTTCTGGCTTTAGCTGCATTCGACGATCTGTGAGCTGAGCTCAATGAATTTAGTCTGAACCATGCTTTTGAATATAGCTCAAGGAGTGGTGAGCTGAGCTCGACGATCTGTAAGCTAAGCTCGATGAACTGTAAGCTGAGCTCGACGAATTTTGAGTTTTCCACCAAACTCATTTTCTTCGCTTGTCCAATCATGTACTACATGCATACAAGAACTAAGACACACATCAAATACATTATGTGTGTACGTCATTAACCCGTTTGACGTCTTACAAATCTAGGATATTGGGATCAATAGTCCCAACAATCTCCCCTTATTTGAAAAAGTCAAAACAATACAGGTCATTGACAAACAACATATTCATCATAGACAAAATTTAACATTAGTAAAGTGTAGAAAAGTTACCAGATTACCATATTTCTCCAGCATGTGGAGAATTACTTACTCCCCATGGCATGCTGCCATCCATACTATTTCACCTGTCTATTCTTCTTACCACTTTAACTCTCTTTGACTCTATCCTCCCACTTTTTGACTTCTGCAATAGGGATCATTCTGTGGGGTTTTTCTCCCCATATCCATCTGTAATAGATCTTCCACTTTGACTCAATCCAGTTCAGCTCTCTTCATATTCTGTTGGGATAGCTCCCCCTGAACAGTTGCACACTATCTTCATAATCTGGAGGAAGAGCGTGTTCTACCTGCAAAATAAATAGTGCAACATATGGTAGAAGAGAAAATTGAAGCTACATAAGATTCAACATACCTAATTCAATTTTGAAGGTGTTGAACTTGGCTTCATCTAGTGGCTTAGTGAAGATATCAGCAACTTGCTTGTATGTGGAGACAAACTCAAGGGAGATGTCTTCCCTTTCCACATGTTCTCTAATAAAATGATACTAATCTCTATATGCTTAGTCCTGCTATGGGAGATATTATTCCTAGTTATAGAAATTACACTAGTAGAATCACAAAAGAGTGGAGTTCTACTTATCTGAATATTGTAGTCTTGAAGTTGATGCTGGATCCACAGCAACTGAGCATAGCAACTTCCAGCTGAAATATACTCTGACTCTGTTGTTAATATTGCAACACTAGTTTGTTTCTTGCTGCTCCAAGAGACAAGCCTTCCACCTAGAAATTGATAGGAGCCAGAAGTGCTCTTCCTGTCCTCCGTGCATCCTGTAAAATTTGCATCTGAATAGTTTGTTAGTTCAAATTCCCCATTCCTGGGGTACCATAGTTCAAGATCTGGGGTGCCCTTAAGATATCTTAATATTTTTTCATTGCAGTGTAGTGAGACTCTTTAGGGCAGGCCTGATACCTAGCACAGACACATGTTGCATATATAATGTCAGGCCTACTTGCAGTGAGGTAGAGAAGGGAGCCAACTATACCTCTATACAGAGTTTGATCAATAGGTTTCCCTAGATCATCTTTGCCTAAAGGCATACTTGAGCTCATGGGAGTTCTTATGGTGGAAGCATTCTCCATGCCATATTTCTTGATTATCTCCCTAGTGAATTTTGACTGAGATATGGATAGACCATCATCAGTCTGTTTTACTTGGAGTCCTAAGAAAAACTTCAATTCACTCATACTACTCATCTCAAACTTCCCCTGCATAAGTTTTGCAAACTTCCTGTAGAGGTAGTCATCAGTAGAGGCAAATATTATGTCATCAACATAAATCTGGACTAGGATGATCTTGCCCTTGGATTCTCTTAGGAATAGGGTTTTGTCTATCTTCCCCCTTTAATAAGGAAGGTAGACAATGTTTCATACCATGCCCTAGGGGCTTGTTTGAGCCCATAAAGAGCTTTCCTAAGTCTATAAACAGCAGTAGGAGAGTTAGAATCTACAAAACCAGGATGCTGCTCTATGTGCGAACAGGAAAAAGTAGACCGAAAAATTGGAGTAATGAAAACTTTATTATCCAAAAAAGGTATCTATTACAATGGTGTAGCCTCCCTTTTATAGAATGGAGGAGATGAGAGAGATTACAATTAAGTAATGTGGAACTAAAAATTTACAAGTATATGCGGCTTTACAAATAGACAAACCGAACAGGTCGTGCGGTTAGACAAGCCGGGTAACCGCCCGACAACCAACAGTAGGAGAGAACAAGCACCACAGAGAGCAAGCCGCCACAGGAGACCGCTAGACCGATAGGTCTCCAAGTCGTCTGAGACAAACCACCAGACCGATGGGATACCAAACAGCAACATCCCGGCAGATAGGTCGACTAGGATAAACCGCCAGACCGCCCGACCTCCGAACAGCAACAGACCGTCCGGCCTCCATACTGCAACACTCCCCCTCAAGCTGGAGCATAGATATCAATCATGCACAGCTTGTCACAAATGTGGAAAAAGGAAACAGACACCGGCTTGGTGAAGATGTCTGCCAACTCGTTGTCGGAAGTGACGAACAGAGTACAAATCTGTTTCTGCAAGATCTCTTCCCTAATAAAATGATTGTCGACTTCTATGTGTTTTGTTCTCTCATGAAAGACTGGATTTTTGGAGATGTATATCGCGGACTTCTTGTCACAGAACATAGGAAGAGGATAGTTGTAGACCTCTCCTAAGTCAAGCATGAGAGCTCGTAACCATTTCAACTCACATGTGGTCAACGCCATACTGCGATATTCCACTTTTGCACTAGACCTGAAGACTACAGATTTTTTCTTGCTCTTCCAACTCACAAGATTTCCTCCAACAAACGTGCAGAAACCTGATGTTGACTTGTGGTCACCTTTATCATCAGCATAGCTTGAATCTGAGTACGCTTCAACCCTTAAGTGACAATTCCTCTGAAAAAGGAGTCCTTTCTCTGGTGCTGCTTTAATATACTCCAATATCCTCAGGACAGATTGTAGATGACACTCCCTAGGAGCTTGCATGAACTGGCTCACCTTGCCCACAACATATGAGATGTCAGGTCTGGTTACCATGAGATAAATGAGTTTGCAAACCAGACGCTGGTACCTCGTAAGATCGGATAGAAGGGGCGAGTCATCTGTCCAAGTTTTGTCTTCTCCAGCAGCCATGGGACAACGGGCAGGTTTAGCACCAGTCAATCATGCCTCCTTCAGAAGAACAAGAGCATACTTCTGTTGGAAAAGGACCATTGAGTTGGGCTTCCTAGAGATTTCAATCCCCAGAAAGTATTTCGGAGAGCCCATATCCTTTGTGACCAGGTGTTGACAGAGGTGTTTCTTTGTCAAAGTAACCCCATCCTGGTCATCGCTAGTAAGAAAAATGTCATCAACATATACCACAATAACTACCAGACCCGAGGCAGTTTTTTGAACGAATAGGGAGTGATCGGCTGAACTTCTTGCAAAACCAATGGCCGCAATAATGCCGCTAAACTTGTCAAACCAGGCACGAGTGCTCTGCTTTAGGCCATAGATAGCCTTCTTTAGCCGGCATACTCGTGTCTCCCCCTGCGCAACATACCAGGAGGTTGATCCATGTAAACATCTCCCTGCATATCGCCGTAGAGAAACACATTCTTAACATCCAACTGCAAAATGGGCCAATCTCTGTTGACAAAGACAGAGAGAAGGACCTGAATGGTGTTGAGACGAGAAACGGGAGAGAAGGTGTCGAAGTAATCAACAATATAGGTCTGAGTGAAGCCCTTGGCCACCAGGCGGTACTTGTAGCAATCCACGCTACCATCTGGATGGAATTTTACAACAAAGACCCAGCGACAGCCAACCACATCAGTGCCCAAAGGTTGGGGAACTAGGGTCCAGGTACCCCGTTCAGTGAGGGTAGCAATTTCCTCATCCATGGCAGCCTTCTAATAAGGAACAGTAAGAGCTTCCTAGTAGGTGTGGGGAGTGACAGTCGCAGAGATAGCCAATGCAAATGCCCTGCGAGAAGGAGTGGGATGATCATATGAAACAACAGCAGCCAGCGGGTGCTGGGTACACATTCGCACCCCTTTGCGAAGAGCAATGGGAAGATCCAGGTCGGCATGTTCCTCAGTAACTGGAGCATCCGTGGCGGAGAGAGCTGGCCCGGGAGAGGAGAGAGACGGACGCGAAGAAGAGGGAGAGAGTGGTGGTGATGAGGAAGAGAGGGAAGGTGGAGACGGTGGAGGTGATGGTGGGAAAATCTCGAGGGGATTAGACGGGGTGGAGGGGACGGTGGGAGAAGGAGAAAGGGCTGGAGGTTGGTCAGAGGAGAAATAGGACACATTCTCGAAGAAAGTCACATCCGCGGATACGTATTGTTTTCGAATAATGGGATCAAAACAACAGTAGCATTTTTGAGTAGTTGAGTAACCCAAAAAGATACATTTTGTAGCACGTGAGTCAAGTTTTTCATGTGTGGCGGAAGGATTGTGCACAAAGGCCGTGCACCCAAAGATACTTAGAGGAAGAGGAAACGCAACCTTGCCTGGATATAAAAGAGAGAATGGAGTTTGTCCGTGGAGAACCGTGGACGGAATGGATTAATGAGGTAACAGGAGATGAGGACAGCGTAGCCCCAATAGGAGCGAGGAACGTGCATCTGTGTCATCAGAATGCGGGCAACATCGAGAACGTGACGGTTCTTGCGTTCCGCCATCCCAATTTGTTGGGAAGTATAGACACGGGTAGTTTGATGAACAATACCATTTTGCATACAAAAAGAAGAGAAAGCATTGCTAAGATATTCCTTAGTGTTGTCAGAACGAAATATTTTAATTGACATATCAAACTGATTTTTAACAATATGATAAAAAGATGTCCATACAGAAAAAAGTTCGTAGCGATTCTTTAAAAGATACACCCATGTACATCTAGAGAAATCATCAATAAACGTTACAAAATATGAACTACCCCGACCTATGATGAGGGTAGGAGCAGGACCCCAGATGTCGGAGTGAACAAGTTCAAACGGCCGGAAGATCCACGACCTTGCTTTGGTGGGAAGGAGGAGCGGTGATGCTTGCCAAGCTGACATGATTCACAGTTGAGAGGAGGACCTTGCGGAGGAAGATGTGGTAGAAGCTGACGAAGAAGACGTGGAGGAGCATGACCAAGACGAAGGTGCCACTAGAGAAGATCAGTAGAAGATGTGTAGAAGGCGGAGAGTGCGGAAACATTGTCGAGGAAGTAGAGGTCGCCGCTCTCAGTCCCAGTAGCAATCGTCCGCTTGGTGCCCGGATCCTGAAAAGAACAAGTAGTAGAAGTGAATGTGACAGAGCATTGTAGTTTTTTGCAAAGCGAAGTAACTGATAACAAGTTGCAAGGGAACTTGGGCACGTAGAGGGTGTCTGTCAGGCGAAGAGACGGAGTGACTTGAAAAACACCCGTTCCATTGACCGGAGAGGGAGAGCCATCCGCAACAAGGACCGGGGGCAACCGGTCATGTTGTTCTAGGAGAGAAAAACACTACGGATTGTCGGTCATATGATTGGTAGCACCAGAGTCGATCAACCATTCACCTTGAGTAGCGACGTGGGCACTACCTGAAGACGTGACCACAGAGGTGGACGACTTCAAAGAGGAAGTGGAAACGTCGCCAGATGGTCAAAGATGAGGATGCTTCTTCCAGCAGCGATCAACCATGTGGCTGGTGCGGCCACAGTGAGAGCAAAGAAAGTGGGAAGCACCACAGTTGCTTGAGGGGAGGTGGCGGCCACCAGAGACACTTCGCTGAGTATGGTGAGCGGAGTTGTCCGGTTGAGGAGGAGATGATAATAGCGGACGTTGGAGCAAATATGTAACATCGGCGATGCGTGCAGCGGTGGCATCCAGGGTGGGAGATGTAACACCCCAAAAATAGATTTGGGTTTTAGGTGGGGTGACACGGCCTGGGACACGGGCGTGTCCCCGAGCATGTCGTGCCTGGCTTGAAGAGTGGGGTGTCTGGTCGACGAAGTGTTTGGGTGGTCACGCCCTATAACACGGGCGTGACAGGGGGGCGTGTCCCATCGGTTCGACGATTTTGTTTGTCGATCGTCGAACGTCGATCGTCGAGCGTCGATCGTCGAGCGTCGATCGTCGAGCGGCGATCGTCGAGTAGGGGTACACGGACTGTGACACGGGCGTGTTGCAGGGCGTGTCCCGCTGTGTCGAGTATCGAGTGTGGAGGACACGGCCTGTGACACGGGTATGTCACAGGGCGTGTCAGCGCGGTCGACGAACTCAGCCCGACGACTTTGAGTTGGGGCGTGTCTGGTGTCGTGTCATGGGCACACGGCTTGGGACACAGGCGTGTCCCAGGGCTGTGTGAGTCTCGGGTGATTTTGAGGTTGTGCAGCCTGATGAACACGGGTGTCCAACACGGGCGTGTCAGGTATGACACGGGCGTGTAGGGTGTGACACGGCCGTGTCACACAGCCGTGTACTGGCTGGATTTAAGTCGGTTGACTGCCGCTTAAGGGACACGGCCTGTGATACGGGCGTGTCACAGGGCGTGTCAGGCCGTGTTCATGCTTTTCTGGACAATTCTGAGCCGGTTGATTCCCTATTCCTAGATCCAATGGATAGGCTCTGTCCATGTGTTGCTAAAGCCAGGGAAAAAGTGGATTAAACCCTTCCTATTCATCTTCTTCTTCTTCTTCTCATTTCAAGAGAGAGCAAGAAGAGGGGAGTGCAAGGGAAGGAAAGAGGAAGAAAAGCCAGCTGCTGGAGGAGCTGCGGAGTGCGGAGCGAAGATCCGAGAGCAGATTCGTGAAGGCTAAGTCAAGGCGGTGACTTCCGTCCGGCTACTTCATGACACCGAAGCGATCTTCAAGGGTAACGATCTCCTTCTTGGACATCGAAGTCCTTTCTGTGACCTATGGTGTGGGGCCCCGACCGGACCCACCGTTATATGCCATGTGACGAGTGGGGGCGTTACAGGAGACTCCGCCTCGTCGAGGATCTGTTGACATATCATGTCATACGACTCAAGAAGTCGTAGAAGATAACACACAACCAGAAGCTCCTAGAAGTGTTTGTGTTGCTCAGCGAGATCAGCAGAGAAGGGGCGATTTTGTAGGATTTCGGCTCCGAGAGCCTGAACTTGCTTGTAAGCAGCCGCTGGAGACATGGAGGGACGGGAAAAGAGGTCCGCATATAGAGTATAGATGCGAGACGTTTGAGCCCCCTTTGTGTAGAGAGCGGCAAGATGTAGCCAAGCTGCCTTGACGGTTTCATCATGACGGATGACAGGGAGGCATTCATCAGAGATGCTGTTAGCCAGCCATGTGCAGACAAGAGCATCGCTGGCATCCCAATCGTCAAAGAGAGGGGAATCATGTGGAGGAGGGTCATCTGTGAGATGTTGACATTTGCGTTGAGAGCGGAGAAGGAAGGTGAAGGAGACACTCCAATCCGGGTAGTTGGGACTGATAAGCTTGGAAGCGGTGCCAAGATTACCAGAAGGAGTGGGATGTGTAGGAGGATGAGCGGCACCGGGAGTAGTGGCGGCAGAGATATCGGAGTTGACCATAGAAGAGAGCAGCGAGATGAACAAGCCGCGACTAGAAGGAGAAGTCGCTAGAAGGAGAGAGGCTAGAAAAGGTCGCGACGACGTAAGAATAAGTCGCGGCGACAAAGAAGAGGAGTGTCTAGAACAGGGCGTGGAGACTTAAGAAGAAGTCGTGGCGACAAAGAAGCGGAGCGGCTAGAAAAGGGGAGCAAGAGGTCGCAAACACAAAGGGCAGTGACAGTGAGAAACAAGCCGCGCGAACGGGACAAGGGCCAGGAGAAGAACAAGCCTCAAAGATAGGTTGCGGGAAGAATAAATAAGTCGCGAAAACAGGTCGCGGGAAGAAGAAACAAGCCGTGCTGACAGAGATGTCTCACAAAATCAGGAGGAAAAGAACGAGTCCTCTGATACCATGTGTGAATATGAAAAAGTAGACCGAAAAATTGGAGTAATGAAAACTTTATTATCCAAAAAAGGTATCAATTACAATGGCATAGCCTCCCTTTATAGAATGGAGGAGATGAGAGAGATTACAGATTAAACAATGTGGGACTAAAAATTTACAAGTATATGCGGCTTTACAAATAGACAAACCGGACAGACAGGTCGTGTGGTTAGACAAGCTGGCTAACCGCCTGACAACCAACAGTAGGAGAGAACAAGCACCACAGAGAACCCACAGGGAACACTAGACCGCCCGGTCTCCATGTCGTCTGAGACAAACCGCCAGACCGCTGGGATACCAAACAGCAACAGCCCGACAGACAGGCCGGCTAGGATAAACCGCCAAACCGCCCGGCCTCCGAAAAGCAACAGACCGCCCGGCCTCCATACTGCAACAATCTACATAAACCTCTTCCTTCAAGTCTCCATTCAGGAAGTCAAACTTGACATCCATCTGAAGACCTTGAATTCCTGGAAGGCTGCAAATGCAAGGAATAATCTGATGGCTTCTAACCTTGCAATTGGGGCAAAGGTCTGATCAATTCCCTCTTCCTGTCTGTGTCCTTTGGCCACCAGTCTTGCTTTATTCTTTATTATAATGTCATTTTCATCAAGTTTATTTCTGAAATTCACTTGACTCCAATGACATTATGTCCATCTGGTTTGGGAACCAGCTTCCAGACCATGCACGTTTTGAACTAGTTCAGTTCTTCCTGCATTGCTCCGATCCAAAATTGGTCTTGATTTGACTCCTCAAATTTCTTTGGTTCTTCTTGTGACGGGAAGCTGGAATATAGGGTTTTGTTGAAGCTTTGCTTCTTATCTATACACCTTGTCTGGTCTTACCAATTATCTGATCTGAAGGGTGATCTCTCAGGTATCTGACTGCAGGGGCAGCCTGACTGCTTCTAATTGAGCACCATTTTCTTCAACTGGTTGGTCTTCATCTCCAGGTAGACAGTCTTGTGCTTCCTCTGGACAGCATCCCTCACCACTTTCACCTTGCATAGCTGGGTATATATCTTGATGGAGAGTTTTTCCGTCATGACTTTTGTACCTGCAGAACTAGCCAAAGAGCTTGACAGCTCACTGTTAATCATGCTTGACTCATCAAACGCTATATGGACAGACTCTTCTACAACCTGATTAGTCAAGTTATAGACTTTATATGCCCTACAATTATTATTGTACCCAAAAAAGATCCCATCATGGGATTTGGCCTCAAACTTAGTCACTTTTGACTTGTCATTGTTCAAGATAAAACACTTACAACCAAAGATCCTGAAATAGGATATATTTGGTTTTCTACCCTTCAAGATCTCATAGGGAGTTTTCTTGTGGTTTTTGGTGATAAAAGCCCTGTTTAGAACATGACATGTGATATTAACTGTCTCAGCCCAGAAATATTCAGGCAGAGTGGTGACACTCAATAATGTCTCCCAGCTTCTATGAGAGTTCTGTTTTTTCTTTCAGCTAACCCATTTTGTTGGGGTGTTCTTGGAGAGGTAATTCTTGATGAATCCCTTGCTCTTCACAGAATGTAGTCATGACAGCAGATTGAAATTCAGTTTCATGGTCCCTTCTTGTTTTGACCACAGAGCATGCAAGTTTATTTTGAATCTGCCTGACAAGATTCATGAAGACATCAAGGGTTTCATCCTTTCTTCTAAGAAAAAACACTCAAGTAAACCTGGAATAGTCATCAACCACCACAAATATATAGACCTTCTTACCTAGACTATGAACAAGCATAGGACCAAACAAATCCATATGTAGGAGATTAAGTATCTCACTGAGTCCTTGGTCTCATATGCTCTTGAAAGAGGTCTTACTTTGCTTACCCTTTTGGCAAGCAGCACAAAAACCTTACTTGGAGAATTTTATTTTGAGACCTCCTGACAAGCTCATCACTGAAGAGTTGACCAATGGTCTTATAATTCAAATGAACAAGTCTCTTATGCCATTGGACACAATGTGAGACATTGTCATTTGTAACTAGGCATATAGGAGAGCCACTATCTAAGCAAGAAACGTTTAGACAATAAACATTCCCACTCATAGTGTCTATTAAAATGACTCTTTGGTCACTTAACCTCTTAATGTGGCACTTATCGTTGTGGAAGGATGTAAGACCCCTCCCTCCCTCTTACAAGGAGGGGCTACCGGGTCTTATGCCCAGAACCGCCGTCTTACGGTGGAACTAATGCACGGGTTAGTCTACACCGCAACTCGTCGATCCTGCCGGCTAGTACGCTCATTTAACCTGTAGGCCAATATGAGAAGAAGAAGTAAAGCAGTATATTAATCCACTAGTCCACAAGTCACATAGTACAATTCATATATGAAATGAAAAGTACAAATAATATAGTCCACAAAAGAGTACAAAAAGAAAGAGTAATAAGGGCTTATGCCCAGTACATCAAATCCACTCTCTCTCTCTCAAAATAAAAGCGGAAGCTATACTAGTACATCAGAACTCGTCCCACCTGTGAGGACGCACAGTAATGGTAGTAGCCTGCTGAGCAGCGGTTATTGCTCCTCAAGTCCTGCCTCCTCGACGTGTTGGTGCTCCATCTCCACGGGCTCCTAAAAATAGTATGGTCACCGACCATTAGTCAAAAAGACCTAAGTCGTTTCCTCCGCACCTCGCCCGCAACTCCTAGGCACCGAGCGGGAGGACGAAGCGGAGGACAACAAGGGGTAGCAAAAGTGGAAGCAGGTGACAGAAAACTAACTAGCAGTTGTAATAAGTAATATTGTTCTACTCTAGCAGTTCTAAATATGGTACAAGTAAGTAAGAGCAGTACAGTAAAGGAAGTAAAGAACAGCAGTAAGAGCAAGTAAATAAAACTATTCTACCACTATACTATCATCACAAAAGTACCCTAACTTATATAAATGCCCATTACAAAATATATAAGTTAGGATTTCCAGGAAATTTAACTTATCATATAAAAAAGCCCATACTAATTTATATGATAAGGATCTATGAAGCGTATGACCTAATATGAATGAATGTTATGATGCAATTTTTGGCACAGGAAAGTGCAACTCACACACAACGACTCTGTGATCACAGACCTTTAGTTCCCACTTTTTGAGAGCTAGCATCACTCTCAGGTACCACCGCTATGGCTACGGCAGCAGCGGAGCGGGCGTCTCCACTTCTAGGTCGGTATGCACACTACCAAGCCTTAGACCCCTCTCATACGCCTCTATACACGTCCAAGGTGCTCTCTAGAGTCTGCGTACATACTTTGCTGACAACCCGTCAGTCTTGTTGGGTCGGATGTGCGTTATCGGGGGTCGTCCTCTCCAGACCGCAGTGTAAAACAACCCACTGGCCCCTCTAACCCTCATAACCGCCTGGTGCACCGTACTGTCATCGGTGTGATGAACGGCCAGTTAGTTGCATGCCCCGCCACTATATTTATGCACATGCAAGTATTTCATTCCGAGCTTCCGCTCGCAGGACCAAACCCGTCCTGAAACCCTCAAACCCACACGGGTGAGCATATCTCATGAATCTCTCCAACCCTACACGGGTGAGAAGGTACAACAATATGTATTAACCTATTAGACTACTCTTGTACTACGGGTTATTATACTTAGTGATTTAAGGTTAATCCCAGGACTGCCCAGGGTATACCTTTGAAGGGCTCCGGGGGCACTAGGAACTACGATGGGATTACGCCCAAAGTTCCTTTCGCAAGGATATTTACTTTAGTTGATGACTACCCATATTTCACCCCAGCTCTCATTGTTGCTCTGGAAACAATCCTAGTGACTTAAGATATTACCGGGAAACCGACGGTCTTCCGTCGACCTCCACTCGGTTGCTACCTGAAGACTTGCACTTTTATTCCCGTCACTATGACAATACTACCACCAGGGATTATTCATATTGCACTCCTTTATTTCTTCTGATAATCAATCCTCTGGTAATCCCCTAAAGTATACCCTATTTATGTTATATGCAGACCATGTCCTATTATTACCCCAAAAATGGAATCTTCCAATCCTTAGGGCCTCCTGCCCCTAAATATTTATCCTAGGGTGGTATGGGCTAATGGAACTATCATAGGGTTCTCATAATTTTCCTTGGTCAATTAATCCGTTAATTAAATCTTTTAAATTAATTTCTAGGTCACTTTACTCATGAAGTAGTATGATTTAAAATCCACTGACCTAGGTAATTTTTTCCTGAGTTGTATAATGATAAAATATTTTTGTCTTCAGGGTTTCACAATTTTCCTTTGATTATTTATCAATTCCTTTTATAATACCCAATCTACATAATTTTATTTTCCAAATGAAGTACAAGGAATATGTAATCCAAAATTCTAGGAAAATTACAGAACATATAAAATATTAATTTATGACTATTGGCAGAGTTTCATCAACTTTTATATGTGGTAATGGCCTAACAATTCTCATTCTTACATATTTACCAAAATGACATTATTTTAATTTTAAAACTATCAGTATACCCATAAATTCTGAAATAATTATGCAAGACTAATAATACAATTTTACAACACTATAAATATTTCCAAATTATCTGATGTGTATATCCATCAATTCAAGAATAAATGAAATAAGGGTAAAATGGGCATTTCAAGATATTTTACTCCAAAAGTTCTTCAAACAGAAAGATCAAATTTTCCTAAGTCAAATATAACCTTATTTTCAACTTGGCAAAGTTTTGAGGATTTTTACTTGAGGAAAACCTATTTTTCAAATTTATTTTAAAAGGAGCTATATTTCTAAAATTCCAATTAATGGGATTTTTGATTCCAAAAATCCATAATTAATCTGAGGGGAAAACTTTACCCTAATGAACCACTGGAATCAAATCCATGATTTTTGAATGCCTCCATTAGGCTGATGCACAATATTTAAATTATTGCTATTGGCACACCAAGGTAATATATGAACCAACACATGCAAGTGGATTTTCCAACATGCAGTGATCCAAATGTGCTGAAATTTTTTTCATGCACCAATGATGTCCCCAAGGACCTACCACCAAAATTTTGGGCCATGAGGAGTCATATAACTCCAAATATTGCATTTATTTAGTTTTTGATATTATGACCAAAACTATAGCAAACGTTATTTCACAAATTCCCCATTTTTGGCAGGGGCTAGGTATGACCTAATCATGCATGTATACAAAATTTGGGGCCATGGTAATTGATGGTTTGACTTGGGCATCCAAATGATTTTCTGCCTTGTCTAGGACCAGTCCTAGGAGAAATGCCCTACAGGACTGTATACTACACCAATCACAAATTTAAGGTGGAAAAATAATGGTAAGACAGTCAGCTACATTTTTCATTTAGAGACCAGTTTCAGTTAAATGCCTCTAAGAGGCCTAAAAATGACATGCAATGTCACTGAATTTGGGCTGGCCATGGGCCAAATTTGGTGGGCTTGGTCAAGGAGAGGTGGCTTGGTCTTCATTTTCTTCTTTAGGTCAATTGTGTTGACCATGTTGACTTTGAGTTGACTTGGTCAACAAATGGTGGGTGGGCTGACCCCATTTGATGGTCATGAGCTTAGTGGCACTACCCAACTTGGATTGGGTCAAGGGGGTGCCCTACTTAGGCTAATTTGGGCTTATGAGTGTGGGTTTGACCATATTAGGCCCAAGGTTGACTTTGGTCAATTGGGGTCAAAGTGTTGACTAGTGACATGCCCTAGGGTCCACTTAGATTGTTTTTAGGGTTAGGGCAATGTGGTGGGGTTATGGTGTGACTTGGGTCCTTATTTAGGCTAGTTTGACCTAGTTTGACTTGATCCTGTAGGGGGCCCCACATGGCTACAACCCACTACATAGGGTCAGACCTAGCTAATTTCCTAAAACCCACCCCTGCCTAACCCAATCTAAGTTTAGGGATCCAAAAGTAACATGGGATGTTACAAAGGAAATGTCATAACCAATGTCACATAGTTGGCATATGCTTATGAGGTTGTGTGTAATCCCTCCACATAAGCCACCTTGTGATTGTGATTATGTCATTTGAGATATTACCATAACCTCTGGTTATTCCCTTGTTAGAACCCCCAAAGATGACCTTTGGTCCATTCTTTACTGGAGTGTACTCCTTCAACAGCTCCTTTGTTCCAGTCATATGCTTGGAACATCCACTGTCCAAGTACCATTTAGGGGAATGAGTACTTGAACTAACCTGAAAAGAACACAAATCATCTTACCTTAGGACCCCAATTTCTATTGTCTCCTCGGTTCATATTAGCCTAAAAATAATCATGCCTTCCTGCAGAAATTCTGACAGGTTGGCAACCTCTGGACACTGAAGGATTGTGTCAGCAATCTACAGCATAGTGGCCCACGTTGCTACAACATATGCACTCATAGATATTATATCTCCTTTTCTGTTTGGGACCATCATTAGGCTGTACTGCTCCCTGAACAGAGGGGAGATGTGCTGCTCTATACTTCTGTCCTCTTTCAGTAGCCATTTGACTAAAGGACGGTTTACAGCTGGCTGTTTTGGTCTTTTATGAGATCCACCAGCTTCATGTCTCTTTTCAGCTAACATGCATCTGATAGCATCTGAAATTGCCATTACAGCCTTGACAAAAGACTCTCCTTGAGTCACCACTTTTGCTGGATGACTTAGATTCACTGCAGCAATATTATCTTTGAGTTTTGGGGATGGGGCACCAAAACTAAATGGACCAGTATGGGACATTTGAATTTGATTATGGGCGTCCTTAAAGGCCTTCACATGGTTATATCTTCCACCTTGGCTAGTGCCACATTGGTCCATACCAGTGGATCTATCATTCACTCAGTGACCATAACAACTTTCATGGTCATACCTGTTAGAAGGCAACCGAATTTTCTGAAAAGGAATTTGAGGCAATGAGGCTAGAAGCACAACTGGTGCCTTCCCTTTTCCCTTTCCTTTTGGATTGGAAGGTCTAACAGGTCCCTTAAATCCCAACCCTTTCTTAACTGTTTGGGTAAGGTGGGTGCCAATTAAGGGCAGCACAGTGTTTTGATCATAAAATTTGGTCACTAATAATTTCTCATTTAGGAGATCATTTTCAAGTTTCTGAATAAGTTTCTCATTTGAGACTTTTACCACAGACTCATTGTCAATGATTTCCTTGAGCTGAGCTGCTTGCGCAGCCATGTCAGTGAAGGCTTTTTCTTGATCCTCACACTTGCTTTTAAGGCTAAGAAGCTCTTTTGTCTATCTCTTGGCAAGCAGCTTGCACCTCTTGAATGCCTCAAGAAATTCTCCATACTTGGCAATTATGGAGTTGACATCATCTTTAGGGTCTGAATCCCCTTCATCACTTGATGATTGAGCTTCAGAGTCTGACCCAACCTCATGACTTAAAATAAAAGGTTGTGATTTAGCATGTACCTCAGTTTGACCAGGTTGATCCTGGCTGCTCTCTTCATCTGGCATTGTCATCAATCCATGACATTGAGCATCTTCTTCTTCATCTTCATCCACCTCTGAGTCACTATCTGACTGAGATAGATGGGTCCTGATCCCTATTCTAGCAGCAGGGTATTCTTCAGGTTCCTCTTCAGCAATAGCAATATGCCCAATATAGGCTTCTTCTTCTTCACTGTCTGACCCAGAGCAAGAGTCGGTCTAGGTATTTTCCTTCTTGGCACTGTTGAATTTTCTCAAAGTGGTCAACGAGATAGTTTAACGCCAAATTAATATCCTCAGAACTATCAAGATCACACCTTGATCACAGGGAAACCAGGAAAGCAAGCTCAACAACCAAAAGCAACCACAAGGGCAAGCAGATCATATATTTATTTCTTCTTTATAGAGCGAGGTATACATGGCGAGACATGATTTCACCAGTACACAAGAACAAAAAAAAAGTACAAGTTAAACAATTCGAGCGGACAGCACTGGAGACCGCCGAGACCGCCCAGTCCGCCAAAGTCGCCAGGGCGCGAGGCGCCCGAACTGCTGCTGCTGCTGCTAGAAGACGAATAGAATACGGAGTCCGCCGAGACCGCGAGGTCGCATGGACACGTCGCTATTCACTGACTGCTACAAGCTGCTGCTGAACTGAAGAACAGACTGTCTACCCGCTCGAGTTCGGCGGACAGGTTATTGAACTTGGAAAAGCTAAAGCAGAGAAAAACTGACAAGCGCAGAACCGCAGAAGCGACCTGCTGAGATCGTCGATTGAAACTGCAAACTTCACTGATGCTGACCGCAGTCAAAGCCAAACTCCTGGCTCCTCAGTATTAGCCGCGTAACCTGGACACAGCAAACAGTTAACTCTACTCAACCCACGCGGACAAAAAAGTCCAGACCGCAGCAATTAACCAAGACTCAACTTACTATTCACTCAGTTAATGTAGATGTGCCGGGAGGGTCTATTTACAGGCGAGGTGAGGAGTGTGGTCACCACCCTAGTGAATAGAGTCACCGCCCCAGCTCGCACGCTAACACATCCCAGTCCGCCAAGTCTGCAAGGACTTGGCCAGACTTCAAACCCGTCAGGCACCAGGTCAAAGTTAGTCCGCCACCATGCGGACACAAATGCCAGTCCGCACAACACGAGCATAACGCCAGTCTGGCCAACACAACAACAGCGCCAGTCTGCCACTCAACACAGCATGCAGACAGTCACAACCCATGCTGCATCAGTCCGCACACTATACGTGGACAAGGCGGCAGTCCGCACAGCTTGAGAACAACGCCACAGTCCGCCACGAGTCCACGACCAACAGGCAGTCCTCTCGGTCAATAGCGAACTCTGCAGACACTACGAACACCATGGATTTGTCACAGAAAATGATCAAGTCCAACAGCCCATCAAACAACTAGCGCGAGCATTGCGGACACAAAAGACCAGTCCGCCAATCATCAGGACAGTCCGTCACAAGGATATGGCTAACATCCATCACATCACCGAAGAGCTCGGCAAAAAACTAAAGCCCATCTCCAAAGCCAGTCCGCAAAGGCGGACTCCGCGGACGCAAAACAAGTCTGCTACAACACCGTAGATACAACTTCCAATCCGCCCGGTTACCCCAATAACTGGATAACTGCAAGGCCGCAGATCAACCTGAGTACTGCCAGCAGACCGCCAAACACAGTCCGCTCACGCCGCTCCACTAGATGCCCAAGTTGCCAAGACTTCCCTAGCTACAGACCACCCAGGCAGCACACCAGTCCGCCCAGGCCGCAAACATAGGCCGCCCAGACCGCCCGACCTACCCATCACCCACTTTCACTTCACAAATTTCAACACTCCCCCTTGATGTGAGAAGTGGTGATCAAGCCCAATAAACCTCGTAACCGTTGAAATGGCCCCTTCGACAATGGCTTTGTGAAGATGTCAATAAGATTGTCTTCACTCCGAACATGCCCGACCATAAGAGATCCCTCCAACACCTTCTCCCTTATGAAGTGGTGCTCGATCTCAATATGATTGGTCCTTGCGTGATACACTAGATTGTTCACCAGTTTGAGAGCACTCTCATTGTCACCACGGAGCAAAGTAGGACCTTGCACTTCCTCATGAACATCCTCTACAAGCTTCCTCAACCAGATAGCTTCTCTAGCAGCCAAGGCCGAAGCCTTGTACTCTGCTTACGTAGTAGACACGGAAACTGAGTCATGTTTCTTGATACACCACGAGATGCAAGCTGATCCACAAGTGAAAACATAACCCGAAGTTGATCTCCGATCATACGAGTCACCACCATAATCAGCATCCGTGAATCCAAGCAAAAAAAAGCATGTGTCCCTTCTATAGAGGAGTCCCAAATCAGAAGTCGCCTTGACATAATTCAAGATATTCTTTGCCGCTATCAGATGAGACTTCATTGGCTCAGCCATAAACCGACTTACTCGGCCAACAACATAAGCAATGACTGGCCATATAATCGTTAAGTAGATCAAGCTCCCCACTAGAGCTCTGAACACCAAGGGATCAGGAAGAATTTTTCCTTCATCTCGTCGAAGCTTCAGACCAAAATCCAGAGGAGTAGAGCAACTCTTCCCTTCCTTCATGCTGAATCAATTTGCAATGCAATCCGCATATCCTTTCTGGCAGATGATTATTCTGCTCTCCTTCCTCTCCACTTCAAGACCAAGAAAGTAATGAAGCTCTCCCAAGTCTTTCATCTCGAAGCGAATAGCTAGCTCAGCCCTGAGCCTAGCTACCTCCTCCTCTGAATTCCCTGTGATGATTATATCATCAACATACAGCAGGACTAAGACTTAAAGCTCCACCTTCTTCTTGATGAACAAGCTTGAATCCGAGTTGGAAGAAAGATATCATCAGAATTGGAGGTATTCTGCTATCTTCCATACCAAGCTCTTGGAGCCTTCTTCAACCCATAGAGAGCCTTACTGAGCTTGCATACATAGTCTGGATGAACTTCCGAAACAAAATTAAGTGGTTGATCCATGAAGATGTCCTTATCAAGTTCTCCGTAAAGAAAAGCGTTCTTCACATCAAGCTGACACATTCTCCATCCCTTGCAAGCAGCCAAGGCGATCACCACCAGAACCGAAGTCATCTTTGCAACTGGACTAAATGTCTCCTCATAGTCCTCGCTTACTGTTGAGAGAATCCTCGAGCAACAAGGCGAGCCTTAAATCTATCAATGCTCCCATCAACCATCTTCTTCAACTTATACACCACTTGCAAGTCACTAGAGTAATACCAACAACCTTGGGCACAAGATCCCAGGTTTCATTCTTCTTGAGAGCAGCAATCTCCTCCTTCATGGCATCTTCTCACTCCTTAACTCTAGTGACCTCATTGAAGTTTGCAGGCTCTCGCTCATCCAGAGGACCTGCAAAGAAGTAGGAGACAAAACTCACTGCATTCCCATCACAGTATCGAGCTGGTTGCTTGGCAATCCTCTTTGATCTTCGAAGAGTCTGCTCCTTGCTCACCTCCTCCGTTTCTTCTTCAGGCTCATCTCCATTCCTGGGCATACTTTAAGCAATGATCCCCTGCTTCCTGAACCAGAAGCCTCTGCCCTAGAGCTTGAAGCAACAGGAGCTGCTAGTGATACAACAAGCTCCTCTTCCAGAACTTCAGCAGCCACCTTCTGCTCTTCATCAAACTTTCTCTCTGGTAGCTCAACTGAGCCTCCTCCATACGATGTCAGTTCATCAAAGACCACGTCTCTTGATACAAGAAACTTCTTCATCGCAGGATCCATGCACTTCCATCCCTTCTTCCGCACATCATAGCCTACAAAGACAGGTTTCCTTGCCTTTGCATCAAGCTTTGTCCTTGACGCATCCAGGACATGCACATAACAAGTTGATCCAAACACCTGAAGGTGATCCACACTTGGCTTCTCCTTCAGCAACATCTCAAAAGGAGACTTCATGTTGATTGGATTGAGCGGCATCCGATTGATGACATAAGAAGTACAAGACATCCCCTCTGCCCAGAAGGACCTAGGAATGTCTTGTATGAAGCCAACACTTGCAGGTTTCTATCAGAAGACAGATCTTCCGCTCCACAACTCCGTTTTGTTGTGGAGTATTAGCACAAGTAAGCTCTCTCTAGATCTCATACTTCCTACAGAAGTTAGAAAACTCGGAGGAGACAAACTCACCACCGTTGTCAGATCTAAACTTCTTGATCTGCAAGCCAAGCCGGCCCTCCACTAGCTCCTTGAACACCACAAACAACTGGAAAGCTTCTGACTTCTCCTTCAAGAAATAAACCCAAGTGTATCTTGAGTAGTCATCAATCATAAAGAGCATGTATCTGCTCCCCCACCAAGGCTAGCAGTGACGGTTGGTCCATCAAGTCACCATGGATACACTCCAATGGTCTCTTGCACCTTGTTTGTGACTTATCAAACGGAAGGCGATGAGCCTTACAGTACTGACACCCCGCGCAAACGTGACCATTGCCAAAGGAAGATAGCTTAGGCAAGCCTCTCACAAGGCTCCTGTTTGCTATAGCTTTCAACTTGTCCATTCCTATATGCCCCAGTCTTTCATGCCACATAGCAGCGCTATCATTAGCCCTCATCAGATCAACGTAAGAGTTTGTTGCCAGAACAAACAAGTTCTTAACTCTCCTCTCAACATGAGCAACATCAGCCTTTACCGCTGATACGTTGCGAAGGAACTTCACTTCTGTTGGTCCAAACAGAATGTGATAACCTGCGTCTACCGCATTGGTCATAGAGAAGAGGTTCTTCTTCATGCCCGACACACGATACACACTCCTAACGTGAGTGGACCCTTATCACTACCTAAGGACACGTCCCCCTCCTTCTCTACTACATAAACAATATTATCAGCAGTAATGATAGCTTCGTTACCTGAGTAAGCTTGCAGTGAGGAGAACTTCGACTTGTCTCCAGTAAGGTGATGACTACACCTTGAGTCCACGATCCACTCATCGTTGAAGTCGACAGCGGACAAATCACGGACACAAGTGCCCATCATGAATGCTCCGCCCCATCCAGCTTCCTCAGTGTTAGAGCAAGCTTCCTCCTTGCCTGCAACATGCCCAAGTTGTAGTTTGACCTTACAGTCGCGCTTGAAGTGTCCCCGCTGATGACACATGTAGTACTTCAAGTTATTCTTCCAATCCTTCTTAGGAGCAGCGCTCCTCTCTGACTGATAAGAAGTTGAAGGCTCATTTTCAGCAGCAGTGTTCTGCTTCTTCTTCCCTTCCCATCCCTTCTTCTTCTTGCCTGTGAACAGTTCTTCACTACCTTCCTCAGAAATAGTGATTCCATCCATCTGTCTAGCCAAGCTTTCCTACGAAGCAAGTAGGTTCTCAAGCTCCAACAGAGATGGCTGAGTAGCCCAACCTTGAACAGAGATTACAAAGGCAACATACTCCTTCCGCAAGCCATGGATTATGTGTCTTTTCAACTTGGCCTCAAAAATAGGCTCATCAGGATCAAGTGTTGATATCTCAGCACGCAGGCTCTTCATCTTCAGAAAGAACTTCGAGATGGTCAGGTCTCCTTGAGTCATCCTAGCCAACTCATTCTCTAGGAACTATAGCCTCACCACATTCTTCCTGTTGAACAACCCATCAATAGTTATCCAAATATTAGCAGCTGACTCACATCCAATGATGTGATCAAACCGCTCCGGTTAAACAGCCCTATTGAGGGTAAACTCAACCTTTGCGTTAGTTTTCCTCTAGACTCTCACCTGCTCAGCAGTCCCAAATGTAGTTGTAACTTACTGTCTGTCGTCACCACCGACGACCTCCCATAGCTCCTCGCCAAGAAGAAAACTCTTCATGCATTACTTCCACTTTTTAAAGTTAGTCGTGGTTAAGAGTTCAATACCCAGACCTCTTATATAGTTCCCTTCCATTGCAGCAAACTTGGTTAAGCTTTCAGAAGCACAGAGCAACAACACAAGTTGATCACCGCTCAAGAAACAGAACCTGGCTTTGATACCATGTTGAATTTTCTCAAAGTGGTCAACGAGATAGTCTAACGCCAAATTAATATCCTTAGAACTATCAAGATCACACCTTGATCATGCGGAAACCAGGAAAGCAAGCTCAACAACCAAAAGCAACCACAGGGGCAAGTAGATCATATATTTATTTCTTCTTTACAGAGCGAGGTATACATGGCGAGAAATGATTTCGCCAGTACACAGGTGTTGGATCGCTAGTTGGATTTTGGCTAGATTCACTAAACTAGGATGTTTGACCCAACATGTATAGTCAGGGTCATGTTTGTGTCCTAGAGTTTAGGCCATGTCCTTAGGATAAACACTGCATGGACCAGCCATCTACAGACTACAGAAGACTCAAGACTTAGAGAAATTTCAAAGACTCAGGAAATGATTTCGACGTTCGTCGAACTCAGCTCGATGAAAGTCGTGCTCAGCTCGATGAACTCAGAGACAATTCTCTGAGTTTAGCTTGATGAACATAGTTCTCAGGTCAATGATTTATGGATACTCTACTTCAAATATTCCAAGTACAGAATTATACTCCAGTCGACGAATTCATGTTCTCAGCTCGACGAACTTAGACCACAATCTTAACAAGTTGTATCAAGTAGCTGTTAGCAGTTCTCAGGTCGACGAAATCAATTCTCAGGTCGACGATTTCTGGACACTTTTCTTCTATATTCTCAAGTCCAAGAAACATTTCACTGAACTCGAGTCAACGAAGTTAGAATCTCAGCTCGACGATCTTGATGCATAGAATTGGCATGGTTCTAGAGAAAGCAGTTATCTGTTCTTAGGTCGATAATCTTGGATCTCAGGTCAACGAACAACAATTATCTGGTCGACGAACATAACTTCTCAGCTCGACGAACTCAGGACCCAGGTCGACGAATTCTGTTCTTCACTCGACGATTTCTGTGCAGTTCCAGACATGGACTTTTCCTCCCTCTATCCTTACTTTATTGGAGTAATTCCTGAGTAATCAATGCTTAATATTCTCTGAATATTACCGTTAGATGTAGCATTGATTATGTCTTTCATCAGGATTATTACTTGCCGATTTTCAATGAGACAGTTGGGGAAATCAATCAATGCAGATATTCTCAAGGCCTTCAGTAATCAATGATGAAGAAATTCAAAATTCAGAAGGAAGATTTCATGGAAAAGATAAAAGGATTTTTTTCTTCTTCCTTCTCGACACACAGAAGTACAGAGCACGCAGATAATCATAGAGAGATTAAGAATTTGAAATAGCATAAGCAGTACACAGGGCAGTACAACAGTAAAGAAATAAAAAGCCCCAGACCAGAGAAATAACAATAGTTGAAGAAGAAGAAGAACATCCATCCAAAATCAAGAGTCTTCTTCCTTCTTCATTCCAGTATTCTTCAAGGACAATAACAACTCTATCAGTCAAGAAGTTCCTGGATATCTTCTGGTCAAGACTAAAGGATTGAAAACATACTCACCCTGAAGCAAAGCTCCAACCTCCCTGAACAAATCAATATCTCAAGGGGAGCTTTGTTAATATTAAGATCCACTAAGTCTTCTCAGTTGTATTTGAGAAAGAGAAGACATCATCACTCTCTCACCCCCACTGTAAAAAGGGTTTTTTTAACTACCTTCAAAAGTTATTCCTGTTTGCAAGTCACCTGACCAAAAGACTTGGGATTGATTTTTGATCACCTGATCAAAAGCTCATTGGAGGCAGTCACCTAATCAAAAACCTGAGTGGATTCCTACCAGGGTGGTAGAAGAGTGGATGTACCCAGGTTGGGGAACCACGATAAAATTATATTGTTGTCTGGTTGCCATCTTTTTCTTTTGTTCTTGCTGTGGTTGTGCTTGTTAGGTTGTTGTGTATGTGATAGTTAGTTCATATTTATTGTGCATGTGGTAGATTATGTTATCTTAGTACTGATTTTTATTTACAGCAAAAAGCCTAAAAAGTTTCAAAATACTCTATTCACCCCCCCCCCTCTAGATTATAACAGATCTAGCCCTAACTTTCAATTGGTATCAGAGTAGATTCCTTTGGTTGTACAAGCTAACCCTTGAACCAAAAGATCCCATGTTAGATCTGATTTTTTATTTCTATTAGGATTATATACACAGCATGGCACAGAACAATGACTATGCAAGCACCAGACCTCCAGTGTGTAACTTAAATAAGTTTACCATCTGGAAGACAAGAATAAAACTGTATATGAATTCTATTGATGAGGACATCTACAACTCTATTTTGATAGGTCCTCCTCAAGCAAGTGCCTCTACATCTACAGCAACCTCAAGTACTAATGCAGTTCCACCACCTGAGTGGACTGATGCTCAGAAAAAAGCAAAGGTTGTTGATGCTCAAGCCATGAGCATTCTGGCCCAAACAATGTCTGATTACATTTTCTAGAAAGTGCCTGAATGCACTTCAGCCAAGGCCATTGTGGACTCTCTCAACCAAATGGTGGTTGGCTCTGCTGATGAAAGGAATGACAGAAGGTCAAATCTCATATCCCAGTATGATAATTTTAAGAAGGATGAAGTAGAATCTGTTGTAGACATGTATAACAGGCTGAGCTCAATCATCAATGAGCTGAAGATCTTGGATAAGGACATCACACTCACTGAGGTGAATGACAAAATCCTCATGTGCTTCCCAAGCTCATGGGACTCAAGGATCTGGCCAATCAAGGAGGTCATGAGCTTAAATGAGATTTCCACAGAATCTCTATTGGGAAAGCTCAAATCCTATGAGCAACTAATCAAGTCCAGAGAAGCAGCTGAACAAAGGACTCCTCCACCAGCATGGAAAGAGCACAACCTGGCATTCAAGGCTGCTGAGGAGACAGAAGCTTCAACAATAAATGAAGAGCTAATGAGTCTCCTTGCCAAAAAATTTTACAAAATGGCAAGGAAAGACTTCAGAAGAAAATCATCCAGGCAAGATGATACGCCAAGGTATGAAAAAAACTCCTACTAAAGAAGTAGTGTTCTTTGGCTGCAGGAAACCTGGACACTTTATCTCATAGTGTCCAGAAAATCAAAAGAAAGAAAGAAAGGAAAAGTGAGAAGGACTCCAGAAGACAACAAAGCAGCAGGCCTTCTTCCAGCAAATACAAGAAGAAGGAGAAGGGTTTTGTAGCTGAAAACTGGAGTGACACTGAAGATGAATCCACATCTTCCAGTTCAAGTGAAGAGGATGAAGAGGAAGAAGAGGCAAGGGCCAAAGAAGTCTGTCTCATGGCTGTTGAGATTATATTTTCCAGCAGGACACGTGTGTGTGTGACCGCATATTTGGCTTCCACATCGCGTTCCAGGTCTAGGTGTTGACCCTGGCGGGCCCCTTTTGTGGCGAAATATCCATGCGGTCCTGTGGTTGGGTTTAATCCCACACCGCCTGCAGACTTCTTCCCTTTGTGTTCATGTACCCCGCTGTAACGCCCCGGATTTCTTATAATAATATCACTCTAGGCTGCATATAGGAGTTCATTATAAATAAACCAAGGATTTTCGCCGCGTAACAATGTGTTGTGATACCTAAGGCCGAGAGATACGACCAGCAAATGAACTAATTTTCTTACATATAACTGTTGAATTTCACTTCATAAAGTAAGCGTCAAGAGTTGCCTGAGCGTGTGCAGTTATCCCTGCACGACGTGGCATCATAACCTGTAGTTTCTCTTACTCTGATACGATATACTCGTTGAGGAAATGCGGGTTGTGACACCGCCACCCTTCATCTCAACACCTGGTTTTGAGATGAACTAATGGGTTGGTGGGTTCTAACTTGGTATCTGAGCAAGTTGTCCTGCTGCGGGGGTGTTGAGATTATATTATCCAGCAGACACGTGTGTGTGGGACCGTATATTTGGATTCCCCATCGCGTTCCAGGACTGGGTGTTGACCCCGGTGGGCCCCCTTGTGGCGGAATATCCTCGCGGTCCTGTGGTTGGGGTTAATCCCACACCGCCGGCAGATTTCTCCCCTTTGTATTCATGTACCCCACCACCCTCCATCTCAACATCTGGGTTTTGAGATGAACTAATGGGTTGACGGGTTCTAATTATGGCCATTGATGCCTCCAGAAGTCAATCAGATGAAAAAGAATCTGACAATGAAGGCGCTTCAGAATCAGAAGCTGATCAGGTACTCTCAACTTTTGATTATAGTTCTGATACTTTCAAAATTGAATTTAAAACCTTGTGTATTGATTTAATCAACTCTGAAAAGGAAATCAAAATACTTAGAGAAAAATTATCTAATCAAGAAAACCTAATTTCTGAAAACATTAAGCTAAAAGAAGAACTAACTCTATCTAATGAACAAATCAATTCTTTAAAAACAGAGCTATGTGAGACCAAACAACTTGAGTAATCACTCAATGGGAGAAGCCTTAAGCTGATGGACATCACAAGCACAGTCAATGCTAGACTAAATGGCAAACTGGGCTTGGGTGCATCATCAAGTTTATCCCCCATACTCAAAAAGAACATATTATCCACCCCCATTAAATTTGTGTCAGCTAAGGATAAAGAGGCAATGAACAACAAACAAATCACAGAAGAATTACCTAACTTTAAAAATCACAAAAACAAAAAACAAAAAACCTTAGATAAAAACAAAGTTCAGCAGATTTTGTCGAACTTAGATCAATGAAATGTGGCCAGTTCGTCGAACTCTAATCGACGAACTCTGAACGCAGATCTATATAATAATTATTCATCTTACTGCGATCGACAAACTGTGTATGGTTCATCAAGTAGAGATCGACGAACTTGGGGCACAGAAAATGGATATGTCCATTCTCTTAGCAGAGATCGACGATCTCATCCCATTTCGTCGAACTCTGGTCGACGAACTTACAACTTTTCGTCAAACCAGACAGACTTATAAAAATTATAACTATAACAGTAACTCAAATCAATCTAGGAAACCTTTTAATACAATTGTTAATTGGACAATTCCTCCTACAAGATATCACCCCTTAGGGTATAAATCACAACCTAAATTTTCAGTAATATCTAGTTTCTCTTATCAACAATATAAAGGACCCAAGATAACCTGGGTCAAGAACAACTAACTGTTTTCATTGTAGGAAAAGGTCTGTACAGTGCTTAATCAAAAATGGTATCTGAACAGTGGATTCTCCAAACACATGACTGGCAGCAAGGACAACTTAAACAACTACAAGTCCAAGCTGGGACCAAATGTTATCTTCGGTGATTCAAATTGGGGCCAGTTAGAGGGCTTTGGAGAAGTAAATATTGGAGCAGTCACTTTCAAAAAGGTGACATATGTAAGTGGACTCAAGCATAGGCTCATCTCTATAAGTCAATTATGTGATGAAGGTTATCAGGTACACTTTAACTCAACATCTTGTGTTATTTCTAATAAAGAAAAACAAAATATTTTAATTGGAAATAGACAAGATAATATATACATAGTAGATTTTCATTCTGCATATTCAGATATATATTTACTTAATTTAGTTAGCAATCAAAATGATCTTTGGCATAAAAGGCTAGGACATGTTAATATGAAAAATATTTTTAGGCTATCTTAAGACAGCCTTGTGAGAGGTTTACCTTCTGATTCCTACAAGAAGAAAGGCCTCTGCAGGGCTTGTCAACTAGGCAATCAAAATAAATCTAGCTTTAAATCAGCAAACAAAAGTGATTCAACTAGGATTTTGTACTTGCTATACATTGACCTATTTGGACCTATTGTTGTACAAAGCCTAGGAGGGAAATCCTATACCCTAGTTATTGTAGATGACTTCTCAAGATTCACTTGAGTGTTCTTTCTAAGATCTAAGTCAGATACATTCAAAGTTCTTACAGATTTTCTCAGGACCATACATATTAAGTACTCTACTCAAGTTGCATTGATCAGAAGTGATCATGGTACAGAGTTTGAGTCTCTTCTTATGCATGAGTTCTGTGAGAAGGAAGGTATCAGGCACTGCTCCAATTATCATCTCCTAGAACTCCTCAATAAAATGGGGTAGATGAAAGGAAGAATAGAACCCTAATTGAAGCTGCAGGCACATTACTTGCAGATGCTTACATGCCTCTATCCTTTTGGGCAGAGGCTGTAAGCACAACAAACTGTGTACTGAACATGAGTCTAATACATAAACTTAAGAATAGAACTCCCAATGAATTACTTAAAGGGAAGAAATCTAAAATCACCTATTTCAAGATTTTTGACTGCATATGTTGTATACATAATAACAACAAGAAATATACTAGAAAGTTTGAAGCTAATGCTGAAGAGGGAATTTTTCTAGGATATTCCCAAGTAAGCAAAGCTTATAGGGTGTTTAACAAATCTTCTTTAAAAATTGAAGAATTAATTCATGTTACTTTTGATGAGACTAACATGTCTTACAAGAAGAAAGAGATTTCTACCAATAGCACCTTGCAAGTACCTCACTTGTGTGAGAAATTGGGTGAATTAAACCTTCCACAAGAGGTTATATCACCCTCTCCTCCATAGGTGGATGAAGACAGTGAAGAAGAAAGCACAGAAGTGGTTGAACTTCATTCAACAGCAGACATAATTCCACAAGAGGAATTAATTCCAAATGCTGTTGTTGAACCAACTCCATCCACTGATCTTGTCACACTAAGGGATCATCCCAGATCTCAAGTGATTGGAGACATATCGGTAGGTGTACAGATAAGGCATCAACTCAACCAAGATGTGATGCATGCCTATTTCATCTCTCAAGTTGAGCCTCAATACATAAAAGATGCTGAGCAAGATCCCCATTAGATCATTGCAATGCAAGATTAACTCAACCAATTTTAGAGATGTAGAGTTTGAGATTTAGTTTCAAGACTCAAAGACTACCCAGTCATTGAAACTAAATGAGTATATAGAAATAAACTTGATGCCCATGGTGTAATTGTGAGGAACAAGGCTAGGCTTGTTGCTCAAGGTTATAGGCAAGAAGAAGGAATAGACTATGACCAAACTTTTGCACCAGTTGCAAGGCTAGAAGCAATCAGAATATTTATTGCTTATGCTGCATACAAGAAGTTCAAAGTTTATCAGATGGATATAAAGAGTGTATTTCTGAATGAAGTACTTAAAGAAGAGGTTTATGTTGAACAATCTCCAGGTTTTATCTCTCTAACCCATCCTTCGTATGTTTTTAGATTGCAAAAAGCTCTTTATAGTCTAAAGCAAGCTCCAAGTGCTTGGTATGAGACCTTAGCTAGCTTTTGATAGAGCATAAATTCACTAGAGCATTGTAGATAAAACATTGTTCAATAGGCACCATAGGATCAAACTTTGTTAGTACAAATATATGTAGATGACATTATATTTGGTTCTACTGATTCTAAACTATACAAGAGGTTCTCTGACATCATGCATTCTAAGTTTGAATGAGTAGCATGAGTGAGCTCTCCTACTTCCTTGGTCTCCAAGTGAGGTAGCTACCTGATGACATTTTCATCTCCCAGGCTAAATATGCTAAAGAACTTATTAAAAAGTTTGGGATGGCTGATGCCTCAGCTAAGAAAACACTAATGTCCACTAATGTTTGTAATAGACACTGATGAACATGGGAAACATGTTGATCTGAAATTATATAGGGGCATTGTTGGGTCCCTACTATACCTTATAGCAAGTAGACATGACATAATTTTTGTCACATATCTTGTGCTATGTTCCAAGTGAACCCTAAAGAATCTCATTTAGTTTTTCTAAAAATAATTTTGAGATATATAAAAGAGTTGTCCTAGTCTAGGACTCTGGTATCCTACTGAGTCAGAATTTGAGTTAACTGGATACTCAGATGCTGAATTTGCTGGATGCAGGTCGACAGAAAAAGTACCTCAGGGACTTGCCAGTTCCTTGGTATGAGATTAGTGTCTTGGTTCTACAAGTAACAGTCATATGTGTCTACGTCGACTGCTGAAGCAGAATACATTGCAGCTGACAGTTATTGTTCCCAGATGCTGTGGATTCAGAATCAACTCCTGGACTATGGGTTCAACTTAAATAATTCAACTCTTTTATGTGATAACACAATGTTATATCCATAGCACAAAATCCAGTCCATCACAGTAGGACTAAACATATAGACATTAGACATTATTTCATTAGAGAGTGTATAGACAAAAAATAAATTAAACTTGTCTATATCTACACTGATTTACAAAGAGCAGATATTTTCACCAAACCCTTGGATGAAAGAAATCACTTATTCTTTATAAATCAGCTTGGAATGATCAATGGAGAATCCTTGATTTAATTTCTGTCGATGCTCGACGAATTTTTTAAAGTTCGTCGAACTCCGTTCGTCGAACGGAGTTCGACAAACTAGGAAACGTTCTTGAGATATTCGTCGGACGGAGATCGACGAACTCTCTATGAGTGAAGTGGTTTTCGTCGAACGGAGCTCGACGACATGTTCTCAAATCTTCAGACTAAGCTCGACGAATGATCTAACTACAAAATCTTTTGTCGACCTCAGATCGAAAAATTATTTATTTTTGGTGGAACGGAGTTTGTCAATTCATATTCTGAAAAACCTTATATCTAGGTTTTTTTTCGACCTCCGTCCCGCATTTTCAGTTCCATAGCACTTGATCTTCGTTTTTCTCTCACAGGTGCACCATGGAGATTCAGGTTACTGCTTACTCTACAATGAAATTTGACATGGGATTTGACATCGATTTTGATTCCTTCCAGTTCTCTGATAAAATTTTTGTGAAAATCTTGAAGTTGTTTGAAGAACAACAACTAAAAAAGTTCATGATGGCTAGAATCAAGATTGTAATGGCCGAGGTTAAAGAATGGGTTTTTACTTCTACAACAGCCGACAATTCCATGACAGGAATAATTGCAGGTAACTCAGTCTCTCTCTCCCAAAATATACTAACCGACAGTTTTGGTCTGCTGAATGGGGAAGAAGACATTGAACTGGATGCTGATGAGTATGATGGTATGTTAAATAAATGGATCAATGTGCTGATAACCCCAACAAACTGCTCAAGAAGAACTTGTCGGCTGAATACAAGTTCTTAGCTGATGTGGTCGGCAAAGTGTTGTTAGAAAACACACAGCACATGATTATATAACCAGGCAGCAGTTCTTAGTGATGGCTTCATTAGTGGAGAAGAAAAGAATTAACTGGGGACAATTACTGTTTGATTTGATTAAGATGAAAAACACCAAGAAAGAAGTTTGCTTTGTCCGGATACTGGGGATTGTTTTTACAAGAAAGAGCTTCTGAACACTTGGTATCAACAACAGTGTTATCAATGCCTCCAAGAGGCTCACCTCTTCTCTCTTTGTTAGATGGCAAAGGAGGATCACCAAGCCAACCAAGGCTTCTTCCTCCTCCAGACCTTCTGAAAGAACTAGGGCTGTCACAACGTCCCCTAACCCCAGAAGAGGCCCCCTCCACCTCCAATATTCCTTCTTATCCTCAACATCAACAACAACAACCACTTACACCAGTTCCATCTCCTGCATATTCTCCACCTCCGTTCTCTCCTCAAATAAATCTCACTGAAATCCAATCAATTGAAATCCTATCTTCCCCCCATTCAGGAATCCATATAACACTCTCCTTCCCCATCACCACAACCATCCACATATTAATCCCCCCCTTCCACCCTCATTTAACTACCATAGATCCTGACACCTTTCTCTCCTCCCACACATTCAATCTATTGATTCCCACATCATCTCCACATCAAGACTTCATCCCCATAACTGAAATTCCATCTTCTGTACCTGACCACACACACCAAGATATGTCTAGTGCATTTTTTGTTTGTTCAAATTGTGGTCACCACAATCCCTACTCCTCCACTGCTCCAGAATCCCTTTATTTAAATTCCTCTAATATTGTTAAGGATTTGCTTGCTTTCATCTCTCCCACTCTTCGAAATCTTCTAACTAATGCTCTAGCTCCTCTCACTGCTTCCATCAAAAATCTCTCTGCCACTGTTGTTGTTATATCCCCTATCCCTTCTTCTGGGGGACTGGCTCCAGGACCTTTTGCAGCCAGTCAGGGGGAGATGCTTCATGATGAAGAAGTTCCAGTAAATGTAGCAGTAGAAACAGTAGCAGCAGCAATAGAAAAAGCAGTAGCAGAAGAAGAAGAAGCAGCAACAGCAGCAGAACTTGATTCTTTCATGACTAACTCTTCAGAAGATATAGCAAATCCTTCTGACATAATAGATTTAATATAATCAGATACTGATATGGATGAGCCTGTTTTGGATGAGCTAGACACTGTTGGTGATTATATTATAAATCCCACAGTTGATCTTTTGAAATTGTTCAGCATTTTTGATACAGTTCATTTGAATTTTCTGCCAGAGCACAACATAAAGCCATTTTTGGCTATAGTCCCCTACACCTCACCAATAAGCCCCAAGGTTGCCAAGCAACTTAAGGCTAGTTTTGTTGTTCCAGAGGCTCCAGCCCTCCATCTCCACCAAAATCTGATTCTCTCATTGTTGCACCACTCTTAGAGACATTTCTGCTCCAACTTTTGTTATGGATGACTACCAAATGTCTGATCTTGATGAATTGATCATGGCCGATATAGAAGAAGAGAATGAAGAAAATAAATCAGTTGCTGAAAGCACTAATGTGTATAGTTCTCCAGCTCCAGCTCCTTCCCAGGCAAAAAAACCCTTGATAATCCTCAAGACTCTTCTGATGATGAGGATGATGATGAGGATTCTGATGATATGCATGTAACACCCCGAAGTCAATCGGGTCATTTTGGGCCAATTTGGGTTTCAGGCATGGGTGACACGGCCTGGGACACGGGAGTGTCCCAGGTCGTGTCAGGCCTGGGTTGTGTCGAGTCGTGAGGTCGATGAATTTTGCTCGACGATCGTCGAGTGTCGAGTGTCGAGTGAGGACACGGCCAGTGATACGGGCGTGTCACAGGGGGTGTCAGGGGTCATCAAACTCAGCTCGACGTCTTGCGCTAGGGTGTGTTTGCGGGACACGGGTGTGTCCAGGTGCACACGGCTTGGAACACGGGCGTGTGCCAGGGCGTGTGAGTCTCGGGTGGTTTTGCGGGTGTGCAGCCTGATGCACACGGCCTCAGACACGGACGTGTCTGAGGGCGTGTCGTGGACATGGCACGTGACACAGGCGTGTTCACACGGCCGTGTATTGGCTGGATTGAGTCGGTTGACTGCCGCTTAGAGGATGCGGCCTGTGATACGGGCATATCACAGGGCGTGTCTGGGCGTGTTCAAGCTTTTTTGGCCAAATCTGAGCCGTTTGTTTCCCTCTTCCTGGATCCAGTGGTTGGGTTCTGTCCAGTTATTGTGAAGACGAGAAAAAGGGGATATAAACCTTTCTTTCTCTTTTCTTCTTTTTCTTTTTATTCCAAGAGAGGAGGAGAAAGGCCTAAGTCAAGAGGGAAGGAGGAGACTACCAGCTGCTGATAACTTCACAAAAAGAAGTTATCTTCATCCCTATTTTATCCATTTTTAGCCATGTTATGTGATATTTATACATGAAAAGTAGATAAAATCCAATTACCGCATGATTTGGAGTCAAAATGTTTGTACTCTCATTGTTTATATGTTTTTATGATAGGATTCGAGGAGAATTTAAGTCAAGGATTGAAGGCTAAGTATTGTGAAAAATCTGGGAAAAATGTTGCAACATATTCTCAACAAATCTGGCAGGTCAAACTGTGCAGAAAAACAGAACCAAAAATGTTGCAACATATTCACAACATTTTTTGACAGTTACAGGAAATTCAAATCCGAAACTGCCAAGTTTGGACAGTTACAACCTATTTTAAAGCATCCGTTCAGCATTTTAAAATGACTGGATGTGGGGCCCACTAGGAGGAGAAAAGGAAAGTTTAAAAGAGGAAAATTTCAGCCATAAAAGGGGGATTCTATTCTATTCTTGGACAGCCATTAGAGGAGGAGAAAAATTGCAGGGGAGAGGAATTCGGTCAAGGAAGAACTAGTCCAGTCTTGGCATTCGGGCTGAAGGAAACGCTTTCACATCACTGGAGAAGGGAAGATTCGCATTTCTTTCGAAATGTTTTTAGTAAAATCTCTTCAGTTTTGTGTTATTTTCCCGCAGTCATGAACTAAAACTCTCTAGTCTTGCATGATGAGAGTAGTATGTGTATTTTGATGATGAACATCTTTGATTTTGGGTTTGTTTTGTGACTATCTTTATAGATCTTGTGATTTTTATGGTGAAATTGTTGGATCATGTCTTTTTATTACATTGCGCCGCGAGAATCGAGAGATGAGCGTCGTAACGTTAATTTAAGGGCTAGTTTATCGCAGTGCGAGAATCGAGAGATGAGCAGTGTGAATCATTAACCAAAATTTCTGTATTTTTACAGCATTTCAAGAGTCGAGAGAGGAGAAAACGTGCGTGTATCACAAGATCTATTGAGTTTTGAAAAGTGCAAGAGATTTCCTTTTTATGCTAGCGAATTTGATTCTTGCACTTCATAATATTTTCGTTTTGCCTAAGTTAGAGATAACTAGGGTTGCGTAGATATTAAGACTCCTTGTATCGAGAGATAAAGGTTTCTTCTTTAAAAATCATCGCAAGATAATTCAAAGCTCAACCAAATGAAATATTTATTTTTTTTTCATCATCATGTTACACATATGAAATCAGAAATGCAAGGCTATTTTCTCTAATTGCTAAGAAATTACTTTAAGATCTAGTTAAATTAGTTTTAATATTTATCTAAAAGTTTTAATCTAGTTCAGAAAATCAATTAATCGTTTTACTTGGATTCATAGAAATGGTGTAGCTAGTAATTGTAAGCACTAACCCATCACTTCTCTGTGGGAACGATCTCACTAACTCTGTATTACTTGTACGGCACGTATACTTGCGTTTTCAAACTCTATTTTGCGTGTATCAAGTTTTTGGCGCCGTTGCCGGGGAGGTGCAACGAATTTAGTGTTTTTCTTACAATATTAGTGATCCTTAGTATTTGGAGGTCAAACTTTTTTATTTCGTTTTAAGTTATTTGTATTTATTTTCTTGCATTGTTTTCTTAATCTACTAGTGTATGTCCAGGTATCGTCCAATTGAACTAATACCGTTAAATTCTGAAATTGAGCGAACCTGTAGACGTAATAGAAAATCAACTAGATTGGAAAATTTGAATCAACTCAACATGAATAATCAAACAATGATGCTGATGTTCATCAAGAGGGACAGGACTTAGGAGGCCAAGTAGAGCATAACGGGCACCCATGGAAAATAGGAGAACATGCCGTGACTATAATATGCCTTTTAGGGGAGGGGTATAATTTAGTATCGCTAGACCTGCTGTATCGGCTAACAACTTTAAAATTGATTCCACGGCGATGCAACTTGTCCAGAATAATAAGTTTAGTGGCCATAACCATGAAGACCCTAACTCTCATCTAAGAACGTTCATAGAAATCTGTGACACATTTAAGATTAATGGCGCATCTGAAGAAGCCATTAAATTGCGCTTATTTCCTTTCTCTCTAGAAGGGAAAGCAAAAGATGGTTGAACTCGTTTCCTAATGGGTCTATTACTACTTGGGCTATATTGGTTGAAAATGTTTTTTATCCAAATATTTCCCCCCATCCAAAACACTAAATTAATGAGGAGATATTTCTACGTTCATGCAAGTGAATGGGAGAAACCCTATATGATGCATGGGAACGTTTTAAGGAACTGTTACGGAGATGCCCCCACCATGGATTGGCCGTCCACCAACAAGTATGGACCTTTTACAATGGCCTTCAGACATCTACGATGATCCAAGTAGATGGAGCTGCGGGAGGGTCTCTCATGACATACTCCCATTACGGCAGGATTGTATCAAGTTGACCAATTAACGTCATTTGCAGCCCAAATGACATCCCAATTTAATACCATTAACAAGAGGTTAGATGCTTTGACGTTGAACCAAAATCAAATGAATCCTCAAGTCAATAGCATTATTACTCCCATGGTTTCTCCTAACCCCACCTTAACAATTGAACAACTTGTAGGGGGTAATGAAGAAGTTAATTATTTAGGAGGGCATTATAAGCAAAATTCAAACCCTTACCCAAACCATTATAATCCCGAGTGGAGAAACCGTCCTAACTTCTCTTGGAAGAACAACTTCGGTCCTACTCCACCACACTTATTTAATTCTAATGCTAATCCTCAACATCAAAACAATCATTCCAACCAAGCGGGACCATCTAGAAAGGTAACAGATGACTTCATCATTGAATCAATGCAAAAGAATGAAGCCCGTTTCTCTAGTTTGGAAGGGTCAATAAGAATGATTGAATCGCAACTAGGACAAATCGCCATCGCTTTAAGTATGCGACCGTTAAAAGGCACACTCCCTACGGATACCACACCCAATCCCAAGGGAGATAATCATCATTGTAAGGCCATTACATTACGAAGTGGGCGTGAGTTAGTAGTTGGTCAAGACACTAATCCACATGAACAAAATAAAAATCAAGACCAAGAAGAAGTCAAGGGTCCTAGTGAGCAAGTAACAATAGGAAGAAATGAGGGCGATAAGAGTGAGGAGGAAGGAGTGATAACAAGAAGAAATGATAAGGTAATAGAAGGAGAAAAAGAGGAAAGAAGGAAGGAGAACCCACGAACCTATCCACCACCACCTTTCCCCCAAAGACTAAAAAAGAGCAAATTGGATCAACAATTTCAGAAATTCATAAAACTTTAAGAAGTTGCAAGTTAATATACCCTTTGCCGAAGCATTAGAACAGATGCTGAGTTACGTAAAGTTCATGAAAGACATATTAAATAAAAAACGGAAGTTTGGCGTGAACGAAACGGTAACCCTTACACATGAATGTAGTGCAATTCTCCAAAGGAGATTGCCACCAAAACTAAAGGACCCCGGAAGCTTCACGATTCCGTGTTCTATTGGACATCAATTCGAGGGAAAGGCTTTGTGCGATCTAGGGGCGAGCATAAATCTTATGCCACTTTCAATTTATAAGAAGTTAGGGTTGGGGGAGATTTCCAAAACATCGATTACATTGCAATTAGCAGATAAATCTCTAACCTTTCCAAAGGGGATTGTAGAAGACGTCTTAGTCAAGGTAGAAAAGTTTATTTTTCCGGCAGATTTTGTGGTATTAGACATGAAGGAAGACAAGGAAGTCCCCATTATAGTGGGTAGGCCTTTCTTAGCCACCGGAAAAAACTTTGATTGATGTACATAGGGTGAGTTAACCATGAGGGTTAACGATGAACAAGTGACTTTTAATGTACTAAAAGCCATGAAATTCCCTCGTTTAGAAGAAGATGACATAGAGAAAGTTAAGAGTGTGACCTTTTATGATTACAACTTAAGTGAGGATCTAGAAGAAGATGAAGAGGAGGGGACGGGTGAAGTGAAATCTCATTGTGAGAACGAAATTCAAGAATGCTTTGAAATAAGTGCGCATTCACCGACATTCACTCGTAAGCCTGAGATTTTAGATATGACAGATAAGACATGTACAAATAAACCTTCCATGATTAGTCCACCCACACTTGAGTTGAAACCATTACCTGAACATTTGGCCTACGCATATCTAGGAGACAATGATACATTACCGGTCATTGTCAACTTGAAATTATCACAAAATCAACATCAACAACTCATAGATCTACTGAAGCAATTTAAATTAGCCATAGGTTGGACCATCGCAGACATAAGAGGGATTAGTCCTTCGGTATGCATGCACAAGATTCTCCTAGAAGAATCTTACAAAGGTTCCATTGAGCCTCAACGCCGTCTCAGTCCACCTATGAAAGAGGTCGTAAATAAAGAAATAATAAAATGGTTAGATGCAGGGATAATATACCCTATCTCCGATAGTTCTTGGGTCTCTCCGGTTCAATGTGTTCCGAAGAAAGGAGGGATGACCGTAATAAAAAATGATAAGAACGAAGTAATATCGACTAGAACTATTACCGGATGGCGCATTTGTATGGATTATCGCAAGCTTAACAAGGCTACTAGAAAAGACCACTTTCCATTGCCTTTCATAGATCAAGTTCTAGATAAGTTGTCCGGTAATGATTTCTTCTGCTTCTTAGATGGCTATTCCGGGTATAACCAAATCACGGTTGACCCGGAAGATCAAGAGAAAACAACCTTCACGTGCCCTTACGGAACATTCGCCTTTAGGAGAATGTCATTTGGTCTATGCAACGCACAAGCCACGTTCCAACGGTGTATGATTGCTATATTTTCAGAAATCATGGATCATGGTATAGAGATATTCATGGATGATTTCTCCATCTTCGGAAAATCATTTGGGGAGTGTTTGGAGTGCTTAGAAAGAGTGCTTGTGCGATGTATCGAAACTAATCTTGTGCTGAATTGGGAAAAAGTGTCATTTCATGGTACGCGAAGGCATCGTGCTAGGCCATCATGTGTCAAGCAAGGGGTTAGAAGTAGATAAGGCCAAAATTGAGATCATTGAGAAATTACCTCCTCCTATGAATGTGAAAGAGTTAAGGAGTTTCCTAGGGCATGCGGGATTTTACTGAAGGTTTATCAAAGATTTTGCTAGGATTGCAAAAGCTCTTAGTGGATTGTTGGAAAAAGATACGAAATTTCATTTTGACGAAGACTGTTTGAGTGCATTTAGTAAACTGAAGAAGCAATTAACCACGACACCAATTGTGGTGGCACCCGACTGGGGTGAACCGTTTGTCCTTATGTGTGATGCGAGTGACTATGCCGTGGGGGTAGTTCTAGGTCAAGTTAGGGGAGAAACTTTTTCACACCATAGCCTACGCGAGCAAAACTCTGATTGAAGCTCAAATCAATTACACCACGACTGAGAAGGAGTTGTTGGCAGTAGTCTACGCCTTTGAAAAGTTTCGATCTTATATTTTATGCACTCAAGTCACCGTTTTTACTGATCATGCGGCTATCCGTTATTTGATGGAAAAAAGAGATACAAAGCCAAGGTTGATTCGTTGGGTGCTATTATTGCAGGAATTCGATTTGGAGATTAAGGATAGAAAGGGCGTAGATAACCCTGTAGCAGACCATCTTTTCAGGATCGAAGCAAAGGAATCTTATTATCATTCAGAGATTGAGGAGAGATTTCCAGATGAGCAAATCTTAGCTATATCAGAGGGGTTAGTGTCATGGTACGCCGATTACGTCAATTACCTCGCTAATAACATCTTACCTTCAGATTTAAACTACCAACAACGAAAGAGGTTCTTACACCAAGTGCGGTCTTATCTTTGGGACCCACCTTATTTATTTAAAATTGGTGCTGATGGAGTAGTGAGGAGATGTATACGGAAGTAGAAATGCATCCTATTTTAGAAAATTGTCATAGTTCTCCCTACGGAGGACACTTCAAGGGAAATAGGACAGCTATGAAAGTCTTAGAGGCCGGATTCTATTGACCTACATTATATCATGATTCTAGAGAACATGTGAAAAGGTGTGATCGATGTCAAAAGGAAGAAAATATTAATAAGAACGAAGCTATGCCTATGAACCCAATTCTAGAAGTGGAGCTTTTTGATGTCTGGGGTATAGACTTCATGGGACCATTCGTTAATTCGAATGATAATTTATTTATCCTCTTAGCCATAGACTATGTATCGAAATGGGTCGAAGCCATAGCCACGACCAAAAATGATGCAAAGGTGGTGTTATACTTCCTGAAAAACTTCATATTTAGTCGATTTGGAACACCCAAAGCTATTATAAGTGACGGGGGAAGTCACTTTTGTAATCACCAATTTGCTGTGTTGTTGAAAAAGTACAGGGTTAGGCATAAGGTAGCATTGGCATACCACCCCCAAACAAATGGGTTAGCAGAAGTATCTAATAGAGAGATCAAGAAAATCTTGGCTAAAACGGTGAGTGTAAATTGCAAGGATTGGTCTCAAAAGCTTAACGATGCCTTATGGGCATATAGAACCGCTTTCAAGACCCCGATTGGTGTTACTCCGTATCGTTTAGTTTACGAGAAGGCTTATCACTTACCGTTAGAGTTGGAATATCGGGCATATTGGGCCATTAAGAAAATCAACTTTGACTTTCAAGAAGCCGGTAAATCTAGACTACTACAGTTAAATGAATTGGAGGAGATCCGGACTCAGGCGTATGAAAGTGCAAGGGTTTATAAGGACCGTACTAAAATGTGGCATGACCGCCATCTTACAGACAAAAATTTACAACCAGGGAAACTAGTTCTATTATTCAATTCACGATTAAAAATTTTCCCGGTAAATTAAAATCTAGGTGGTCGGGCCCGTTTCGGGTAAAGGAAGTGCTTCCTTATGGGGTCGTTACTATCATCAATGAAAAAGATCATTCGGAGTTTAAGGTCAATGGCGGACGTCTTAAGGCTTATTTAGGAAACGAAAATGAACGAGCAATATCGTTCATACACTTGAAATAAAATTTTCGAGCCGCTGAATGTCCAGCCGGGACATTAACTAAGGCGCTTTTGGGGAGGCAACCCCAAATTTTAATGATGAGTTCTTTATTATTATTGTTATTTTTGTTTTTTTTTGTTTCTGTTTATCTCAAGAATTCGTTTCAAAAAGAAAAAAAAATGATGCATGACTGAAATCCTATGGTCTCGAACGCTTAAAACCGCATTTCCCCTTCATTCGGCTCTAGCCAAGGCTCGAAATTTGCTCAGAAAAAAATGTTGCAACATTTTCGAAAAATGTTGCAACATAATTTTCTCTGCCTTTTTCCCTTACAAAAGCGGAAGTTCAGGCGGTTGCCGGTTCAATTGCTTAATTTAACCCGGCTGCCTGCGGGATTAATTTGAACCGGCTGTCTAATTGATTATTAATTTTTTTAACCTACTTAGCCGGTTCAATTAGCATAAGTTAACCTTTTTAACCTATTTATTCCCCTCCAAATCCGCTGACCGGGATTGAATCACGCCGTGCATTTACTATCCGCCGGCTATTAAAGGCACGATACCCCCAAATTCGCTGCTACCCCGAATCCTCTGCTCCAGGAAACCCTAAACTCCTCTGTCTCGCCCCTCTCCGACTCATCCGCCGGCAACAGCAAATCCTCTTTCTCGCCCCTCTCCGACTCATCCGCCGGCGGCAGCAACCCCTCGACAGCCACCGTTCAGGAAATACCCTCTCTCTTGCCGCCCTATCAGGAAGTATCATGGCCCCCAAGAAAGGTAGAGAGAAGGCGGTGGCGGCGCACAAGCACTCAAGATTCATCAACGGAGAAGCCATGGCTCGCTACGAATTGCTTAAGGTAAAGCTCGTCATCTATGAAAGAGGGTTTCAACTTGAAGTTCGTGGTTGGAGTCAAGCTTATGTGCGGCAGATAGACAAGTTCGGCTGGACCTCCTTCTGCCATCCCCGCACTGACGCTGTCTTACCGTGGGTGTACGAATTCTACGCCAACGCCAAGTTCCACACGGACGGAAAAATTCACAGACGGGGGAAGGAAGTCGATTTTTCCACGGAAGGTATTAACTCCTACTTCGACTTAGCAAATCTGGATTGTGATGTATTCGAGTCTGTTAGAACTTCTAACTCATACGATATCGCCACCACATTGAGTCTCACTAAAAACATCACGTGGGTTAATGAATCTTCACATGTCCTACATTCGCTCTTTTTACTCGTGAAGCTAAAGTTTGGCTGTTGTTCGTAAACTCAGGTGTTATGCCGACGAAGCACTCCAACCATGTCTCCTTCGATAGGGCTTGCATTATACATAGCATTATAAAAGGGATTCCCATTAATGTAGGACATATTATTTCCAGTCAAATCCTAAAAAAGGTCAAAACGGAGGGGGGAACTCAGCTATGGTTTCCCACACTCATCACATCGTTGTGCCGTTACGCCGGGGTATCTCTCGCCGACACGGACACTACCACCATTGTAGGTTGGCCAATCACGTTTTCTGTCATTTCATCCTATATTAGAATATCTTCAGAGGAGCTCCCCCCAAATCCGCTCAGAAACGACGTCCTACTGTGTCTTCGAGCAAAACCACCCAACCTCCAATTCCACCGCCACTTTCCCCTAATCCTCCGGATTGGCCGATCATATTTAAATATTTGCAAGGCACCGCCAAATATCAGCGCCAACAACATCGTGATATAGTTTCACATTTAAACATTTTACATCACAATCACGTAACCATTCTCCGCCATTTGAACGTACCTGAGGATAAGACAGCAGTCCACGATGTGAATCCTGCTTGGTATGACTACAAACCCTCTACTTCTAAGGGAAAGGAGGCGGCATCCTCGCCAGATCCACATGATGAAACGGAAGCGGTCGAAGAGGATGCAGTCTTTGCATCCGGCGAAGACGACGACATGAAAGAATTTTTGGACGATGACGACTCGGACGAGGTCGATGACGCTGACGACGATGAGGAGGATGGTTGACACTCCACTACTCAGATCTGGGAAATTACTTTGCACTATTACTGGTGATATGTTGTTTGGTTTTGGGAAATATCTCTACTGTTGAACTTCTTGAACTGCATGCTATTAACTGAATGATAAGTATCGTTTACATATTACTTGATTATTTATTTTCTAGCTCTAATCTTTGTAACTGTTACTTGTTGCACTGTGGTTGATCACTTCTCTAGCTGAATTGTTCCGTTTCCTAAACTGTTGTTTCCATAAATTATTGCTATATGTTTTCACGTCGTGAAGCTTTACATGTTATTCAATAAATTCACTATTTTAATGCAAACTCTTTATTATAATCTGCAACTCACATGTGAAACTTTCTTTTTATTCCACTCTTATGATTTATGAAGTTCGCAATCGCATACGAGGCTATTATATTTGCTACACCTGCTTTACTAGGGACTAGTAAAGGTTCAAGTATGGGGGCATGTCCTTCTATACATTGCATGACAAAGCTTTTATGGGGTATATTTTAGAACTGTCTGTTCTTCATTTTTTATTATTATTATTAATAAATCTATTCAAGTTTTTCAAATTAATTGTAAGGTTAGACGAGTCAGTCCTATGAGTCAGACTATTAAATTGAAATTAGACTGATTGGTTAAAGCTCGATTAAGAAATCTATCTCACATTCATACACTATAGTTCTTAAAAGTGTTTACCCCTTTTAATTTATTTAATTAACTTCGGATCCTAATGGGATTAGATCGAGTATGTTCTAATTCAATGATAGTCGCCAATATATTGAGCGTACGTAGTTAACCTTGCTTCCACGTAAATCCTTACCTTTGTGGCCATCACATATTACTTTTGAGCTTAAAGACTTGATTATTCATTTCCCTATGTTCCTTAGCTAGTAGACTGACCACTTATGATTGTTAAAAAAAAATTGTGTATATCATAGTGACATGTGGCCTAAGTTAGCTCCGGCTTACTTAGAATGATCCCAACTATGATAAAAAAAAGGATATGTATATAGCATAGTGATATGTGGCCCAAGGATGTTCACTCATACTTGGAATGATCCCAACTATGCAAATATCAAAAGAAAAAAAAATTTGTTGAAAGATAAACCCCATAAGTTGGCAAGCTACTAAGTTAATTAATTTGAATCAATGGCTACCCACCTCTCCAAAATTCATCAAGTCGTTTTATTTAGCATCAGTTTCTACCAAACTTATATAAAGGTATATCAAAGCCTTAGACTACTCTTGATCTATCCTATTGGTGACGAAGTTTATCGAAAATGAATTGTAAGGGATGTAGATAAATTGTTAAGGACATCACATATAACACTTGAATTCTTAATTGAGCCTTATCTTATATCTATCTGATAGAATTATGAAAGTTTGAATTCTTATGGACTAGCAAGTCTAGCATCAGTTAATGAGAATTACTTGAAGCTATTTTGGTTAACTTATAATGAAGAGTAGACGGAAATGAAAATATACTGTCATAAACCTTTGTCATATCATGATTTACAATGATTTACCTTTGCTAGGGACTAGCAAAGAACTAAGCATGGGGGTGTGATAACTTCACAAAAAGAAGTTATCTTCATCCCTATTTTAATCCATTTTTAGCCATGATATGTGATATTTATACATGAAAAGTAGATAAAATTCAATTACCGCATGATTTAGAGTCAAAATATTTGTACTCTCATTATTTATATGTTTTTATGATAGTATTCGGGGAGAATTTAAGTCAAGGATTGAAAGCTAAGTATTGTGAAAAAGCTGAGAAAAATGTTACAACATATTCTCAACAAATCTGGCAGGTCAAACTGTGCAGAAAAACAGAACCAGAAAATGTTGCAACATATTCTCAACATTTCTGACAGTTACAGGAAATTCAAATCCGAAACTGCCAAGTTTTGGACAGTTACAACCTATTTTAAAGCATCCGTTCAGGATTTTAAAATGACTGGATGTGGGGCTCACTGAGAGGAGAAAAGGAAAGTTTAAAAGAGGAAAATTTCAGCCATAAAAGGGGGATTCTATTCTATTCTAAAACAGTCATTAGAGGAGGAGAAAAAAACTGCAGGGAGAGGAATTTGGTTCAAGGAAGAACCAGTCCTGTCTTGGTACTCGGGCTGAAGGAAACGCTTCCACATCACTGGAGAATGGAAGATTCGTATTTCTTTCGAAATATTTAGTAAGATCTCTTCAGTTTTGTGTTATTTTCCCGCAGTCATGAACTAAAACTCTCTAGTCTTGCATGATGAGAGTAGTATGTGTATTTTGATGATGAACATCTTTGATTTTGGGATTTGTTTTGTGATTATCTTTATAGATTTTGTGATTTTTATAGTGAAATTGTTGGATCATGTCTTTTTATTACATTGCACCGCAAGAATCGAGAGATGAGCGTCGTAACGTTAATTTAAGGGCTAGTTTATCGCAGTGCGAGAATCGAGAGATGAGCAGTGTGAATCATTAACCAAAATTTCTGTATTTTTACGGCGTTTAAAGAGTCGAGAGAAGAGAAACGTGCGTGCATCACAAGATTTATTGAGTTTTGAAAAGTGAAAGAGATTTCCTTTTTATGCTAGCGAATTTGATTCTTGCACTTCATAATATTTTCGTTTTGCCTAAGTTAGAGATAACTAGAGTTACGTAGATATTAAGACTCCTTGTATCGAGAGATAAATGTTTCTTCCTTAAAAATCATCGCAAGATAATTCAAAGCTCAACCAAATGAAATATTTATTTTATCATCATCATGTTACACATATGAAATCAGAAATGCAAGCCTATTTTCTCTAATTGCTAAGAAATTACTTTAAGATCTAGTTAAATTAGTTTTAATATTTATCTAAAAGTTTTAATCTATTTTCAGAAAATCAATTAATCGTTTTACTTGGATTCATAGAAACGGTGTAGCTAGTAATTGTAAGCACTAAACTCATCACTTCTCCGTGGGAACGATCTCACTCACTCTGTATTACTTGTACGACACGTATACTTGCATTTTCAAGCTCTATTTTGCGCCCGGCCGGCCGCCTCCCCGACCGACCCCATCGAGGCCGGCATGAGTGCATTCTGGTCAACCCTACGAGAAGCCGGCTCCCGTGAGGCCTCCCCGACCGGCCTCTTCGAGGCCCGCGGTCTTCCCGCCAGCCCTTCCCGGACGGACGGCCGACCGACCCTCCCCGACCGGGTTTCTTCACTGGTCATCCCCCTTTGACCGCCGCAGTCTGATCGTTCCTCAGGATCGTCACCGTCATTTACGAAAATAACCACTCGCATAACCTCTGTTATAACCACCAATTATAGGTAGGTGCTAATAACCAAAATAAGGGCGGTCTACACGTAGTAAAAGTATGAAAATAATGCGCGCCCAAAACATACTAAATTGGTATACAAATAACAAATAAGGTGGTTACGGTCTGCGGATAATCACATAACTACTGTAAACACCCCTGATACCTATAAATAGGGTCTCAATCTCCTCTTCATTCTAACTTTCTCCTCCCAATCTTCTCCTCCTACAGGCCAGAGCTCTGTTGAAACCCTCGTCGCCTCATTCAAAGACCTTTAAGTGTTTCAAAGCTTTGTAAAAGTCCACCACGCACCTGCGAGCAAAGCATTCTATCTTCTATCCTCAGCGATCCTCTTGCGCACAACTCCAGACACTCAGCATCTGGATAGTGACCGCATGCAGTCTCTACCACCAACAAGAGAAAAATATTGAGCTTCACGAGTGGCAGCCTATTACTCTCAAAGCGAGACTCTTTCTCTCACTCGCCCCAAGTTGTAACGAGTAGCAGTCTTTCACCCTCGATTCCTCAAAAACCTTGTAAACAACAACAAATAGTGAGGTTTGGCCGACACCAAATTGGTCATGCAATATTTTCTCTACTTACGAGTTTTTCACGTTAAAAACATTCTTGTTCACTCTTTACTATTTTCGTGACTGTTGGCTCTCTCGACTGCTTCACGGACTATGACGGTCCAATTTAGTCCGGTCTATCTAGAGTCTCGAGCAATCCGCAACAAATAAGATTTTTTTTTTCACAATTGATTATGCAGATGATGTTTGTGCAGACAATATTCTGGAACATGCCGATCATGAAGCATTTGAAATAGAACCCTTTGATAGATATGATTTAGATTTTTGAAGAAGTATATCACCGCTTGTTGCGGGCTAACTCGATGCCCCGGTCGGACTGGATTCAATTGGACCACCTTAGCTTGCGGGGCGGTCGAGCACACACACAGTCAAAAACAAGGCCCGCGCCCCGGTCAGGCGCGCCCTTGGCTGGTGCGTACGGGTCCTGTTTTGCGCATCTTCCTTGCCCTGCACATCTTTCGGGATGCGTGCACTCGGATGCGCGCGTCCAAGTCTTCACTTTTGGGCAAACCTGACCTTTTTATTTTTGTGTTGTGCAGGTTTCGAAGCATTCTTCCGGTCTGATGCGCCTGCGCTCCTCTTTAACTGAAGACAGTGTGGATATTTGGAGGAAGAAATATGAGCTTCCTGCCAATTTGGAGGTGAGGATCCCACGTGCTGAGGAGCGAGTCCAGATCCTCCTCGTGGCCGGCTGACGATTTGCGAGGTTTATTTGAGGTCCGGCTTTTGTTTTCCACCGTGCAGGAGGTGATTGAGATCTTGAAGTTCTGTGGGGTGCCAATTTCACAATTTGTCCCTGTTGGAATTGCCTGAATTATGGGCTTAGCAACATTCTTTCGCGAGCATAGAGGACGGCTTTCCTTGGACCAATTCTGAGATTGGCATGACGTTCGCTCCGATGGCGGCGAATGGGTAGAGGTTCGCATCAACAATAGTTGGTTGGAGTTTGAGGCTCGAAAGGATCGTCGACACGTTAACACTCTGTTTGGGTATATTAGGAATTCATGGGGTCTTCCCGAGGCATGGGACACGCTACCGGACCGCTGCCGACGAGTGAGGGGGAAGGAATGAGAATTCTCTCCGGTGCTTGGGTTTTCAAAGCCTCGTGAATTAGCCAACCAAATCATTAATATTTTTGTCTATGTGGAGGAGAAGCGTCTGTTACGGTGTGATATCTCTTTGGATTAAGCTCAAATTATTGGGACTTCTCAGGAAGGGGGACGAAAGCGGAAAGCTATGGTGGCCCCTCCTGGTGACCTTTATACGGTGGCGGCGGCGGCCCCTTCTGATGCATGTCCCGAGTCGACTTCCGAGGTGCAGATACTTGCGTCCCTAGTTCCTCAGGTGTCTTCGGAGGAGGTGGCCCCTTAGATGTCCTATTCCTTGAGGGCAATGAGTGATGCGGTAAGTACCTTGGCTTATTGTGGAGATTTTTTTTGTTATCTTCGTTATTTGGTGCTAACTTCGCCCTTTTCTTTGTGCAGATAGAGACTCAAGCCCAGATTGCGGTAACCTGGAATGACCACTATGTGAGTTTGAAGGATGGGTACCTTGCCCTTCAGGAGAAGCTCCGGTTTATGTCGAGCTCGCTTGCCTCCTTGAAGGAGGAGCATGATCAGGACGTTGCGCGATTTAACCAGACCGGGTCGGTGTTGAAGTCCGAGCTAGAGGACGCGCGTGTGGCTTTGGAGTTGGAGAAAACTCTGATGGAGAGGACCACCCAGATGTTGAAGCACTCGAAGGAGGAGACCTTGGGCTTGGAGACCCAGTTGCAGGTGACACGGGAGGAGGTCACCGGCCTCGACACTCAGCTACGGACTCAATCGGCCAACGCTTCCCCACAGCAAATCGGCCACAGATCCGCTGTGGGGTGTTGGGTAGCAATTCTTTCATAGAGGGGCACAAAAATGGAGGCGGGAGCGGGGATTAAGAAAATCCCAGCCACGCGATCTTCATCATCAGATCGGGCGGCTGCTGCTCCTCGCCGGCGGTGTAGAGGATGAGCGGTCTCCACCACCGCTGGCAGGTCACCACAGACGCCAGTGCCGGCCCCGATCAGCTCGTCGGGTCCGGCGATTCTCTGGGCAGTGGTCCGGCGGCCTGGCGTCGCCGGCCGCCGCCGGAAAACTCATCCCGAGAGCTTGGGGTGGCGGTGGCCCTGCTCCCGGCGCCACTGCGCCACTGCGCCACCCCCGCTCCTCGGGTGGAATGCCGCCTACCAGTCCACCCCTGGTCGACGCGCCGGGGGTCAGGTTTCTCATCGGCGGCCATGCGCCGGCGGTGGTCCGGCGGCCATGCGCCGCCGACCGACGCCGCCGCCAGCGGTCCGGCGGCCACGCGCCGCTGACCGCCGCTGCCAGCTTTAAACAGAGAGTTTCTCTATTTTTTCGGGTGCCGCCGGAACTGCATTTTCCGGCGGCACCGCCGCCCTCTGCCACTGGGGGCCGCTGGCCCCAGTGGCATAACACTCCCCCAGCGCCACCACCGGTGCTGGGGGAGGATCCTTCCTCCTTGGGCACCACCCGTCTGGAACAAGGCTCGGGTGGGGCCGGCGGCGCTCTGACCGCTGAGAAAAGCATGCAGTACGTTCAGAATGGGGAGAGGGGAGAGGAGAAAGGTTCCACCTGGGTCTGGTGGGCTCGGGATGGGTCGGCCTGGTCAGTCATGCCTTGGTGGTGGTGGTGGAGGGGGGGGGAGCCTCGGCTTGGCTTTTTTCAGGCCACTTGAGCTCCGGTAAGGGTCAGGCGAGGGGGGGGGGGAGTTGCTCTGAGGCTTGGGGGAAAGAAAGGAGGTGGGGTGGCCTTTTATAGGGTTGGGGAGGGGGATCTCCCTTCCCTTAGGTAAGGTGGGATTAATCCCTCCTTATGTAGGGATTAAATCCCCACCCTCCAGCTGTCCAAGGACAGCTGGAGGCCTCCTCTTTTCCCCATGTAGGGAAAAGAAGGTGAAGCCCTCTTGGGCTTGGGCCTTTTGAAAAGAGAGGGGGAAGAGAGGAGAGGAGGGGTAGGGTGGGCCTCCATTTAACCTATGGTTGTATGCTGGTTGGGGGGCCCAACAAGAGTGAGGGGGCATGGGCTAGCCTCCCTTGGAGAGGAGGTGGGCCCCTTCTTGGAGAAAAATCCAAAAATAGGTTTTTAGGGGGTGTTTGACCAAGTCAACCCTAGGGTAGACCCCCCTTGCTGGTCAAAGTCAAAGTGGGTCCAATTCATCGGGATCGGGTCAAAGTTCTGGTGTCGTGTCATAATTGGTGTGCGCACGCTTTTCGGTGCACGACTATGCTTGATTTGACCATGAGTTGACCAATTGTCGTCGAAATTAACTGTGACGACTTCCATTGACTTCGTATTGACCACATGAGTCCAACGCCACTGACTGAGGTTGAATCAGAGTCCGTTTGGCGAAAGTCCAAAATTTGCGCGTTGCAGCGCGCGCTAAAATGGTCGAAAACTGTCGTTAGATCTCCGATTGTGACGCGACAGGTTCCGATTCACTTGTTTAGGTTATATGAGGTCACAGGAATCGACAGAACTCAATTCGGAGTTCTCTAGCTCAATATCCAAAATCTGCTCTCGTTGCGTTTTACGAGGAATGGTCACATTCACTATATGACCTCGGGGTCCAACTGAACATGCTCTGATGCACTCGTGTTGACTATACGTGGTCACAAGAACTGACAGAACTCAAATCGAAGTTCTCTAGCTCTATTTCCTGCTTAGTGTTATCTCCCATCGGGTCATGGGTAGGGTCCGGGCCACTTTTATTGGGCCCACTAGGGCTCTGGTGGCTCAATAAAAGTCGGGATGTTACACAGGCGCCCACGGGATGCACGAGTTTGGCTCGCGGCTTTGGTTGCACGAGGGCTGCTCGCGGCTTCTTCGTGAGGGGTGCAGGCCCCACGGGGTGCGCGAGTCAGGCTCGCGACTTGGGTTGCACGAGGGCTGCTCGCGGCTTCTTCGTGAGGGGGGCAGGCCCCCACGGGGTGCGCGAGTCAGGCTCGCAGCTTGGGTTGCACGAGGGCTGCTTGCGGCTTCTTCGTGAGGGGGGCAGGCCCCCACGAGGTGCGCGAGTCAGGCTCGCGACTTTGGTTGCACGAGGGCTGCTTGCGGCTTCTTCGTGAGGGGGGCAGGCCCCTATGGGGTGTGCGAGTCAGGCTTGCAGCTTTGGTTGCACGAGGGCTGCTCGCGCCTTCTTCGTGAGGGGGCAGGCCCCCACGGGGTGTTTGAGTGCATCAGCTTTCCCGTTTGAGTAGACAATATTTGCAGCAACATGATGCAATATGTTAGAAAGTAGAGAAAAGAAGCAAAAAGTAGAGAACAAGCGAATAAACTTTTGAATAATTGAAATTTTATTATCCAAAAAAGATGTCTATTACAAAGGTATGCCCTCCTTTATATAGAATGGAGGAGAGATGAGAGAATACAAATAAGAGATGTGGGACTATAATTTACAGGACAAGCGGACTATACAAAACAAACCGCACAAGCCGCGCGGTTAGACAGCAGGGCTAACCGCACGGCTACCACCAGAGAGGAAGAGAGACTGCCAGGGAAGACCGCCAGACCGCCCGGTCTCCAAGCCGACTGAGACAAACCGCCAGACCGCGCGGTCTTCAACCCGCCAAGATAAACGCCAGACCGCCCGGTCACCAACTTCAACACTCCCCCTCAAGCTGGAGCATATATATCGATCATGCCCAGCTTGTCACAGATGATGGGAAAAGGAAGCGGACACTGGCTTGGTGAAGACGTCTGCCAACTCGTTGTCGGACGTGACAAATGGAGTGCAAATCTGTTTCTTCAATATTTCTTCTCGAATAAAATGACAGTCGACTTCTATGTGTTTTGTTCTCTCATGAAAGACCGGATTTTTGGAAATGTGTATCGCGGCCTTATTGTCACAGAACATAGGAAGAGGATAGTTGTAAACCTCTCCTAAGTCAAGCATGAGAGCCCGCAACCACTTCAACTCACATGTAGTCGATGCCATGCTACGATATTCAGCCTCTGCACTAGACCTGGAAGGAAACGACAGATTGTTTCTTGCTCTTCCAACTCACAAGATTGCCTCCAACAAATGTGCAGAAACCTGAAGTCGATTTGCGGTCCCCTTTGTCATCTGCATAGCTTGAATCAGAGTAAGCTTCAACCCTTAGGTGACCATTCTTCTGAAATAGGAGTCCTTTCCCTGGAGCAGCTTTAATATACTCTAATATCCTCAGAGCAGATTGTAGATGACACCCTCGGAGCTTGCATGAACTGGCTCACCTTGCCAACAGCATAGGAGATGTCGGGTCTGGTTACCGTGAGATATATGAGCTTGCCCACCAGATGCCGGTATCTCGTAAGATCAGAGAGAAGAGGTGAGTCATCTGTCCAAGTTTTGTCTTCGCCAGCAGCCATAGGACAACGTGCAGGTTTAGCACCAGTGAGTCCTGCATCCTTTAAAGATCAAGAGCATACTTCCGTTGTGAAAGGACCATGGAGTTGGGCTTTCTAGAGATTTCAATCCCAGAAAGTATTTCGGGGAGCCCATATCCTTTGTAACCAGATGTTGACGAAGGTGTTTCTTGGTCATCAGTATCCCATCCTGGTCATCGCCAGTAAGAAGAATGTCATCAACATAAACTGCAAGAACAACAAGACCAGAGGCGGTTTTCCGAACAAACAAGGAGTGATCTGCTGAGCTTCGTGTAAAACCAATGGCCGCAACAATGCCACTGAACTTGTCAAACCAGGCACGAGGACTCTGCTTGAGGCCATAGATAGCCTTCTTTAGCCGGCATACCCGTGTCTCCCCCTGAGCAACATACCCAGGAGGTTGCTCCATGTAAACAGCTTCCTGCAGATCTCCATAGAGGAAGGCATTCTTAACATCTAGCTGCGAGATAGGCCAATCCCTGTTGACAGCTACAGAGAGAAGAACCCGAATAGTGCTGAGGCGAGCCACGGGCGAGAAAGTGTCAAAGTAATCAACCCCATAAGTTTGGGTAAAACCCTTGGCAACCAGGCGAGCCTTATAACGATCCACACTGCCATCCGGGAGAAACTTCACCACGAAGACCCAGCGACAACCAACAACATCGGTGCCGAAAGGAGGCGGAACAAGGGTCCAGGTACCCCGTTCAGTGAGAGTAGCAATCTCCTCATCCATGGCAACTTTCCAGTGAAGAATAGTAAGGGCCTCCTGGTAGGAACGGGGGGTGGTAGTGGCCGAGATAGCCAGGGCAAAGGCTCGGCGAAGCAGGGGTAAGGCGATCGTAGGAAACAACCGCAGCAAGAGGATGGTGGGTACAAGCCCGAACCCTTTGCGAAGAGCAATCGGGAGATCCAGGTCAGCAGGTGCCTCAGTATCCGGAGTATCCGTGGTGGAGAGAGCTGGCCCGAGAGTAGAGAGAGATGGCAGCGGAGTGGAGGGAGAAAGCGGAGTAGAGGGTGGAGATGAGAGAGGATGGGGAAGGCGGTGGAGTGGGTGGAGAGGGCGGAACCTCAGTGGGAGCAGAGGGAAGGGATGGGTTGGTATGAGAAGGAGGAGCAGGAGAGAGGAGAAGAGGAAGCAGGAGAGAAGTAAGAGGCATGGCAAAGAAGGTGACATCCGCAGAGACAAATTGCTTGCGGGTAACAGGGTCAAAGCAACAATAGCCTTTCTGAGTGGGTGAATAGCCCAGAAAGACACATTTGGTGGCACGGGGTGAGAGTTTATCACGGGTGGCAGCGGGAGAGTGCACAAAAGCGGTGCACCCAAAGATGTGTAGAGGAAGAGGAAAGGGATCCTTGTCCGGATAAAGAATGGAGAAGGGGGTAGCACCGTGGAGAACGGTGGAGGGAAGACGATTGATGAGATAGCAGGAGAGAAGGACAGCATAGCCCAATAGGAGCGAGGAACATGCATTTGATTCATCAGTGCGAGCGACATCAAGGAGGTGACGGTTTTTGCGTTCCGCCACCCCATTTTGTTGGGAAGTGTAGACACAGCTGGTTTGACGAATAACACCATGGTGAGTGTAAAAGGAGGAGAAGTCGTGGCTAAGATACTCCTGAGCATTGTCAGAACGAAGGGTTTTAATAGACGTATCGAACTGAGTTTAACCATCGAATAAAAGGAGGTCCAAACAGAGAATAACTCAGAGCGATCTTTAAGAAGATATACCCCGTAGATCGAGAGAAATCATCAATGAAGGTGACAAAATAGGAACTGCCCCGACGATGGTGAGGGTAGGAGCGGGACCCATATGTCAGAGTGAACGAGGTTGAACGGATGGGAGGAGCCCGACTCTGCGTTGGTGGGAAGGAGGAGCGGTGATGTTTGCCAAGTTGACATGCATCACAGTTTAGAGGAGGATTATGAGGAGGGAGGTGCGGCAGGAGTTGTCGTAGAATGCGGGGAGGAGCATGACCAAGGCGAAGATGCCATTGGAGAAGATCTGTAGAGGAGGAGGAGAAGACGGATAGAGCAGAAACGTTGTCAAGGAAGTAGAGGCCACCACTCTCAGTCCCGGTAGCAATCGTCCGTTGGGAGTCCGGATCCTGAAAAGCACAAGAGGTAGGGGTGAATGTGACAGAACACTGTAGTTGCTTGCATAAAGAAGTAACCGATAATAAATTGCACGGAAACTTGGGCACATAGAGGGTATCAGCCAAGCAGAGAGACGGAGTGACTTGAACCATGCCGTCCTATGGACCGGGGAGGGAGATCCATCAGCGACAATGACTGGGGGCAACTGAGCCTGTGTGTCAAGAAGAGAGAAAAATTGAGGGTTGCCTGTCATATGACTTGTTGCACCAGAGTCGATGAGCCATCGTCCGCGAGTCACAACATGAGCACTACCAGAAGAGGTGACTACGGAGGTTGACGGGCTGGAGGAGAGGAAAGCCATGGAAGCAAGAGAGTAGCAAACCGCTACGAGAAGAACAAGCCGCGAGTAGAGAATAGAGCACCAAGCCGGGCGACCAGAAAATAGGTCGGGCGGCTAGAAAGGCCGCTTCCAAGAAGCCGAGCAAAGCAGAGGGAAAGAAGTCGCACGACCTGAAAAAGTCGGGCGAACAGAGGAGAACAAGTCGCGCGGCCAAAGATGAGGCCGAGGCGACTAGCAAGCAGGAGCGGGTAGATGGCAACAAGAAGAAAGCGGCGAAAAAGTAGGCAAAGGTCCAGCGGGGAAGAGGTCGCGCGGACTGAGAAGACCGAGCGAACAGAAGAGAAGAGAAGAGCAGGTGACCGCGACCAAGATGCGGGTAAGAAAGGAATAACCCGCACGGTCAGGCAGAACACAGCAGCTGCGAGAAGGCGGTCAAAGGCACAGCGGGGAAGAGGTCGCGCGGACTAAAAAGGCCGAGCGAACAGAAGAGAGGAGAAGAGCTGGTGACCGCGACCAAGATACGGGTGAAAAAGGAACAACCCACACGGTCAGGCAGATCACAACAGCAAGCCGTGAGTAGAGAGACAACACACGCGGATAGGGACAGACCGCAACGACTAGGAAGTCGGAGCGGGAGGAAAGAGCAAGGAGCGCGGCGACAAGGAAACAGGTCGCCGCGACAAAGATCAGTAGGAGAAGAGAAGAAGAAGCAAGCCGCACGAACAGGCAGCGGACAGAAACAAGCCGCGCGGATAGAAACAAGCCGCGCGGACAGAGAGAAGCCAAGTCGCGAAGCAAGTCGCAGAATGCTGAAAACAAGCGCGAACAACAGAGGGCGCACAGAATCAGGAGGAAAGGACCGTGTCCTCTGATACCATGTTAGAAAGTAGAGAAAAGAAGCGAAAAGTAGAGAACAAGCGAATAAACTTTTGAATAATTGAAATTTTATTATCCAAAAAAGATGTCTATTACAAAGGTATGCCCTCCTTTATATAGAATGGAGGAGAGATGAGAGAATACAAATAAGAGATGTGAGACTATAATTTACAGGACAAGCGGACTATACAAAACAAACCTCACAAGCCGCGCGGTTAGACAGCAGGGCTAACCGCACAGCTACCACCAGAGAGGAAGAGAGACTGCCAGGGAAGACCGCCAGACCGCCCGGTCTCCAAGCCGACTGAGACAAACCGCCAGACGCGCGGTCTTCAACCCGCCAAGATAAACCGCCAGACCGCCCGGTCACCAACTTCAACACAATACTTAAGTAAAGATAACTTTCGCGGGTTCAGGCTCGCGACTTACACACACCATAGAGTTCTTTTTTTGACAGAAAGAAATGCGTTACATAATTTACAAAAACATAAAGTAGGACATCATTGGTAAAATCGGTGCAAGATTTGCGTATTCCAGGTGCAGGGGAGAGTCTTTCCTTCGGCGTTGCGTAGCTTGTATATTCCTGGTTTTACCATGGTCGTGACGACAAAGGGTCCCTCCCAGGTTAAAGACAGCTTGTCGCCTTGAATTCCTTTCCTAGCCGCCTCCAGAGTGCGGAGGACCAAGTCCACCACGTTGATTGGTCGGGGCTTTACCTTGCGGTTGTAATAATGAGCTGCACGTTGTTGGTAGGCCGCAGTACGGAGAGCGGCTTCTTCGCGGATCTCGGAAATCAAATTTAGATTGTCTCGGAGGGCGTCGTCGTTCGTCTGGAGGCTGAAGTTGGAGACCCGGGGGCTTGGGACGCTGATGTCGACCGAGATGATAGCACCAGTTCCATAACAGACATTGTACGGTGTTTCTCCAGTTGGGGTCCTCTCCGTTGTCTGATATGCCCATAGCACGTTGGGGAGCGCGTCGACCCATTGCCCCCCAGCGTCTTCAAGCTGCGCCTTTAGTCCCTTCAGAATGGTTCGGTTGGTCACCTCCACCTGCCCATTGGATTGGGGGTGTGACACAGGCGTATGCCACAACTCGATTTTTAAGTTCTCGCACAACTTGGTGAAAGATTTTCCCGTAAACTGAGTGCTATTGTCGGTGATGATAATTGCTGGTATGCCAAAGTGGCAGATGACGTTCTTCCACACGAACTGCTTTGCGTTCTCCTCAGTAATCTTGGCGAGAGGCTTCGCCTCCACCCACTTGGTGAAGTAGTCGATGACCATGATGATGAATTTCCTCTATCTCGAGGCTTGCGATAGCTTGCCGAGGAGGTCTATTCCCCACTGAGCGAATGGCCAAGCTGCTTACAACGTGTGAAGGGCAACATGAGGTTGTCGAGGAATGTTGGCGTGTAGCTGGCAACTCTTGCACTTCTGGACGAAATCTGTCGCTTCCTTTTTCATGGTTGGCCAATAAAAATCTTGACGCAGGATTTTTCGGGTCAAGACCTTTCCTCCTAAATGCTCTCCGCAGACTCCTTGATGAACCTCGCAGAGGGTATACTCAGCATTAGTTTCCGTTAAACACTTCAGGTAGGGTCCTGCGAAGGATCATTTATACAGTTCTCCAATGATCAGTGTGAAGGTAGCCGCCCTCATCCTGAGGCTACCGGCCTCCTTTGGGTCTTTTGGCAACCGCTGACACTCTAAGTACTCTACTAACGGAGTGATCCATGACTCTTTAGGTTCCCCGATTTCCACCACCTCTCAGGGCCCCGGAACGTTGGGAAAGACAATTTCTTCAACTTGACACCTCCTTGACTGTTAGCGAGAGGGAGATGTGGCTAGCTTTGATAGGGCATCTGCCTGGCTGTTCTGCTCTCTAGGGATGTGGAGAATTTAATCTTGTGGTATCTGAAGCAGGAGATATTTTGCGAGTCGGAGGTATTGGGCAAGCTGTTCACTTTTCGCCTGAAATTCTCCTTCCACTTGGGAGACGACGAGCTGGGAGTCGGAGTAGATCGTTAATCTTCTGACGTGACAGTCGATGGCGAACCTGAGTGTTGCGATTAAGGCTTCATATTCTGCTATGTTATTGGTGGCAGGAAACTTCAATCAGATTCCGTATTCTAGAGTGACGAGCTCTGGGCTTATGAGAAGCAGCCCGGCTCCGATGTCTTCTATTCCGGAAGCTCCGTCAATGTACATAGTCCACCATTGTGCTTGCTCTGCTGGAGCGCCATTTGGTTCTGCCGGCATAGTATTTTCAATGACGAAGTCCGCTAAAACCTGAGATTTAATGACGGGGCGCGACAGAAAGTGGATGTCAAACTCACCTAACTCGACCTCCCACTTAACCAGCCGGTCCGATGCCTCTGGCTTTTGAAGAATAGCACGAAGAGGTAGCTCAGTCAGAAATTTTATGGTGTGGGCCTGGAAGTAGGGGCAGAGCTTTCTTGCTGAGAAAACGAGCGCCAGGGCTGTCTTATCCGCAACTGAATACCGGGTTTCAGTGTCTGAGAGGATTTTATTAAGGTAGTAGATGATGCGCTGAACCCCTCCATCGTCTTTTATCAACACGGAGCTCAGAGCGGCTGGTGTAATAGCGAGGTACAAAAAAAGAGTCTCTCCTGGGGCTGGTTTCGATAGAAGCGGAGGGGAGGTCAGGTAATGCTTTAATGACTCGAAAGCTGATTTTCATTCGTCCGTCCACCGGAAGTCTGTGGTTCTGGCCCCCCCGGAGAATCTTGAAGAAGGGGAGGTATTTATCCCTGGTTCGTTCTAAGAATCGAGAGAGTGTTGTGATTCTCCAGTTCAACCATTGCACTTCTTTAATGGATCGAAGTGGTGACATGTCTTCCAGAGCCTTAATCTTTTCGGGGTTGGCCTCTATCCCCTGTTGGGTTACCATGAACCCCAAAAATTTCCCTAGCGTTTCCCCGAAGGCACACTTTGTGGGGTTAAGCCTCGTGTCGTACTGTCGAAGGATCTTAAAACACTCCTCGAGATCCTTCAAATGACCTTCCCGTCGGACGCTTTTAACCAGCATGTCGTCGACAAATACCTCCATCGTCTTACCGATAAGGTCTTTAAAAACCCTATTCATGAGCCATTGATAGGTGACTCCTGCATTCTTGAGCCCAAAGGGCATTACTTTGCAACAATAGATCCCTTTGTTAGTCTAGAAGGCAGTATGCTCCTCCTCCGCAGGATTCATTCGAATCTGTTTGTACCCGGAGTACACATCCATGAAGCTGAGGAGTTGGTGTCCGACGGTCGAATCAACCAACTGATCAATTTTAGGGAGAGGGAAGCTGTCTTTGGGTCAAGCTTGATTAAGGTTGGTGTAATCCACACACATCCTCCATTTTCCTGAAGACTTCTTAACTAAGACAACATTAGCCACCCAGGTTGGGTATTTTACTTCTCGGATGAATTGGTCGCTGAGGAGCTTCTCTACCTCTTCTTCAATTGCCTGGAGACGTTCTAGAGCGAAGTTTATCTTTTTCTGAATGACAGGCTTGCATGCCGGGTTGACGTTAAGAGAGTGTTGAATAATGTGAGGATCTATGCCTGACATATCTTCCAGAGCCCAGGCAAAGTTATCCTTGTTCTTCTGGAGGTAGACTGTCAATTCCTCTTTCTACCGCTGTAGTAAGAGCGACCCGAGCTGGACGGTGCGAGCCGGGCTTGTTGTAGAAAGGGGGATTTCGACCAACCCTTCCATCGGCATCCCCCGCTGCAAAATCATCTCGTCGCGCAGGTCGAAATCGTCGATGTTTAACGTGATGGCCTTGGTTGGTTGTGCTTGCTTAGAATAGCAATTCCTGGCGGCTTCCTGGTTGCCACGCACGACTCCGACCCCCCGGAGTGGGGAACTTCATGGCTAGGTGAGGAATCAAAGGGATGGACTTGAAGATGGACTGGACGGGCCTCTCAAAAATAGCGTTATAGGCGGAGCATGAATCTACCACGACGAACTAGACTTCGTGCGTCACTTGCCTTAGAAATTCCCCCATGGTAACTGGGAGGGCAATCATGCCCATTACCTGAACTGGATGGTTATCGAAGCCGTACACTGGTCTGTCCATCGGTGTCAGATTTTGTCTCGAGAGCTTCATGCTCTGAAGGGTGGAGTAGAATAATACGTCAACTGAGCTTCCGTTGTCGACGAGAATTCGCTTGACATTATAACAGGGGTCTTTGACCCCGGCGCTGATCACGAGAGGATCTTGGTGAGGTGTTCGGAGCCCGACGAGGTCTTCATCTTCGAAGGTTATGGTGGTGTCCTGCCTGCATTTCTTATCTTCATGGGAGCCTCCTTGCATGCCTATTGAGAAGATTTGAGCCGAAAGAACGGGGTGATCCGGCAATGGTTTCAATATTTCTGACCATTTGCCTACCACCTACTCATCCCGAGGGAATGTTCTGTTGATCTCTGGGCGGCCTAGGTGTGTCTTGCTAGTCCGACATACGTCCCTGCAAAAACCTTCCGAGGAGCACTAGGCGGACAAGGCGCTCGAATTCCTCCTTCAGGCGGGCACAGTCTTCGGTAATGTGCCCCGTTGCTCGATGGAACTCACAATACTTGGACTGATCATTTTTGGGATTATGGGCTGGCTGCTTGGGCTGATGTAGAGTTGGCTCATTCTAGATGGCATATAGCACATTTGTGAGTGTGGTGTTGAGGGGAGTATAATCCTTGGGTGGTTGATCCCTTTGGTGGTCCCGCCGGCGCTGCCCGTTCCGGCGCCCTTCTTGGAATCTTCCTTCTTGGTGTTAGGGGGCGGTTCCTTCTCCCTTCTACGTTTTTGGGCCCCCTCAAACTGCTGGCGATGGGCTTCAATAGCTTCATCGGCGGCGATCTGAGCCTCCTCCTGATGCACGAGGTCAGGATAACTGGGACAATCTCTCTCATCAGCGCTGAGTAGAAGCCGCTAGGCAGAAGACCTCCAAGGAATACCCCTCACAACAACTCGGGTCAACTCCTAGAATTTGGCGGGCCTCTACAGTAAAACGACGGAAGAAGTCCTTCAGGGTTTCTCCTTCGTTCTGGCGGATCCTAAAGAGGTGGGAGGGGTCGCGAACGATCCTGCGATTGACGATAAACTGATCAACAAACTGTCTTGTTAGTTCATAAAGTTGGCGATGGTCCCTGCCCTTAATGAATGGAACCACGTTCGGGCCTGGCCTTTTAAAGTGACCAGAAACACTTGACAGAACAACTGGTCTGGGGCATTGTAGATCCTCATAATGGTGGTGAAGTGATTAACATGCTCTAGTGGATCGTCGGTCCCGTCGAACGTCTCAATGTTCGGGAGCTTGAACCCATACGGGATTGGATGGTCGAGAATTTGTAGCGCCAAAGGGGAGACTTGGCAAAGCGGTCAGCCAACGTGAACATTTCTTCTTCTTGCCTGGCGGTATTCTTCAGCGATGACCTCTTGAATCTTTTCTCGAGTAAATCTTTCAAGCGGTGGAAGGTGGGCGTCATTGACCTGGTTGTGTCGATGGTGGTCTGCTCCGACCCCTCTCTCGGCCGGGGGAGCGGAACTGGCGGCTTTGAAGTATTCCTCGGGTCCTACTTGCATTGAAGGAACTTCCTGGGTTCTGCGTTGATTCAGCTGCGATAGAAGATTTACCGGTGTTGGCGGCACCGCCGGTGCGGGAGGTGCTCCCAGGTTTCAGAGCAAGGTGATCATTTTAGTTTGCTGCTCTTCCATTTGGCGAACACGCCCCTCCAGGGCGGTGATGGGGGTAGGAGCTACTTCAGCCATTAGCGGCACGTCTCCCAAAGAGTGGGAGCATGCCGACTCGACGTGTCCGCCTAGGGCGGATCCTTCAGCGGTGCGAGTGCTTTTCTTTGCCATTGGAACAGGACTTGAAAGCGGCATGGCTGGTGATCTAGTTCTTTTGAAGGATGCCGAGAATCGTGTTCCCACAGATGACGCCAAACTGCTGTGGGCTAACTCGATGCCCCGGTCGGACCGGATTCAACTGGACCGCCTTAGCTTGCGGAGCGGTCGAGCGCGCACACAGTCAGATAAAAGGAAAGATCGACTCAAGATGTGATGACGTGTAAAAAATTTCTCAATTGGGTAAAAAACCACGTGACAGGATCTGTGCCGATCAAAATCCACTAGCTGCTTGCGATTACAGTGCGTTTGAAGAATCGGGGCGACAGACCGCTCCCGTTATAACTTGAGGTGAGAGAAGAGGACTACAGCTCCCCGCGGGCAACATGCTACGTTCGCGAGAGCGCTTTGGGTACTAGAATTCGAGTGGTGGCATTGGTGCTCCGTAGTTTGGAGTGCGGGTCCGCCGCGCGCCTACTTGCAAGGATCGCCTTCTTCCTTCTGCTCGCTCTGGGACTTAGGCATTTTCCGGCTGGTGGTGCACTGGTGGCTCGTGGTGACTCGAGGTGGCTGGAGGATGATCTGAGGGAGGAGTCCGCCAGAGCTCTGACCTTAGGAAGAAGATGATCAGGAGCCAAAAGATGAATTATGCGGAGGCCCCGGGGCTTCATTTATAGCCTCCTAGGGAGGATCATGACGGACCCCACCACTCATATAATGAGTTAGTCGGTGGTTACCCACCAAATCGGATGGTGAGGAAAACCCACCACGATCGGACGTTGGGTAAGCCGCCGACGGCGATGGGGCAACCGTGCGTCGGCGGCGGCCGGCTAAGGGACGGCCTGGTCTGCGACGAGGTCGACAACTTCGGCAAGGCGACGACGGAGGCGGCCTGGCCGGCGCCTGTGGTCAGGCCGGCGGCGGCCTGGCCGGCAGGCGCGACTTGGCTGGCCGCGGCCTGACCAGCGACTGGCTGGCCGGCGGGAGCGGCCTGGCCGGTGGTGCCCTGGCCGCGGCCTGGCCGGTGATGGCCGCCCGGCCGGCAGCGGCCTGCAGGCGGCGGCGGGGGCCGCCGTCGGCGGCGGGTGGCGGCGGCGGCCGCCGGCGGCGCGGCAGCGGCCTGCGGCGGCGGCGGGCGGCGTCGGCGGGCGGGCGGCGGACGGCCTGCCGGCCAGTGGTTATCTCCCAATGGGGGTGGTTTCCCAAGTAGAGAGAGGGAGTGGGCCCCACCCCCCATATTTTCCTCATCATGGGAGGTGGGGTTGACCAGTAAACTCCATGATCTCCCCTCTTGGAGGAGATCATGGGGAATTCTACTTATAAATGGGGGTGTAACTCATCACCGCTTATGATTTTGTAAGTTATTTACTTATCTTAATTAGTTTCGTAAAACTATATCTGACTAACTCTACATATGTAGTTAACTCCGATTCAACCCCGGTTCAACCTGAACCTCTCCGTCTTCCGATCCAATGTCCGGTCCGGTTTTGAAAACCTCGCACACCCCTCCAAAAAAGAATAATAAATGGGCTGCACAAAAAACATAGCCCAACAAACTCAAACCCTAGAAAGCAGTCGCAGGCGCGCATGAGAGTGAAGGTTTTGGACTTCTGTAAGTGGCTTAGCTTCATTTGTTTCGGCGGTGGCGGGTCGACCCGGCGGGTGGAAACGGAGTGTTCGAAATGGAGGGTGGAGGTGACTCCTCCAAACGGAGCTTTTTGGGGCGTTTCTCAAGGCGGGCGGGTGGAAACGGAGCAAACGCCGCCGAAGGTTCATTTGTTTACCCGCCTTCCGGCGGCGTTTGCCCAAAACGGAGCAGCGAAACGCCCAAACAAATAGAGCCTTAGGCAACAGCAGACAAAGACGTGATTGCTTGTTCGTCTCTTGACGATTGTTTCAGCAACTAAAGGAAAATACAAGGTCAATGTGAGCCTGGAGTTTGGTCGCTTAGGGCTAAAACAGGGAGGGATGGGGCTTGGGAGGAGTCCTGAGTATTTTAATTCCAAAGAAAAGGGAAGAAAAAGTTGGACCCGCACCTATTTATAACTTTGTATGGGTACACAAATATTTTCGCAATAGATTTGTGACAGTCATTTTGTTTGCCACATAACATCGCCCAAGAAAACCGTAAAACTGCTCTACAACCGAGGCATCCGAGAACACTCTCAAGTCTCAACGCCAATGAAGCCCGTCGCACCAATCATTTAAGCATTTCCCCTTCCACACCCCCATGGCGGCCTCCAAAGCCAGTTATCTCAGTCGGATAATCAAAGGATTCGCCGGAGCTCCCCGATTCTTCCGTAATTACTCCCTTTCCCGCCCTCCTGAATCCCAACTCTTTACCGGATGGCCGCTCGTTGGACTTTCCAACTGGTTCTCCTCCGACTCCTCTCCGGCGAGAAGGCTCCTCCCAGACATCTCCGCCGCTGGAGTTGGATTTCGACGGCTGTCAACCTCGGAGGAGCCGGCCATGGGAGAAAAGGCTTTCGAGAGGATTTATATCCCAGCTGCCGCGCCCGTCGCCGATATGCCAGAGGTGGATGAAGGCTGCGATGTGGATTTGCCAAAGCCCAAGATACCGCAGTATAGAGAATCAACTGAGACAGAGAAAGAGGCTTGGAGTCTATTGAAAAGGGCGGTGGTGAACTACTGTGGTACTCCGGTGGGAACTGTGGCGGCCAATGATCCAACGGAGGCTGCACTGAATTATGATCAAGTTTTCATTCGGGATTTTGTCCCTGCCGCCATTGCTTTCCTTCTCAAGGGAGACTCCCAGATTGTCCGGAATTTTATTCTTCACACATTGCAGCTTCAGGTGAATTCCCCAACTCCCTTTTTAATATATATTTTTTTGTTTTTGGTTGACATTGCGACACATTTTAGCTTCTTGAAGTATGTTAGACTTCAACCGCAAAGGGATACCAAAGATTGGTAAAATTTTCATATGGTAGTTCATATGAAGCAATTGCATGATGAATTGGATACAATCTAAAATCACTTATTTTTCAACCCTATAGTTAGCATATTTTTTCAGAAATTAACCTTCATGACTATTTAAATAAAAAGTTGTGATTTGTACGAGAATTCAAGTAAACTGAACACCACTATTAAACCAAAGTAGATTCTTGCTTAAAATCATTTGATTACTAGCATCCAAACCTTGATTAATGTCTTGCTGCATGCTATATGGCAGTGTTATCTATGCTTCCCCATAAAATAGAATTTTTATCTCTTTACTAAAATTTTGCATAGAAGCCGTGATGCCGGCTCGTCTCCCATCCCCTTGCCCGTTGATGCTAAGAGTGCTCGTGATCAAGTTGCTGTGGATGATGATCAAGTTGCTCGTGATCAAGTTGATGCGGCGCAACATAAAGATGCTCGACGACCTTCTACCGCGACTCGTGACCTTGGTGGCTACAATCTTCGTTCGCGGCGGGCTTAAGCCCTTTCCTTATTTGCACCTTTATTTTCCTAGTTTAATGTTATCATTATTTCATGTTGTCTTTTATTTTGGACATGTTTAATTTTTGGTGTGCTCATAGCCATCCAATAGATGATAAATTGGATGGCTAGATTTATTTTGCTTGTTTTGGGACTTGCCTATATATAGGCTTATTTGATGAGAAATGAAGGCATGCTATTTGAAAACCCAAATTAATCCTCTCTTGAGAATTTCGGCCACCTCCCTTTGGGATTGCCGCCCCCCCTCTCATCCTCCTCCTCCTTTGTTAGCCAATCGCTTGGGTGATCCAAGGCTTGTGAAACGCGGAGGCGGATGCTTCTCGGTGTGACTCCGGTGAATAAGAAGGTTGCCGCTCGGTGTGACGCCGGTGGTGCGTGGACGTGTGACTCTTCCACTTTCCTTGTGTGATCTTCACCCCATCTTGGGGAGGGTAATATCTACATCTTTCCTTTGTGATTTCTTGTGAGATTTGGAATGGATGCAATGACTTTTTATCCGCGATCTTGAATACGATCTTTGGATTTAATCAAAAACCTTCTTGCGTTTATTTTCGAAACCTTGCAAGAAGCCGGATCGGGTGGATCCTTTTGCTTGAGGAAGATCTTGGCATATAGTTATTGATCTTCCTCTCAAAAAGGTGTGGCGACCTTTGCTTTCGATCTTCGGTGGGAAAGGATTGGACTTTAATTAGATCGTCGCTTTTAGTCCACTCCCCTCCGCGTGTTTGTGCGGGATGACGGTGAATCGTGCGGCTAGAATGTTTGTGTTAGGACGCGTAGAACGTGTTACGTGGGCTTGAGTTGTAAGAAAATCCGTACGCTATTTTAATCCGACGAATCTCTGCGTCAATTTGGTATCAGAGGGAGGTTCTCGTCAGTTTCCTAATTGGCACTCCTCCCCCGCTCAAAATTCAAATTTTAAATTTCAGAATTCAAATTTCGAATTTCAAATTTCAAATTTTAAATTTCAAATTTCAAAATTTCAAATTTCAAAATTTCAAATTTCAAATTTCAAAATTTCAAACTCAAATTCTAAATTTCAAAATTCAAAATTCAAATTTCAAATTTCAAGTTTCGGAATTCAAATTTCGAATTTAAAATTTCAAATTTCAAAATTTCGAATTTCAAATTTCAAAATTTCAAATTTTAAATTTCAAATTTCAAAAAAAATTCAAAATTCAAATTTCGAATTTCAAATTTCAAATTTCGAATTTCAAATTTCAAATTTCAAAATTTCAAATTTCAAAATTCAAAATTTCAAAATTCAAAATTTCAAATTTCAAAATTCAAAAACAAATAGAAAACTGCGCTCTAGCCTTTGGTTTTTAGGGTGTTAATGCGTACTCGGCACGGTACGGAGTACACGAACCCGTCTACCTCCACTATGGCTGAACACCCTGATGAGGAAACTAATTCTACGGCTATCACTGAGCTTAGACAAGAATTAGGAGAGTTGAGGGGTTTGCTAACACAACTTTTGGCGAACCAAGCTGCTCAAACACCACCACCACCTAACCGTGGACAAGTCCCCCGACCACCCCCGGTGCATGTTGCGGAACATGATGGGTACTTCCCCGGAGCAGCCCGTCAAGTTCCCAATCCGGAAAGAGAGTTCGATATAACAAAAGCGATTCGTATGAAAGCCCTCTCTTACGATGGTATGGGAGACCCCCAAGTCTTCCTTACATGGGTGGTTGACATAGAATGCTATTTTGATTGGTATCACCTTACCGATGAGCAAAAGGTTCAAGTAGCTCGTATGAAATTAAACGGGAGGGCCAAGACCTTTTGGTTAAATGAGGAGCGACGTTTAGGGACAGGTCATGGTGTTCCCCTAGTTGGTTGGACGGTTATGAAAAATTTGCTCACCGACCAATACGTGCCCGCTTACCACCGAACTCAAATGTTCGACGATCTTGCCACCCTTCGGCAAGGTCCAAAATCGGTGGCTGATTACATGGGTGAGTTAAAGGATAAGATGGTGCGGTGTGAGATCAAAGAGATGCCAGAGGTTACGTTTTCTAGGTTCCGTAAGGGACTTAATCCGGACATTCAGAAGAAACTTCTTCGATATGGCCACACTGATATTAATACTACTTTCAATGCCGCCTTGGACATTGAAAAACATCTGGCCATGAAAACCCAATCCCGTTACTCCCAACAAAAGGGAAAGGCCCCCATATGTACCCTTTCCTCCACTTATTATTATGATAAGGGTAAGGCGAAGGTTGGGGAGTCCAAACCAATTGTCGTGACTGCGAGAAACCCTAGACAGCCTAATAGTGAGAGAATCCCTATTGGCAAGGTGAGCAAGGCTAACACCACGTGTTACTCTTGCGGCATTCAATGCCACTATGCCTATGAGTGCCCCACCAAGGCCAAGACTACTTTAGCTTTTCTAGACGAGTCCACTAGTGACTTTGCAGATTTAGTGATTGAGGCAGATGAGGGTTATGAGACGGATGGTGTGCCTAGTGATATGGAGGATGGGCACCTACTTAGCGTTATGCGTTATATTCTGACGACCCCTCGCCCGCTTGACGATTGGAAGAGGTCCACTATTTTCTCCCTCATCTTTAAGAGTGGGGAAAAATATTGTAAGCTCATCATTGATAGCGGCAGCTGCATGAATGTCGTTTCCGAGAACGCCGTTATGCGGATGAATTTGGCTACCGAGCCTCATCCTACCCCTTACCAAGTGGCTTGGGTCAACAAGGTAACCATCCCGGTCACCAAGCGTTGCCTAGTTCCACTTACGATCAAGTCATATACGGATGAGGTGTGGTGTGATGTCATCCTTATGGATGCTTGTCATGTGTTGTTAGACCGCCCTTGGCTCTATGACCGTGATGTCACCCACTACGGGAGGGCAAACACTTATGAGTTCAAATATAATGGGAAGGTAGTCACGTTAAAACCCACGGCCCCAAAGGAACCCAATAGCCCGAGTACGGATACCACAATCCCAGTCGAGAAGAAATTAGTAAGCCTAATGGGTAGAAGAAAATTTGAGAGGGACCCCTTTGTGGATGAGATTATTTATGCATTGGTTCTTTTGAATAATAATAAAGAAAATGGGGTTTTAGAAGATTTCCCCAAAGAATTAAAAAAACTGCTGGAAGAGTATAAGGATGTCTACCCGGACGAGTTGCCCCCTACGTTGCCTCCTCTACGTGATATCCAACATGCCATTGACTTTATGCCGGGCGCCTCATTGCCTAATCAGCCCCATTATAGGTTGCACCCCGCAACCCATGAGGAACTCCAAGCCCAAATTTCGGATTTATTGGCGAAGGGGTTCATTAGGAACAACAAGAGTCCGTGTGCGGTACCGGCTTTGTTGGCTCCAAAAAAGGATGGTACGTGGCGTATGTGTGTAGACAGTAGAGCCATAAATAAGATCACTATCAAGTATAGGTTTCCCATCCCTAGATTGGACGATCTTTTGGATATGTTGTCTGGTGCCTCGATCTTCACGAAATTGGATTTGCGGAGTGGTTACCATCAGATTCGGATACGTGATGGGGATGAATGGAAAACTGCATTTAAATCTAAGGACGGGCTCTACGAGTGGTTGGTCATGCCATTTGGGTTGTCAAATGCTCCAAGCACATTCTCACGAATGATGACCCACGTATTCCAACCATACATGGGACGATTTGTGGTGGTGTACTTTGATGACATATTGATTTATAACACCACTTTTGACTCACATGTGTCTCACCTACGGATTATTCTATCTACACTTCGGACGAAAAATTATATTTAAATTTAAAGAAGTGTATATTTTATGTAAAGGAAGTGGAATTTTTGGGCTACCTGGTTGGATCTGAGGAATAAAGGTAGACCCCAGTAAGGTGAAAGCAATTCTGGATTGGCCCGAACCCACAAGCTTGAGAGACGTTAGGAGTTTCCACGGGTTAGCCTCATTTTATAGACGATTTATTCGGGATTTTAGTACTATTATGGCTCCCGTGACAGAATGCATGAAAAGGGGTGAGTTTAAATGGACGCCAACAGCTACCCAGACATTCCAACACATTAAGAAGATGATGACTGAGGCTCCTATTTTGCGCTTACCAGATTTTAATAAAGTATTTGAATTGACATGTGACGCATCCGGAGTAGGAGTAGGAGGTGTCTTAAGCCAAGAAGGACATCCAATAAGTTATTTTAGCGAGAAATTGGCGGGTGCAAAACTTAATTATTCCAATTACGTTAGAGAGTTCTATGCCATCATTAGATGCCTACACCAGTGGAGACACTACCTCCTTTCCAAGGAGTTCGTGATTCTCTCTGACCATGATGCACTTAGGCACATTAATGGGCAATCTAAAATCAGCCCCCGTCATGCAAAATGGGTATCTTATCTGCAAGAGTTTTCGTTCACCTTAAAACACCTTAAGGGCACTGAAAATCGTGTGGCCGACGCGCTTAGTAGTGTGACACTTTTATCGTCGATCATGGAAGTAAAGGTTGTCGGATTTGAGAGAATAAAGGATGAATATGCCATGTGTCCTGATTTTGGAGAGGCGTATCTAGCGGCACACGATGACTCACTAATGATAGTGTCAGCATATGTATTGAGAGACGATTATTTATTTCGGCACGCTAAGCTATGTATTCCCCGTACCTCCCTACGCCATCACATAGTATGGGAACTACATAGTGGCGGGTTGAGCGGCCATTTTGGGCGGGATAAAACGATAGCCTTAGTCGAGGAGAAATTCTATTGGCCTAAACTTCGCGTTTTAGTTGGGAAAATCGTGAGTAGCTGTCGGGTTTGTCAAGTGTCTAAAGGGGGAAAGACTAATGTGGGACTATACACTCCGTTGCCTATTCCATCTAGACCTTGGGAGGACGTGAGTATGAACTTTATTTTGGGACTTCCTGCAACCCAGCGACGACACGATTCCATTTTGTGGTGGTTGATAGGTTCTCTAAGATGGCTTATTTCATACCCTGTAGTAAGACTAATGACGCGTCTCACATTGCAAAATTATATTTTAAAGAGGTGGTGAGTCACCGCGGCGTTCCTCAGACCATTGTCTCGGATCGCGACGTTAAATTCACAAGTTATTTTTGGAAGACGCTTTGGACATTAATGGGAACGAAGTTGTTGTTTTCCGCCGCCTATCACCCACAAACTGATGGGCAGACGGAAGTGGTAAATAGGAGTTTGGGAAACTTGTTGCGTTGTCTTGTGGATGACCACAAAGGCACTTGGGATTTGCTCCTCCCCCAAGCCCAATTAGCCTACAACAACTCTACCAATCGGTCTACGGGTATGTCACCAAATGAAGTAGTGCACGGGTACCTTGCGAATGTGCCTATTGACTTGATTCCGTTACCTCCATCTTATCATACAAGTCAATTTGCACAATCTTTTGCCGAGCACATACATGACTTACACGCCCAAATACAAACAACTTTAGCTACCACGTATGAGTCGTATCGATCCCAAGCGAATTTACATCGGAGGAAGTCTAACTTCCAAGTTAGCGATCTTGTTTTAGTGCGCCTTATTCCCACGCGGCTGCCTTCTGGCACCGTTAAGAAGTTGGCACCAAAGCGAGCCGGCCCGTTTCGAAGTATTAAGAGGCTAGGAGATAACGCGTTTGTTTTGGATTTGCCGACGGATTGGGGTATTTCACCCATTTTCAATGTTTCAGATTTAACGCCGTATGTTTCCATTCCAACTGAGTTGACTTCTACGCCTTCTTTTTCCCCCAATATTTCTTCCTCCACAAATGTCTCTTCTGGGTTGGTGAGTGGTAGTTCCGTGAGTCATTCTTCCATTGCACCTACAGGCCTAGCGCCGGGTGGTAAGTCTTCTACTTTGCTTCCACATGCTGATATGTTTCCTAGATTTCCCCGTACATTTCTTGTCCCAGCTCAGGTACTTGCAGATGGCTACACTTCTCCAGCTGATGGCGGCCATCGCCGCTTCCTCGTTCGTTGGCATGATCGTCCGCCCTCCAACGACTCCTGGGTTATTGAGTTGGATCTCTTTCGCTTGGATGAGGACCTCCTCCGCCGCTACCTTGCAACCCACTCATCGGTGCTGAGTGACTTTAAGGGGGGGAGGATTGATGCCGGCTCGTCTCCCATCCCCTTGCCCGTTGATGCTAAGAGTGCTCGTGATCAAGTTGCTGTGGATGATGATCAAGTTGCTCGTGATCAAGTTGATGCGGCGCAACATAAAGATGCTCGACGACCTTCTACCGCGACTCGTGACCTTGGTGGCTACAATCTTCGTTCGCGGCGTGCTTAAACCCTTTCCTTATTTGCACCTTTATTTTCCTAGTTTAATGTTATCATTATTTCATGTTGTCTTTTATTTTGGACATGTTTAATTTTTGGTGTGCTCATAGCCATCCAATAGATGATAAATTGGATGGCTAGATTTATTTTGCTTGTTTTGGGACTTGCCTATATATAGACTTATTTGATGAGAAATGAAGGCATGCTATTTGAAAACCCAAATTAATCCTCTCTTGAGAATTTCGGCCACCTCCCTTTGGGATTGCCGCCCCCCCTCTCATCCTCCTTCTCCTCCTTTGTTAGCCAATCGCTTGGGTGATCCAAGGCTTGTGAAACGCGGAGGCGGATGCTTCTCGGTGTGACTCCGGCGAAGAAGAAGGTTGCCGCTCGGTGTGACGCCGGTGGTGCGTGGACGTGTGACTCTTCCACTTTCCTTGTGTGATCTTCACCCCATCTTGGGGAGGGTAATATCTACATCTTTCCTTTGTGATTTCTTGTGAGATTTGGAATGGATGCAATGACTTTTTATCCGCGATCTTGAATACGATCTTTGGATTTAATCAAAAACCTTCTTGCGTTTATTTTCGAAACCTTGCAAGAAGCCGGATCGGGTGGATCATTTTGCTTGAGGAAGATCTTTGCATATAGTTATTGATCTTCCTCTCAAAAAGGTGTGGCGACCTTTGCTTTCGATCTTCGGTGGGAAAGGATTGGACTTTAATTAGATCGTCGCTTTTAGTCCACTCCCCTCCGCGTGTTTGTGCGGGATGACGGTGAATCGTGCGGCTAGAATGTTTGTGTTAGGACGCGTAGAACGTGTTACGTGGGCTTGAGTTGTAAGAAAATCCGTACGCTATTTTAATCCGACGAATCTCTGCGTCAAGCCGTAAAGAACAGTACTTTCACGTGTTTCTTCATAATTCTTTTTCCACTAGCCATGCCTGTAACTATTGTTGGAATTTTAATTGATGATAGATTGTTTAAATTTTTCATGGTGTTTAGTGTTTTGAGCTCTGCATCAATTGATGAAAGAGTTAAAAGCCTTATGGCGGTTAGTTCCTACTGTTTGGATGTTTTTTCTTTCTAGTGTTTACAGACTCTGGCTATTTTATTTGTTACGATGAATAAAACATAAGAAGGATCTATGAACCACACATGTTCTCACTCGCATAGCACTTGACCAAACCTGAATTTGGATTTGAGGAATAATAGAATTATTATTTTGTTAAAATAAGTATTATCTTTTTAACTTATACCTCGTATACCACAGATTGCCGACTTCTTATTGTCGAACACTTTGATAAAGCGCCCCATCTTTGATCATGGGGCGCTTATCGACGATGATCTGGTGCTTGAACGTCGAGCTCCTATCGAAACTTGATAATAGTATGTTCATTTTCAGAGTGTTTGTCCTTCAGATGAGCTTTACGCATGTATCCATTGAGATTTATTATAACCATTTGTAATTAATATTCTTACAATGGAATTATCGGTCTTTATTGAATGACATTTCTATTTAATTTATAACCTAATGAAATTTATTGCGTAGTTAATATTTGATGTTTTTCGAGAGATTATTTATTTGTGAAGTTTTCCCAAACTATTCACACTTCTCTCGATTTCCTCTTGAGTTCTTCTCTTCTCGATTTTGCTTTATGTTTTGAGTTTGCTCCATCTAGTTGAAGTTCAAGTGCTCTGTGCTTCTTTAGTGTTCATGCTTATCGGAGTTTCAAGATCTAGCTGAGTATTGTATCTTGAAGAAATGATGATTAGTTGAAAGCCCCACTGAAGGTCGGTTCATCTTCTTTAGGGCAGTGATAATACCTTTTGCCTAGACTTTTTTTTACTTATATTATTTATCTCATTTATATTCTCACTATTTTCTCCAAAGTGAAAAATTATATATATATATATATATATATCTAAAACTTTGCTATTTTATCAACTAGTAACTATCAATTCAACAATCATAATAGTTATGTATTAGAAAAGCCCATGTAAAAGGCCCATTTGGTGGCCCATTTTTTCCTCTCCTTCTTTAGTCCCACATCATGTATAGGATTTATTCTTCTCTCTTCTCTCCTATATATTTGTATTCTCTCCTTGTATTTACATACTGAAATAATACATACAAGCTTTGGGCTCTTCCAACATGGTATCAGAGCCAGGTTGCGTCTAGCCGCGGACTGCCCTTTCTCTGTCCGCCCGGTCTCCTGCGGGCTGCCCCTCTGCTTCTGTCCGCCCGTCTACCCTGCGGACTGCATTCCTGTCCGCTCCGGTCTCGTGCGGACTGCCTTCCTGCGTCCGCTCCGGTCTCGTGCGGACTGCCCTTCTGATTCCGCTCCCCTTCTCTCCCTCCGTGGTTCCACCCTCCTCAGGCTTCTTATAGCCATCTTCTGCTCTGGCTCGTGGGGCCCACCTCTCTATCCGCTCCGGACGATCATTCCTGTCCGCTGCGGGCTCTGCTTGTATCCGCTCGAGCCTCTTTGCTCGCGGACTGCTCCCTCTAGCTTCTCTCTCTCTCTCGCCCGCTCGAGCCTCTTTGCTCGCGGACTGCTCCCTCTAGCTTCTCTCTCTCTCTCGCTGCGGGCTCTGCTTGTATCCTCTTGAGCCTCTTTGCTCGCGGACTGCTCCCTCTAGCTCGCTCTTTCTCTGTCCGCTCGAGCCTCTGTGCTCGCGGACTCTCTCTCTCTCCGCCTTCTCTTGCGGACTGCTCCTGTCCGCTGCGGGCTCTGCTTGTATCCACTGTGCTCCTCTTCCAGCGACCTGCCCACAGTTCGCCGCGACCTCTGCCGCGACCTCTGCCGCGACCTCTGCCGCGAACTGCCCCAGTTCGCCGCGACCTCTTGCGGATTGCTCCTTTCCGCTGCCGCGACCTGCCCCAGTTCGCCGCGGCCTCTGTCGCGAACTGCTCCAGCTCTGCTCTCACCAGCTGCGATTTGCTCCACTGAGCTGCGACCTCTTCCAACTCGCCGCGACCTCCAGACCGCCGCGACCTCCAGACCGCCGCGACCTCCAGACCGCCGCGACCTCCAGACCGCTGCGGGCCCTCCTTTCTCTCCGAGCCCTGCTGTCTGCTGCTCTTCAGTCGCCATGTCCTCCAGCGACTCCACTACCGCTCAACCCTCTGCCGACCACGTGGCTCCTCTCGAACTTCGAGATGAGCTTCGGATTACTACTATTTCTCTCTCTGGCAAGGCCAACTTCATCCCCTGGGTCCACTCTGTCCGCCGGGTCCTACAGGCCAAGGGCCTTGCCCGTCACCTTACCCAGGGCCCACCAACTCCTTCTACTGATGATTGGCTCCGCAATGACGGTCGTGTCCAGACCTGGATCCTGAACTCGGTCGAGGGTGAGCCGTACCAGATGATCATGTATCATGAGACTGCTAAAACCATGTGGGATGAACTTCATTCGCTGTACTCCGGGAAGGACAGCCATCAACACCTTTTTGACATCCTCACTGATCTTCAAGCCTTGGATGTTGGCAAAGCTCTGGACATGACCTCCTTCGTGGCCCGTGCTAAAACTCTCACCGAAGCCTGGATTCAGCACCAGCCCGCGACTACTGATCTCGCTGCCCAACGCGCCCAGAAGGAGGCTGTTTGTATTGCTATGATTATGGCTCGCGTCCCGCCACACCTACACAGTATTCGGGCCCAGGTTCTGGCTTCACCCACTACCCCTTCTTTCTCTGATGTCTGCTCGATGCTACTTCGCGTACCACCTCCACCGGAGGCTCCTGCACCACCCTCGCCGGCCCTTCTTCAGCAGGCCCTTCCTCCTTTACTCCCACAACCCTCCTTTCCTCGGGGTGGCCGTACGGGCTCCCATGGGCGGGGCCGTGGTGGCCGCGGACGGCCCAAGTGCACCTACTGCGGCCGGGATGGCCATACTGAAGCCGTTTGTCACAAGAAACATGGCTACCCCCCTCGCCCGGCTACTGCTGCTGTTACCGATAGCTCTCCTCCGACTGGTACGGATCTTGAGGCTCTTCGCCTTCAGCTGCAACAACTCCAGGGGCTCCTCAACCCCCCTTCTGCTTCCCATGCCTCCACCTCCCATGCAGGTATTGTCTCCACCTCCGCTGCAGGTACTGCCTGTCTCTCTTCCAGCTCTCGCTGGATCCTGGACTCGGGAGCCACCCACCACATCACTTCCATACGGCCGCCCCAGTTCTCTGCTGCTGCTCACCCCCCGTCTATTACTGTGGCCAATGGTGCGCTTGTCCCGGTCTCCGGCTGCGCGGATCTCCTCCTTCCTCCCTCTCTCTCTCTTCGCTCCGTTCTTTATGTGCCAGCCTCACCTTTTAATTTACTCTCTGTTGGTCGTCTTACTACTGATATGAATTGCTTTATCACCTTCACCTCTTCTGTTTTTTTGATACAGGATCGGCAGACGCGGATTACCATTGGTAGGGGTCGGCTGCAGAACGGGCTTTACCTCCTCGATGTCTCTCCCACCTCCCTTTCCTCCGTTTACTCGTCTGATTGGCATTGTCGGCTTGGGCATGCCCCTCTACCTATCCTGCAGAAGGCGCTTCCCGACCTTTCTCTTTCTGGTTTTAAATGTGATTCTTGTATTATTGGCAAACTGCCTCGCTCTTCTTATCCAGCTCATTGTACTAGGAGCTCTGCTCCATTTGATTTAATACATTCTGATATTTGGGGACCCTGTAAAGTTTCTAGCATTTCTGGTTATCATTATTTTCTAACATTTATTGATGATTACTCTCGTACTACTTGGTTGTATCTCCTGCATGATCGCTCTGAGCTTCCTCGTGTCTTTCAGGCGTTTGTGTTAGAGACTCGTACGCAATTCCCTACCACCATTAAAACTTTCCGCTCTGATAATGCACGGGAATATACTAGCCACGAGTTTGCCACTCTCTGCGCAAACTTCGGTATTGTTCACCAGACCTCTTGTCCCTACACCCCTCAACAAAACGGGGTCGCCGAACGCAAGAACCGCCACTTGCTCGATGTGGCTCGCTCTCTCATGCTTCACATGCACGTTCCCAAAGTCTTCTGTAACTTTGCGGTGTCCACAACATGTTTCCTTATCAACCGTCTCCCCTCTCCCGTTCTCCAGAACGCTACCCCCTTCAGCCTTCGTTTTCCCTCCACACCCGCCTTCCCCCTCACCCCCCGGGTTTTTGGATGTACCTGCTTTGTCCATCACCTGGGCCCCACTCTTGACAAACTGGATCCCCGTGCGGCCAAACACATTTTTGTCGGCTACTCCCGTACCCAAAAGGGCTATGTTTGCTACTCTCCGGTCACCCGGAAGGTTTCTGTTTCGGCTGATGTTACTTTCCGGGAGGATCAACCCTTCTTCCCTCCTCCTTTGCCACCACTTCTACCACCACCTCCTACAACACCCTCCCTTCCCCGGCTAGTGATCCACGTCCACTCACCTCCCACCATCCCTCCGCCTCCTCCCACCGTTGACCCTCCTCGACCCCCGGTTATTCGGGTCTATGCTCGTCGCCCTCTTCCTCCCGTTGCTCCTCTGCAGTCGGCTTCGACCTCGGCTTCTCCGTGTTCTGCTGCTCCGGTGTCGGCCTCTACCGCTCATCCAATGACGGATCATGTTTCTCTCCATCGCCTCTCTCCACCTCTTCAGGCCTTGGCTACTTCGCTCTCCTCGGTCTCTATTCCTACTTCTGTCCATGACGCTCTTCAACATCCTGGGTGGCGTGCGGCCATGGAAGAAGAGATGGCTGCTCTTTGGGCCAACCAGACCTGGACCCTGGTGCCCCTTCCTCCCGGCCAGAAACCCGTTGGGTGCAAATGGGTTTTCGTCATTAAACATGCTCCTGATGGGACCATTGATCGCCTCAAAGCTCGGTTGGTTGCTCGTGGCTTCACCCAGCAACCGGGGCTGGACTATGACGAGACGTTCTCTCCGGTCGCTAAGCTCAACACGGTCCGCATTCTCCTCTCTGTGGCTGTCCATCGCCAGTGGCCCTTGTTTCAACTCGACGTCAAAAACGCTTTCCTGAACGGCGACCTTCAGGAAACGGTTTACATGCAACAACCTCCCGGGTTTGAGACCACGGGGGAGTCACGGGTTTGTCATCTTCTCAAATCTCTATATGGTCTCAAACAATCCCCTCGGGCATGGTTCGACAAGTTCAGCAAAGCTCTCCGGGACATTGGCTTCACTCGCAGCTCGGCTGACTTCTCATTGTTTACTCATCACCAAGCCACTGGTACGGTTCTCCTGTTGGTATATGTCGACGACATCATTATTACTGGCAGTGACTTGGACGGCATACAGGCCGTTAAGCTACATCTGAGCTCCGTCTTCCAAACTAAAGATCTGGGTCCTCTTCGGTACTTCCTCGGTCTGGAAGTGGCCAGACGGTCAGATGGGTTGGTTCTCTCTCAGCGCAAATATTGCCTAGATCTTCTTCATGATGCAGGCTACTCTGGTTGCAAACCTATTAACACTCCCATGGATGCAAATCACAAAATATGTGCTCAGGGCTCAGATTCTGATTCGCTTCTACCAAATCCAGAATATTACCGTCGTCTCGTTGGGAAGCTTATCTACCTAACAGTTACAAGACCTGATATATCTTTCGCTGTGGGACTTGTGAGTCGCTATATGCACTCTCCTCGAAGCTCTCATCTCCAGGCTGTTGAACGCATTCTCAGATATCTTAAGACAGCTCCTGGCCAAGGACTTGTATACAAAACCTCATCTTCCATTCCTACACTAGTGACATACTCTGATGCCGACTACGCTGGCTCCCTCGACGATCTACGATCTACTAGCGGGTTTTGCACTTATTTTGGAGGACATCTGATTACTTGGCGAAGCAAGAAACAAGCGGTGGTTGCTCGATCCTCAGCAGAAGCAGAATATCGGGCAATGGCTGCTGTGGTCTCTGAACTCACATGGATTGAGAGTCTCCTTACCGACCTTGGAGTTAAACTACCTTCACCAGCTCTCCTCCTTTGTGACAGTCAAGCTGCCATACATATTGCCAAAAACCCGGTCTTCCATGAAAGAACGAAGCATATTGAGGTTGATTGTCATTTCATCCGAGAGAAAGTCCACATGAAGAAGATCGAGCTCATGCATGTTCCGGGTACTGAACAGGTTGCTGACATCCTCATCAAGGCTCTACCTAGTACCCTCTTCTATCAGTGCCTATCCAAGCTTGGCGCATACGACTTGTACGCTCCAGCTTGCGGAGGAGTATTAGAAAAGCCCATGTAAAAGGCCCATTTGGTGGCCCATTTTTTCCTCTCCTTCTTTAGTCCCACATCATGTATAGGATTTATTCTTCTCTCTTCTCTCCTATATATTTGTATTCTCTCCTTGTATTCACATACTGAAATAATACATACAAGCTTTGGGCTCTTCCAACATTATGTATCCTGGATTTGCCCATGACATGTTATATAGGGGAATCAATTCTTCTACTAGATTTTCTCCCAATATTAATCGGAGGTTGCTTTTGATAAGATGAGTTATGAACTTATGATATCTAATCAAGTGTTAATAAATCATTCATGAACAACAACTTGACACAGGGTATTATTCCCAGTTGTTCATAATGAAACATTCTAGAAAATGAACCGTTCCCTAAAGGGTTTTGTGGCGACAAATGTTGATTTTGTTTTTCACTTTCTCCTAGGATAAGAGATAAAACTACTATCTGATGAAAAGGGGTAGATCCAGGGAACATGGAGTAAATGATAGAAGTTCAAAATGATTTGTGAAGAACATGCATAATATCTCAGTCTCAGACAACATTCAATGGGAAAGAATGAAAAATGAGGATTCATAAAGCCAACCCTAAATAGATGTGGTAAGGCTAATGATATAGATGATGACCACTCTCCCTTATTTAGGCAGATAAAACAATTGATAAAAAAACACACTTCTCTGTGTAAATCGTTTAAATGCTAGCCTTTTTGAGTTTGTATGCTATTGATATTTGTAGAAAGTAATAGGAAAATAGAAAGGTGCAATCTTATTCTTCCACAAAGGGGCTTTATATAGGAATTACAACATGACTCACAACACCGATAGGCGGTGTGGGACTAAACATAATAACACAAATATTAATATCTCTAACACTCCCCCTCAAGCTGAAGGGGAAGCCTACAGCTTGGACACAACATAAAATAGAGGGTAAAAGAAGGAAGGCAGCGTGGAACAAAGCAACAGCCACCGAGGCCCAACCGCGTGTCACCGGGGATACTTCAACCGGGCAAGAGCCACACGACGTTGGTCCGCAAACCGACCATGACAACGCTGGATACACTCGGAGCGGAAACAAGATCAACCACGCAAGACCAAACCAACCCTACCAAATCCAGAGAAAACGACGAGTAGACACAAACAACATATGAAATCAACCTAGGGGCCATGTGTGACTAAGGCAGGAGTCGGGAAAGAAGTATCCGAGTCGCCATGATCACAAACACTCCCCCTCACGTGGATCATGTGCAAGAAGACATAGGTTATACCTAGGGGCCGGGTGTGACTCAGGCAGGAGTCGGGAAAGAAGCATCCGAGTCGCCGATATCACAAACACTCCCCCTCACGTGGAATACGTGCATGAAGGTATAGACTACGCCTATGGGCCGTGACGTACACTCCCGAGGAGGAATACGTGCATGAAGGAATACGTGCATGAAGTGTATATATGTCCACTTGGTAATAGTTACAAGTATACACACACTTATATAGGAGAAGAAGGAAGGGAGAAATCCTAATACATGATGTGGGACTAATCCAAGAAGAAAAACAAGAAACAACATGGGCCCTTAAATGGGCTTTCCTAACACTCCCCCGCAAGCTGGAGCGTACAAGTCGTAGGCGCCAAGCTTGGATAAGAACTGATAGTATAGCGGCCTAGAGAGAGCTTTCGTCAGGATGTCTGCAACTTGGTCGGTAGCAGGAACATGCGCCAAATCTATCTTCTTTGACTGTACCTTTTCCCGGATAAAGTGACAATCAACTTCGATATGCTTTGTTCGTTCGTGAAAAACCGGATTCTTGGCAATATGAATTGCTGCCTGACTGTCGCAAAATAAGGTTGCCGGAGATGAGAGACGAACACCTAAGTCTCTCAGAAGGCCTTCAAGCCAGGTTAACTCAGAGACAACAGCGGCCATAGCCCGGTACTCGGCTTCGGCAGAGGAGCGCGCAACCACATTCTGTTTCTTGCTACGCCAAGTTATGAGGTGTCCACCAAAGTAAGTACAGAATCCAGTTGTGGAGCGCCTATCATCAATAGATCCTGCGTAGTCAGCGTCAGAATACACGACGAGAGATAGAGATGTGGATGGCTTGTACACAAGTCCTTGTCCGGGGGCGAGCTTGAGATATCGAAGGATGCGCTCGACAGCTTGAAGATGAGATGTCCGAGGAGCGTGCATGAACCGGCTCACAACTCCCACAGCAAATGAGATGTCTGGTCGAGTCACCGTAAGGTAGATCAGCTTCCCAACCAAGCGTCTGTAATATTCTGGATTTGTAAGTAGCTTGTCAGAGTCAGAGCTATGGGCCGAGAGCTTGTGATTTGCGTCCATAGGAGTCTCTGCAGGTTTGCACCCAGAATAACCTGCATCACGAAGGAGGTCCATACAGTACTTCCTTTGAGATAACACAAGACCATCAGGGCGTCGGGCGACCTCGAGCCCAAGAAAGTACCGAAGGTTGCCCAGATCTTTGGTTTGAAAGGCAGAATTCAACTGTGCCTTGGTCTGTTGTATTCCTGCCGTGTCGTCGCCAGTAATCAGGATATCATCAACGTAGACCAGAAGAATCACAGTCCCGGTTGACCGATGTCGGGTGAAGAGAGAAAAATCAGCCGAGCTCCGAGTGAAGCCACTAGCACAGACCACCTTACTGAACTTTTCAAACCATGCACACGGGGACTGTTTGAGACCATAAATGGATTTCCGAAGGTGGCATACCAAAGACTCCCCCGTGGTCTCAAACCCGGGCTGCTGCTGCATATAAACGGTCTCCTGGAGATCGCCGTTGAGGAAGGCATTTTTGATATCCAGCTGATAAAGGGGCCAGTGACGATGAACAGCCAAGGAGAGAAGAACGCGGACCGTGTTCAATTTGGCCACGGGAGAGAAGATTTCCTCATAATCAAGGCCATGTTGCTGAGTAAACCCCCGTGCCACGAGACGGGCCTTCAGACGGTCGATAGTGCCATCCGCCGCATGTTTAATGACAAAGACCCATTTGCAGCTAACAGGGGTGTGGCCAGCAGGAAGAGGAACCAGATCCCAGGTCTGGTTAGCCCAGAGAGCCTGCATTTCATCGTGCATAGCAGTCCGCCAGCCAGGGTGGTGAAGCGCCTCCTGCACATTGGTAGGAAGAGAAATAGAGGAAAGGGAGGTGGCAAATGCGTAGAGAGGTGGTGTGAGCCGATGTAGAGAGACGTAGTTGGCCAAGGGATGAGCTGTAGAGATGGAAGCGTGATCGACCGTAGCGGAGCTATCGCTGGCAGCAGGGAGCTGGGTCACAGGCGCATCCTTGGATGGGCGACGAGAGTAGACACGGATTAGCGGTGGAGGAACCCGAGGAGGAACAGGGGGAGAGGAGGAAGAAGACGGCACAGATGGCGTGACCGGTATAACGGGCCGAGGAAGAGAGGGAGCAGAAGACGAGGTAGCAGAAGACGAGGTGGTGCCGGGTAAGTGGAAGGGCTGGTCTTCGCAGAAGGTGACATCTGCAGAAACGACCATTTTGCCGGTAGTAGGAGAGTAACAGACGTACCCCTTTTGAGTGCGGGAGTAGCCAACAAACATATACTTGGCGGCCCGAGGAGCAAGTTTGTCGGAAGGAGGGCCAAGAAGGTGGACGTAACAAACACACCCGAAGATCCGTGGTGTGAGAGAGGTGAGGGGGATAGAGGGATAGAGGAGTTGGAGAGGTGAGGCAAAATCAAGGACAGAGGAGGGAAGGCGGTTGATGAGATGACAGGCGGTGGAAACAGCAAAGTTCCAATATTCGGTGGGAACGTGCATTTGGAACATAAGGGAGCGGGCAACATCGAGAAGATGACGATTTTTGCGTTCGGCCACCCCGTTTTGCTGAGGGGTATACGCACATGAAGTTTGATGGATGACACCAAAGTCAGTGCAGAGAGTGGAGAAGGCACGACCCGTATACTCCCGAGCATTATTAGTGCGAATGACTTTGAGAGGAGTGACGAACTGCGTACGCATCTCAAGTAAAAAGGCGCGAAAGACAGAGGGAAGTTCAGTGCGATCTCGTAGGAAGTAGAGCCACGTGGTACGGGAGTAATCGTCAATGAACGTGACAAAGTACCGAAAGCCAAAAATACTAGGGAGCCGATAAGGACCCCAAATATCAGAATGAACTAACGACAAGGGAGTAGTACTCCTGGTACACGCAGGGGGGAAAGAGGAACGGTGTTGTTTGCCGTAGACACACGATTCACAGGAGAACTCCTGTAAAGAGAGATCAGGAAGAGCCCGCTTGAGAATCGAAAGGGGAGCATGTCCAAGGCGGCGATGCCAATCAACAGTAGAGATGGTGGAGAGAAGAGTTGGTGGGATATCCAAAATATACAACCCATTCACCAGCTGCCCCAGACCAATGGTACTCCGGGTACGGCGATCCTGCATAAGAAAAGAATTGGGTGAAAAGGTAATACAACAGTCAAGGTCGTGTGTGAGACGACTAACTAATAATAAATTGAAGGGAGACCCCGGAACGTGAAGAACCGAGGAAAGAGAAAGGGTTGGCGTAAGCTGAAGATTAGCGGAGCCAAAGACGGGGAGGGTTTCACCGTTGGCCACAGTGATGCGAGCATGATGAGGCGTGTGGAGATATGCTGGGGGCTTCTGGGAGGAGATATGGTGAGTAGCACCGGAATCAACGATCCAACAAGGACGATGAGAGAGGCAGGTGATACCCTCCGTAGAGGACACAACAGAGGTGACAGCGAAAGCAACAGGTGCCATGCGGAGAGCAGAAAAAAAACTGGTGGCGAGCAGAGGCGAGGCCAGGCGGCGAGCAGAAACAGCCCGCGGCGGACTGGAGCCGGTCGAGGCGAGTAGGGCAGACCACAGCTGCAGAGAGAGGCCACGGAAACAGAAAGAGGCCGCAGCGGGAAGAGAGTCCGCGCGGACAGAGACAGGACGCAGCGAGCAGAGACAGCGGACTGGATGAGGTCGCGGCGAGCGGGAGTAGGCCGCGGCGAGTACAGGCACGCTCAGCAAGGAGCGGGCTATGGGAGGCCGCGGCGGACTGGAGGAGGCCGCGGCGGACTGGATCAGACCGCGGCGGACTGGTTCCGGCCGTGGCAAGTAGAGCACAACAGCGGGCCGAGAAGAGAGGGCAAGCTGGGGGAGCTTGGCAAGTCGCGGGAACGGGGCAAGTCGCGGCGAGCTGGAGGGATCGCAGCGAACTGCAGGAGACCGCGGCGGACTGGAGACAGCGGCGGACTGGAGGAGGCCGCGATGAGCACAGACGCTCAGCAAGGAGCGGGCCAAGAGAGGCCGCAGCGGATGGAAGAGGTCGAGGCGGACTGGACCAGATCGCGTCGAGCTGAGAAGAGGACAAGCCGGGAAGCAAGAGAGCGACCGCAGCGGGCTGGACCAGTCCGCAAGACGGAAAGAATGCAGAGGGGCGAGCCCGCGGCGAACAGGGAAAAGAGCTGCGGACAGGACGCTGCGCTTACGGCGGACGAAGGAGACCAAGAGATGGAGGTCGCCGAGGTCGCGCCGGACAAGAAGAGGCCGCAGCGGACAAGGGGAAGCAGTGGGCCCCACTGAATGACTATAAATAGGTGGCCAGAGGAGGAAGGAAGAGGAGGGAGAAGTGGTTTCACGGGAGGAGGGGCTGCGGACTGGACAAGGGAGACCGCAGGAGAGATGCGACTAGAAGCAGCGGACTGGTCAAGGGAGGCCGCAGGAGAGAAGCGACTAGAAGGTGCGGACACACAGACGCAGGCCGCAGAGATCGCAGGTCGCAGGGCGGACAGGAAAGGGAGTCCGCAGGAGTCCGAAACCTGGCTCTGATACCATGTAGAAAGTAATAGGAAAATAGAAAGGTGCAATCTTATTCTTCCACAAAGGGGCTTTATATAGGAATTACAACATGACTCACAACACCGATAGGCGGTGTGGGACTAAATATAATAACACAAATATTAATATCTCTAACAATATTGTTATAAAATTTAATTTCCTCAAAACTAATTTGGTATGAATGAGATGTTTCACATTATGGTGCAATGTGATTTTATTAATGCTTACATTCTATGAATCCAATTTTTGTAGGTGTTGTGATGTAAAATAATTTGTTTTAGACATCATGTGAGTCAGAATATCCTTAAAAATGTTTGATAATCATTTGCCAATGAAATCTTAATTGATTACTTCTATATTTTGAATATTATATTTCTATTAAAGACAAAATAGAATTAGCCCATTAGGGAGGCCCATATGTATTGACCCATGTATAGCTCCTTTAGTCCCACATTGTAAAAGTAGATATCTCTCTCTATCTACCTCTATATAAGTGTATGTATTCCTATTCTTTGAGCAATAATATAATTAAGGGTGATTTTCTCTCTCCGATTTCTCTCTTTCTACATGGTATCAGAGGGAACCATCCCCTCCTGCGGTCTCCAAGTTCTATCCGCCTCCCTCTACTCGCCATCGACCTGATTCCCTCTTGGGACCTGCCTAACTCTACCCGCTTGTCTATCTAGCCGCTTGGCTCCTGCAGACTGCCTCTTCTGAACCCGCTTCCTCTTCCCTCCGTGGTTCCACCCTCCTCCCCGGGCTTCCTATAGCCTCCTCTCTCTGCCTTGTGGGGTCCACGAGTTCTTTTCCTCGTCGTTGCGACCTGTCTCAAGTCGCCGCGAGCTGCCTCAATTCGCACCTTGCCGCGAATTTCTCCTTGTTGCCGCGACCTGTCTCAAGTCGCCGCGGTCTGCCTCAATTTGCTCCTTGCCGCCTCTCGCCGCGACCTTCTCCTTGTCGCCGCGCCCTGATTCTCCTCACCGCAACCTGCTCTTAGTCACCGTGTCTGCGATCTGCTCTTTGTCGCCACGACTTGCTATTTGTCGCCGCGAACTGCTCTTATTCGCCGCGACCTGCTCTTATTCGCCGCGACCTGCTCTTAGTCGCCGCGACCTTTGTTTCAAGTCGCCGCGGTCTGTCTCCCCTTCTTGGCCCTTCTCGCCTAGCCCCTCTTATTCTCTTGCCACGACCCTTTTCTAGTCGCCGCGACCTGCTCCTCCAAGTTCCTTGCTCGCCCTTTCTCTCCCTTGAGAGCTCCTGCTTCAGTCCGCTGTCCTCTGCTGCGTAGTCCGCCCGACCTGTTTCTTCTATCCGCCATGACATTTAGTGACTCAACCGCGGCTACCTCCTCTCTGCCCGCCCGGGCTGCTACCCTGCCTCCCGAGGTTCGTGATGAACTCCGCATCACCACTATCTCTCTCAGCGGAAATGCCAACTATGTCGAATGGGCTCATTCCGTTCGTCGTGTTCTGCAGACTAAGGGTCTACTCCCTCATCTTACTCGGGTCAATCCTGCTGATCCCTCTGATGACTGGCTTCGCGATGACGGACGAGTCCAATCTTGGTTGCTTAACTCTATGGACACATAGTCTTATCGAATGACAATGTATTACGAAACGGCTAAGGAAATGTGGGATGAGTTGTACTCCCTCTACTCTGGTCAGGATAGCTTACATCACCTTTTCGACATTATCTCTCTCTTCAATCATTGGACCCTGGCACCACTGACGACTTAACTTCCTTTGTTGACAAGACCAGAACCCTGGTAGAGGCCTGAATACAACACCAACCTCCCTCTGCAGACCTTGCTACTCAACGGGCACAAAAGGAGGCTGTTGGGATCGCTATGATGATGGCCCGTGTTCCTAGTCATCTTCACAGCATCCGGGCCCAGATTCTCTCTTCTTCTACTACACCCTCTCTGTCTGATGTTTGCTCAATGGTGCTCAAGGTTACATCACCTCCCGAGGCTCCAACCACCTTTTCTCCGCCTTTGCTCCAGCAGCCCCTACTCTCTACTCCTGCTCCCTCTGTCCGAGGTTCTTCTACTCGGGGAGGCCGCTTCACGTCTCGTGGTCGGGGACGTGTTGGACGCTCTACTCTCAAGTGTACTTACTGCAATTGTGATAGCCACCTTGAAGCTACTTGCTATCGCAAACATGGTTTGCCTCCTCATCTTACTGCTCCTACTGTTGCTGTTGCTCCTGCTCCTGCAGGCCCCTCTCCCCCCGACCCCTCATCGACTGCTCAGAAGGATATCAATGACCTCCGCCTACAGATGCTGCAGCTTCAAGGTATGGTCAACCGCTCCTCTAGCTCGATTGCTTCCTTCTCTACTGAAGGTATCTCCTGTCTCTCCTACAGCTCTCAATGGATCCTGGACTCCGGAGCCACCCATCACATTACTTCTCAGAAATCCTCAGTACATGCACACTGAGTATCTCAAGTTTATCACTGTGGCAAATGTTGATGCTACTCCTGTGTCTGGAGCTGCTAATCTGCAACTTACTCCTACTCTCTCCTTAACATCGGTCCTTCATGTTTCAGGATCTCCCTTCAACCTACTGTCTATTAGTAGGCTTGCTCAAGATCTTGATTGCTGTCTAATCTTTTCTCCTTCTTCTTTTGTCGTGCAGGATCGTCGAACACAGACTATCATTGATAGAGGACGGGTTTCAAACAGGCTTTATCTCCTGGACGTTCTTCCCACTTCACTATCTGCTGTTCCCTCCGTCAACTGACATCGTCGTCTTGACCATGCTCCTCTTCAGATTCTCAAGAAGGCCCTTCCTGATATCTCTTTACAAGAATTTTCTTGTGAGTCATGTATCTTTGGCAAGCAACATCGTATTTCTTTCCCTCTTGCATGTAACCGGAATAGTACTCCGTTTTCTTTAGTTCATTCTGATATCTGGGGTCCTTATAAACTTCCTAGTCTTTTTGGTTATCAGTATTTTATAACATTTATTGATGACTATTCACGTCTCACATAACTTTATCTACTTCATGATCGTACTGAGATAACTTCTGATTTTCGTGTGTTTATTGTTTAAATACGTACGCAATTTTCTACTACCTTACAAACGCTTCGCACTGACAACGCTCGTGAATACACTAGTCGCAGCTTCTCCAATTTATGCACTGACTTTAGGATAATTCATCAAACTTCGTGTGCGTACACACCCCAACAAAACGGTGTGCCCGAGCGGAAGAATCGCCATCTCCTTGATGTCACTCGGTCAATCATGCTTCAAATGAAGGTCCCCGCTGAATATTGAAACTTTGCTATTTCTACTGCTTGCCATCTCATTAATCGTATGCCCTCTTCCGTGCTTAACTTTGCTTCTCCATTCAGTCTCCTATTTCCTTCCAAGTCCCCATTTTCTCTCACGCCTCGAACATTTAGATGTGCCTGTTATGTTCACTCTCTCAGACCACAAAGTGACAAACTTGCCGCCCGCGCCACCAAATGTATATTTGTTGGCTACTCTCGTACCCAAAAGGGGTATGTTTGCTACTCTCCCACAGTCAACAAGGTGCTCGTCTCCGCGGATATTACCTTTACTGAAGATGAAAGCTTCTTCTCTCACACCTCCAATCTACCACCTCAGTCCACTATTCCTCGTCCGGCTGTTCCCGTTACATCTCTGCCTCCTACATCTTCCGCTCCTCCAGTACCAACTTCACCACCTCTCCCTCCACCTCTCCGTGTCTACACTCGACGCTCGTCCAGGATTGCAGCCCGACAGCAGCCCCCTACTACTTATGATCTTCTGCGCGTTGATGATCAAGCACCACCCTCTACGGTTCATCCCATGGGAAACTATATATCCCTCCATCGCCTCTCTCCACCTCTTCACACTTTTGCCCTCTCTCTCTCCACTATTTCCATTCCTAACTCTTTGCAGGATGTTCTACAACATCCGGGCTGGCGTGCGGCCATGGACGACGAGATGACCGCTCTCTGGGCTAACCGGACTTGGGACCTTGTTCCTCTCCCTCCCGATCAGTCTTGTGTTAGCTGCAAGTGGGTCTTTACAATTAAACATGCTCTTGATGGAACAGTTGATCGTCTCAAAGCCCGTCTAGTGGCCGGAGGCTTCACTCAGCAACATGATCTCGATTATGATGAAACGTTCTTTCCGGTGGCAAAACTAAGTACTGTACGGGTTCTGATCTCTCTTTCCGTGCACCGCCAATGGCCCCTCCATCAATTGGATATCAAAAATGCCTTTCTCAATGACGATCTCCAAGAGACTGTGTATATGCACTAGCCACCTGGGTTTGAGGCTACGAGGGAGTCTTGTGTATATCATCTCCGGAAGTCTATATATGGTCTCAAACAATCCCCTCGCGCTTGGTTTGATAAGTTCAGTAAGGTGGTTCGCGAGATGAGATTCACTCGAAGTTCTGCTGATTTCTCTCTTTTTACTCGTCATCATGCAACAAGGATAGTTCTTCTTCTTATCTATATTGATGACATTCTGATTACGGGAAACGACATCATCGGGATCCAAAAAATCAAACAACATCTGAACTCCGTCTTTCAGACAAAAGATCTGGGTAATCTGCGATACTTACTTGGACTTGAGGTTGCAAGGAGACCCGATGGACTAGTCTTATCTCAACGGAAATATTGCATAGATCTTCTACAAAGTGCGGGCTACTCGGGATCCAAACCTACAGATACTCTGATGGATATGAATCATCAGCCGTCGAATCATGACTTTGAGAATGACTCTGTTCTGACCAATCCAGAGTACTATCGACGCTTGGTGGGGAAACTAATCTACCTCACAGTTACGCGGCCTGATATCTCATTCGCTGTTGGAGTTGTAAGCTGATTCATGCATACTCCTCAGAGTTCTCATCTCCGAGCCGTCGAGCGGATCCTCAGATATTTAAAGAAGGCTCCTGGACAAGGACTTGTTTATAAGCCATCGACTTCCTTATCTCTTGTTGCCCACTCTGATGCGGACTACACATGGTCACTTGATGATAGACATTCCACAACTGGTTTTTGCACCTACCTCGGTGGACACCTTATTACCTGGCGCAGCAAGAAACAGACTGTTATTGCTCGCTCATCTGCTAAGGCTGAATATCGTGCAATGGCAGCGGTCGTATCTGAGGTCACCTGGCTAGAGGGCCTCCTCAGCGATATGGGTCTCACACTCTGCTCTCCTGCTACCCTGCTCTATGATAGTCAAGCGGTCATACATATTGTCAAGAATCCAGTATTTCATGAGCGCACAAAGCATATTGAAGTTGACTGTCAGTTCATTCGAGAGAAGGTTCAATCAAAGAAGATTGTATTGGAACATGTCTCGGCCTCCAGTCAAATTGCTGATATCTTCACCAAGGTTCTCTCTCGGACTTTGTACTATCAGTTTTTATCGAAGCTTGGCGCTTATGAATTGTACGCTCCAGCTTGCGAGGGAGTGTTAAAGACAAAAAAAAATTAGCCCATTTGGGAGGCCCATGTGTATTGGCCCATGTATAGCTCCTTTAGTCCCATATTGTAAAAGTAGATATTTCTCGCTCTATCTACCTCTATATAAGTGTATGTATTCCTATTCTTTGAGAAATAATACAATTAAGGGTGATTTTTTCTCTCCGATTTCTCTCTTTCTTCAATTTCCATACTTTTGGCATATATCAAATATTTTTCACAAATTCAGAAATTATTTTGACACAGAAAGTTAGATGCTACATTCAACCATTAATAGTTTGAGTGGTGTTGTGTTTCATTTTGATATGTATAAAACCAAAGGTGCTCTGGAAGAGGGAAGGGTATGGGTAATTTGCATAAGAATACAAGTGACTTGTTAAATGAAAAATTTTGAATAGAATTTTTATATCCTGAATTCTAGTTTGTTATAGGAAATATGAATGCATGAGTTAGAGATGTGAATATGTATGTTAAATACTTGACTATTTGAACGAGCTTTAAGAGCATTTAGCTCTATTGTTTCATAAATGTCTTGACGCATATTAAACAACAACGAACAAACACATAGTGTACTGTGATACGTGCTTGTGAGTTTGAGCGCACAATTTGTTTATGGAGGACTGCCCCGTGAGGGATTGCGACGTCCTTTGTTGGATCCCGTCGAGGTGGCTGCGGCAGAGAGGAAGGAGGAGGTCCGGTCGACGCTAGCACAGGAAGAAGAGAAGAGAGATAAAGAGAGAGAGAGAGTTCCTTTAGCCTTTTTCTTCCCCCAAAAGAGAGATCACAAGAGTTCTTGAATAAAGGGTCCTCCCACCTAGGCCTTAGACAAGTGGGGAAAATAAAAGTTAGAGTCACCATTAAAGCAAGTCATCATTCCCCTCATTTGGGCTTAAGACACATGGGATAAGACAAGACAAATTCTACTTCTTGGATGACGTGATCCCCGTCATGTCGCCGTGACCCCCATCATAGTCAAGTTCTTCGTGCGCGTTGTTGTTGCAACGCTGATACGTCCTGCCCCAGTGCGAGTCGATGGTAGCGCGGTTGGTAACATCATCCGCCCCTTCGAGTGGAAACATGTCCTCAAGCTAGGAGGGGAGAGGGACGATAGGGCTTGTTGGGGGCTCTCCAATAAAGGGCTTTAGGTGCGAGACGTGGAAGATGTCGTGGATGTGGATGCTGGGCGGAAGTTGGAGTTGGTAAGCGACATCGCCGATGCGTCGAAGAATCCGAAAGGGCCATGAAAACGGGGACCCAATTTGGCGGAGCGCGTCGGGAGGGATGGGGTGGGGGGTGGATAGAAACTTGGTGATAAGGTTAGTTTTTAAGCCAAACCCAATCCCTAATGCTGAAGGCGAGGTCGCGATACCCGCGGTTGTAACAAGTCTTCATGCGATGTTGGGCTTGAATGAGACGTGCGCGCGCGAGAGCAAGGAGTTGCTCCCTGTCCATAAGCTGATTAAGCTCTTGTTTTAGGGCGGATAGGGAGGCTGGCCTTTAATCATAAGTGAGAAGGCACGGGGGATTGCGACCGTAGATGAGACGAAATAGAGTCGTTCGTAGTGTTGTATGATACGAGGTGTTGTAGCAGTATTTGATCCATGGAAGCCATGCAGCCCAACTCTTCGGGTGATTGCCGACGAGACAACAAAGGTACATTTCGACCGTGCAGTTGACCACCTTGGTTTGCCAGTCCGATTGGGCATGATAGGCTGAAGAGAAGGCTAGTTTAATACCACAAAGACGGAAGAGTTCCGTCCAAAAGATATTAGTAAAGACTTTGTCGCAGTCAGAGACGATTGATTCCGGGAGGCCATGTAGGCGAAAAATCTCTGAAAAGAATGTCCGAGCAACACGTTCGGCGACCAAGGGGCGGCTAAGGGCAAGAAAGTGCGCGCCTTTGGAGAAGCGATCGACAACGACCATTAAGATGAATTTTGCCTTGGGAAGTAGGGAGGCCCTCCACGAAATCCATCGAAACGTCTGCCCAAATTTGAGTGGGTACTGGTAAGGGTTGGAGTAGTCTGTCCGGAAGGAGATGTTTGGATTTATGTAGCTGGCAGACAGTGCAGGCTGTGACGAATTGGTGGACTGAGCGTTGGAGACCATGCCAAAAGAACTCACGACGAAGGCATTGCAAGATTTTCTGAGAGCCTTCGTGAGACTGACTGTGGGTTTCTTCCAAGAGCCGCAAAATTAGCGGCGAAGTGGCATCGAGGTAGATGCGATCTTTGTAGATGAAAAAACCGGAGGAGGCGGACCAAGCTAGTGCCATGACCCCATTTATGATGTGCTGGAGTAGTTTCGCTAGGTTTGGTGAGGATCGAATTTCGCAGTGGACATCCTCGAGGAAGGCAGAGTGCGGCTGGGAAACGACGAAGAGAGATGTCGTTGAATGTTAGGACTCGTCCGATGCAAGGCGGCGGGATAAGGCGTCGGCTGTCGGCCGCGCAATTACGGTAGACGACCTTGTGTTCCACCCGAAAGTCAAAGCCCAGAAGCTTGGAGACCCATCGTTGTTGAGGGACGGTAGTCAGGTGTTGCTCGAGCAAATATTTGAGGCTAAAATGATCCGTCCGAAGGACAAAGGCGCAGCCCCATAGATAAGGCCGCCAATGTTGAATGACCTTGGCGAGGCCGATAAGCTCTTGTTTGTATGCTGACAGATTTTGGCGGCGTTGAGGCGTGGACCGGCTAAAATATGCGATGGGATGTCCATTTTGTTGCAAAACCACTTCGGATACGAGTGCAGATGTGTCACATTCAATGAGGAACTTTTTGGTGATGTCCGGTAAAAGTTGAATCACTGGGGAGTTTTGGAGCGCCCGTTGGAGGTCGTGGAAGGTGGCGGTTGCCGTGTCGGTCCACGAGAAGCTGTTTTTGTGGAGCAGGTTCTGTGCGATGATGCTATATCCACGGATGAAGCACCAGTAATAACTCGTGAGGCTCAAGAAGGCGCGCAAGTCACGGACCGTGCGCGGTATTGACCATGAAGCAACACCATCTAACTTGTTAGGATCTGCCAAAACTCTGAGGGAGTGGACCACGTGGCCGAGGCAGGCCACACTTTGTTTGCCGAAGACACATTTGGAGTTCTTGAGGTGGAGGCGATGTTGGCGCAGCGGCTCAAAGACCGTGCGGATATGGCGTAAGTAGGCGTCCCAAGAGGTGTTGTAAATCAAAATATCGTCAAAAAAACTAGCACAAACATACGAAGTAGTGGTTGGAACACTTCGTTCATCAACGCTTGGAAGGTGGACTTGGCGTTGGTGTGCCTGAATGGTAGCACCAAAAATTTGAAGTGGCCGTGATGCATGCAAAAAGCCGTTTTTCGACAATCTTGCGGGATCATCCACACCTAATGATAACTAGAGTAGAGGTCCAATTTGGAGAAGTACATGAACAATTCATCGAGTAGCTCTTCGACCATCACAGTTCAAGCACAACCCCTTAGCGCAGTGGTCTTTTATTTCAGACACAGAGCCGACGACGATATGGTGGATGGCTGCCTACATAAGGCTTGGGTGGGAGCGGGCTCGACTCGATGCCCGGGGGGGGGGATGGTGGGTTTGGGTCCCCGGTCGGTAGCGTTGAATTCTCGACGTCCCAGCAGTGGGCGGTCTAGAAGAAGTCGACATTCACAGACCCAAGCAAGATTCATCACCGTTGTGAGGTTCGGTGGAGCTTGGAATTCGATGTCCAGGCGGAGACGCTCGTGGAGGTTGTCCGTAAATAAAGGAACCAGCTGCTCAAGGCGGACGGTGGGCGCGCGTGCCAAGAGAATTTGGAAGCACTCGAGGCAGTCGTCGAGCGGGCCGGTTTGTCATAGCGCGATGAGGCCCCATAGGGAGTTTTCCCGTAGTGGTGAGCCTAAGCGGACTGTACACGCCGTGACAAAGTCATCCCAGAGTAGGTCATGCCGTTCACGACGTAGTTGGGTGAACCATATTTGGGATGCTCCCATGAGGTGAAACGAGGCGAGACCGAGTTGATCTTCCTTCAGGGTATGTTGGGTGGAGAATTAGAGCTCGCACCGGGTGAGCCATGGAATTGGGTCCTCGTGGCCGTCATAAACGGGGAAGTCCATCTTTGGGTAACACGTGGGAGGGCCGTCAGAGGACGGAGTCGAACTTCCTTCAGGAGTTGGACTCGTAGGAGTATGGAGTGGTGGTGGTGGTCAGTCCGGTGGAACATGCGACCCGAATGGTCTGGTGTCATGCACGTGCGTCCTTAGGCCGGCGAGTTTGGTGCCTTGAAGGTCCAAAGATAGGTTGGAGGATGGGTAGTAGCTGGTTGTCGGCCATGGCCGCGGGTAGAGGAAGAAGTCCGGTGCCGGGGAGGGAGGAGGTACCTCTGATACCACGTTGATATGTGTTCGCGAGTAATGGGTCGATGGAGGACTACGTCCCTCGAGGGAGTATGACGTCCTTTGTTGGATCCCGTCGCAGTGGCTGCGGTAGAGAGGAAGGAGGAGGCTTAGCCGGTGCTAGTACCGGTGAAAGAGAAGAGAGATAGGGATAGAGATAGAGAGAGAGTTCCTTTTAGCCCTTTTCTTCCTCCCAAAAGGGAGATCACAAGAGTTCTTAAATAAAGGGGCTTCCCACCTAGGCCTTAGACAAGTGGGGAAAAGTAAAGCTAGAGTCATCATTAAAGCAAGTCATCATGCTCCCCATTTGGGCTTAATACACATGGATAAGATAATGCATAAAGTCTACTCCTTGGATGACGTGATCCCAGTCATGTCGCCGTGACCCCCATCATAGTCGAGTTTTTTGTGCGCGTTGTTGTTGCGGTGCTGATACGTCTGCCCCAGTGCGAGTCGATGGCGCCCGATTGGTAACATACTGGTCTTGTTTTCTGTTAAGAAATCAAAAACCTATGAGGAAACTCCTCTGTTTATATATATAGAAGAGAGATCACAATATCCCACTCACAATATGAGACTATTCTTGCAAAGAAGAAGTGAACTATAACTATGGGCATTTTCTAAGGAGCTTTAACACTTATCCTCAAGTTGAAACATATATATAATGATCATTCAGTTTGATACATATTGTTAAAGCCACCCGTCACCACACATCTTACCAAACCCCGAGGTGATAGTAAGGGGGGACGGGGGTACATAAACACCAAAGGACCGCCTCTGCAGGCATGTGGGACTAACCCCAACCGCAGGACCGCGGGATAATCCGCCACACGGGGGACCCACCGGGGTCAACAACCAGACCAGGAACGCGGTGGGGAATGCCCAAAGATGCGGTCCCACACAACACGTGTCCTGCTGGATAATATAGTCTCAACACACCCCCGCAGCAGGACAACCTGGCTCTGATACCATGTTAAAGCCACCCGTCACCACACATCTTACCAAACCCCGAGGTGATAGTAAGGGGGGACGGGGGTACATAAACCCAAAGGACCGCCTCTGCAGGCGATGTGGGACTAACCCCAACCGCAGGACCGCGGGGATAATCCGCCACACGGGGACCCACCGGGGTCAACAACCAGACCAGGAACGCGGTGGGGAATGCCCAAAGATGCGGTCCCACACAACACGTGTCCTGCTGGATAATATAGTCTCAACACATATATCAGAGAATGAAGTAGAGTGAGACTTAGTGATGTCAACAGTTTATTTGTTTGAGGTAACGAATAAAATGCATATTTGCCCATTGAAGACTTCCTCTTTATAAAGTGACAGTCCATTTTGATATGCTTGGTTTTTCATGAAATACTCAGTTTTTGATATGTAAATTCTTGCTTTGTTGTCACAATACATGTGTAGAAGAGCTATATGTCTTGCATAGGTCATTTATGAGATTTCTAATCCATTTTAGTTCATATGCTGTTTGTTCCGTATCAAAATATTCTGCCTCAACACTAGTGCTAGAAAGAACTGTTTGTTTCTTAGTTCATCATGTGACCAAATTTCCTCCCATAAACATACAAATGCTTGAAGTAGATTTCATGTCCGCCTCGTCATCCGCATAAATTGCAGCAGTATATGCTTTGACATGATGGCGGCCATTTCTCCTGAACTAGAGGCATTTACTAGGAGAACCATTTATGCATTCTAATTTCTTCCTGATTGCTTCAAGATGACACTCTCTAGGAGTATGCATAAATTGACTGACTTTTCCTACTGCAATTGCAATGACAGGCGTTGTTACCATGAGATGAATGAGTTTATCAACAAGGCTCGTGCAGTTAGTGTCAGGATTGATGATCCCCATAGGCATAAGAGTACAAGTCGGGTTAGCTCCAAGTAAGCCAGTCTCCTTAAGAATATCCATATCATACCTTCTTTGTGATAATGCAAATATGCGATGCCTTTGTTTCCTTTGGCAGCCGCCCAGGGCCGTTTTTCTGTGCTGGTGGGCGCTAAACAAACTCCTTCCAACCTACAGTTGGCTCCATTTTCATAGGCTTAGAGACGATAATCTCTGCCCTTGGGGATGTCACAGTCTGGAGATGGTGAATCACTTATTTTCCCTTGCACCTTCATGTCAATAATTAGAAATAAATGTTCCAAATTGAGGATCAGCTTGCTGTATGACAATTTTGAAGACGTTGCCTTTTTCCTAAAAGCTGAATCAGACAGAAACATAGCCTCCATCAAAATCACATGCATTCTATCAATTCTCTTCTATAACGTATGGAAGGCACGTAACAATCATATCCATGGCAAAAATTTCATGCAATCGTCTGCTATTATTATGCACTCTATTTCTTCGACAGATTCATTGCATGAGAACTGGAGGGCCGAATGTAACCTGCCATCGATCTGGACCTCCCCACCCCAGGGATGGATAAAAGTGAACTTTGATGGTGCCTTAAAGAGAACGGCATTGTGGGCCTTGGCTGCCTTGTTCGGGACTGTCATGGGCAACTCCTCGCGGCCCAAGGGATCATGCTTGGTAGCCGATCGGTTAACACGACGGAGATGAAAAGTGCACTTTTGGGCCTTTATACAGCAAGTGTTTTCTTCCCAATACGTGCTAGAGTTATTCCTGAAGGTGATTCTTTGGAGACTTTCAATCACCTAAAACAAATCCTTGGAGGCCTCTATTCGGGAAGCACAGAATCTAGAATTGCAAACCTGCTAAAGGACGCCCCACAAGTACAATTTTCTCTCGTTCAAAAATGTGCGAACAAAGCCACAGATTGCATAGAGAAAATGGACTACAATGAAAACCTTTTGTGGGAAAGGGGAATGCCCCTGTCCCAAATCATTTCTCGTCTAATCTCTTTAGATCTCTCTGCCATGATGTAGTTTTCTCTTATTTATAGCAAGGATTGGAAATAATATATTTATGGGACAATATATTATAATATATTGTAAGCCATATATGCATTGTCTAATTGACAATAACAATATATTGTATTGTTATTTTGACAATAACAATATATTGTAAATTAAATTTTTTTTAAAAAATATATAATATATATAACAAAAATACAAAAAAAAATTATGAGCTACAGCCTAAAGGTGCAGTCGCACCTATCAATCAGTTTTTCAATTCATTTACAACCGCTTGATTTGATTACAGACGCACCTCTCAATCTTTCGTATTAGAATCATTAGATGAATCTCAGCCACATGATCATGGGAGATTGAACGGAGCTCGATATTTTTCATCCGTAAGCCCTTATTTTCCCTCTTCTTCGCTCGCATCGCTTCGCATCGAAGGAGCCTCTTCTGCGGTTCTGCCCTAGCAACAAAATCAACTCTTCTGCACAGGTGACACAATTAAAAATGAGTTTACATGGGGACAAGGGTTCCACCTTCTTCGAAGGTCATATATCGCATGTTCTTTGGCAATGCTCCCATATGTCCATAATCAAAAATGTGGAAATGCACTAGTGGTTTGGAGCGCAAATGAGATGTCATCAAAAATGGCTACAACAATTGATGACACACATCAAGACAAAACATCCAAACTTCTGGATATATTCGAGGCGCATTCCATTGAAACCCCATTGGTTGGTCAAACGATCTCGAATACATTATTGATAGCAAATCAACCAACATCTACAAATGGCTTGATTGGGTTATCATGGATGAATTTGAAACTTTTGAAAAAATACAATATATTGTATTTGCATTTCTAGCATTTACAATACAATATTGTATTGCTAGCATTGCAATATCAATATATTGTATTTTTAGCATTACAATATCAATATATTATATTGTTTATTCTCAAAATTACAATACAATATCAGATAGTATTGTTCCAATCCCTGATTTATAGTCTTTATTATATAACATAGCCCAAGGACGCAACTTTCAAGGAACCATGCAGATTTCAAATGGGTTCTGCAGTGAATGGGGTGGAGATGGGGCACTGGTATGGGAAATGGAATTATGTGTTGGACGGTCATTTTTTCTGGGCCGACACAGGTGTTGGATGGTTGGACTGGGGGTCGGACGGACATTTTTACTGGGCATACAGAAAAGTTTCCATTCTAGCAGTAGTTTTGTCTCGGAAATGGAATTATGTGGTCTTTGGAGTTGAGTTATGAAGGCCGGGAGGGATTTTGGGCATTGGGACGATAATCGGCAGCGGGAATAGAGTCACGGCTACTTAGAAATGAATATGAAGTTCTCCCACCTTAGTCTATTATCAACAGGTCACGGCTAGGTATTTCCCTGGTGTGGAGGGACTAGGTGAGTAAGGCAGTGAGTGGGAGGAATGGCTGAATTTTAGTTTAGCAAAGAAATTTTTCCTGGTTTGGAGAGGGAGAGTGATGGTAATGCACGGCTATGTTTGAATTGGTGGGATAGAGTTTGGAATGGGTGGGGAGAACAGGGAATGGGCAGTTGATGGGTAGTTATGTTAGTGGAGGGTGGTAGTTAGTGGTGGTTGGGGTGGTTATGAGGTAATTTGGAAATGGGAAAAGATTGTTATGCGAGTAATTTAGTGGCGGGAGGGTTAATGATGGTTATGAGTAGTGAGCAGGTGGTTATGGGGTAGTTATGGAAGATGACGTTGGCTTCAGCACCAAGAATCCATTGAATCCACCAAAATTTCTGTCCAAAATCCGTGATCCCTGAAAATTAGCCCATAGGCCTTATTAATAGACTTAGAACCTACTACAAATGACAAAAATTACCCAGAACATAAATCCACTAATTTTACAAAATAAAAATTAATAAAATACATAAAATGCATAAAATTATGCTGTCATTGACTCATTGCTCTAAACGTGACTACCACTCGGATCGTCTGTTCAACAATCATATCTTTTGCCTTCTGCGTATGTAGACTTGTGCGGGCTCCGGTAAATGTCGACCCGCCTTCGAGCAATGATCCCCATTAGTTAGTATATCAATTTCTTATGCATGATGTGAAGTATACTGCCATTTATTGTCTCCATTACATGCTGTGCTAAAACTACTGTTACCGAACATGTGGACATCAAAACGGCATTTTCCCCTTCATAATTAAGCACCAGTCCTGGTATTATGAGACTTTCAGCTAAACATGTATTGTTTTATTTCTGATTTTATTTATGCTGTATTTCAAGTACCTTGCATGGGAACATTGAGTGGCCCTTGAGATTCCTTTTTGTTCACTCTTGTTCCTTGTCTGATACATTAAACTCGACCTTATTCTACTGATGATAACCAGAGCTGGGAAAAAACCGTGGACTGCTATAGCCCTGGGCAGGGGTTGATGCCAGCTAGTTTTAAAGTTAGAACAGTTCCTTTGGATGGAAGCAATGAAGCATTTGAGGAAGTTTTGACCCTGATTTTGGTGAATCGGCTATTGGGCGTGTAGCACCAGTTGATTCAGGCGAGTCTATATTAAGGGATTGTATTGGATTGTTTTGCACTACATTTTTGGTTTTATTTAAATACGATTGCATTTCTTGAAATTTTATGGCTCCTACTCCTTGTTGGCAGGATTATGGTGGATTATTTTGCTAAGAGCCTACGGAAAGATCACGGGTGATTATGCACTACAGGAGAGGGTTGATGTACAACTTGGAATAAGACTAATATTAAATTTATGTTTGACTGATGGGTTTGATATGTTTCCTTCTCTTCTAGTAACAGATGGCTCTTGCATGATAGATCGTCGCATGGGCATCCATGGCCACCCACTTGAGATTCAAGTATGATCTCAGGTTCTGGAAGTTTGAAATTTAGATTCCTCATCTGCTGTCAATGATTAATTATGTTGGCATAATTTTGAAATTTCATTCTTTTTGGATTCCATTATTCCGTGTTAAGAAGACATACTCTATAAAATAGGGTGATCTATGTTGCATTCTGTATTAATCTAGTATTTGACACACGATAGATTGTGCGCCGACACTCTAGTATGCAATCTTAAGTGGCATGTCAAATGATTCCAAATAATGTAGCGATTATGCAAATGCAAAAATAGTCCGCTTTAAATAGGTGATAAGTAGTTAATTAAAATAAGACCAGTTTAGATTCACATTCGATTGCATAATTAGATTAGAATTATAAGTACTAATTCATATATAATTGGAGTGCAAATACTTTTAAGCACACAATAAATAAGAATCATAAGTACTAATTCATATATAATTGGAGTGCAAATACTTTTAAGCACACAATAAATAAGCCCCGAACTTCATATGGATTCACGAAATAAAATAAACATATAATATTGCATCCAACGAAATATAGTCAAAGTATACAATGATAAAAAACAAGAACACCAAACCATGAGTTGCACGTATAGGCGTGGGCGAAATCCGACAATGGAGGAGATTCTAGGGTAATGGAAAGGTGATTGGCTGCTAGATCAGGGGAATTGTAGGTGACTGGGGTTGGGCATGACTGAAACCAGCACTCGCTGGCAGGGTCAGGAACCCAAACATGGGCTAGAATCATTGAGGAGTGGTTGGAGGCAATTTTTCAAGGAAACATCTGGTTGTGCGGCTGGTGGGAAGGTAGGAATTTAGAGTGGGGTATTGTTTAAGGTAGGAAGAGTGAGGGTAATTTACTTCGGGGCTGGAATGCAAGGGAAACAAAGGGATTTGGTCGACGGGTGAGAGAACTTGGTACTGCGACGACGGGAGAGGCATACTTGGGAGTGGGATTTGGGATCAGAGAGGAGCACGCAAAGGAAGAATTACTCGGGAGAGGGAACGATTATGAGTGGTTTCCGATGAGAGTAAGTACATATTTGAGAAAAAAATGATGGGGAGCGGGGGAATAGAAACTGTAGGTGAAATAATGAGAAATTGAGGGAAACTGAAAACCCATGGAATCACACCAAGGGGGGCCTCTCAGAGTCGTACTGGGAGGAAGAGAAATAATATTGGAATTATAATCCAATATTTTGATCCCTTAAACAGTAGCTTGTGCGCCTATATATAGAGGAATAACTACTAGGGCGCCTGAATCAGATGATTCATAATGTCCAAGCAGATCGGGTGTCAAATACAACTTATAATACAAAAGTAAATATACCAAACAAACTTGAAGCAAGCATCCGAATGCATCCATATTCTCAGATCACCGGGACGGACAACAAATCATTGCCACATGTAGGAATAAATGTGTGCGGGTCGTTGATTTTCATCAACCCCCCTTGAAATTATTCATCTCCGGTTATTGATGATGGTCATACTCTCGAGGAAGTGTAGGGGCGAGTCGCTCATGCCCTGCTAGGGTGGCCTAAGTATCATCTAAGGTGAGGAGGCTGCTACAACGAATGTATCTTAGTGTATCTCGCTTCTCCGTGGCTATGAAGTTTCTGGAAACAATTTGAGATATGTCTCCTGCTATCACCGGTATCCTTGAGCCAAGTGTATCTTCGTGTGACATTTGACTGGTGGTACTGTCGATAGTGCGAGGTGACCCTCATGATGTGACTCAACACCTCATCAGGTAGACTTGGGTGAAAGGGGAGAAGGTAAGAAGGACTACGACTTATGCGTGTGTGTGGAGAAAATATCTGCTTACATGCACTTTTTGTAATAAAGAGTCATGTCCTCTACATTGAATACCCGGTTTATCCTATATTTTGAGGGATGTCAATCTCATATGAATTTTTCCCGATCCTTCGTATGACTGTATAGGGGCCCATTCATTGTGTACTTAATTTCCTTGTTGTTCCCCAAGGGAACCTCTCATATCGTATGCAAATTATTATTTGTTGTTCATCAAAAATTTGCTCTCCTGTGCTTATCTTCCTAGGCCTTATAGTAATCATTACATTTGTAACATCTTTTGGTGTGCTCTCCTGTAGACCGTTGTAGTTCCAAGCTCAATCCAGTCCCAACATCATATAGGTAGTTGGAGCGCTGATTTTAGGGAGGCTTACCTTAGATTTGTACTATGAGTTGTGTCCCTAAAGATCGCCTTACTGTTTCGTGAACCCCGCCACTTGGTTTGCACACCCTAGACGGAAGAATTATGTTTCCCTATTCTTTCAAGGAGCATTTAATCCTCTTTATCCGTGTGTGATCAAACATAGCAACAATACCCAAAATCATCTGTCTTAAGTTATTAGCAGCAAATCTGAAATCGATATTTGCAAACTGCTGACTCATTCTATTATAAACACGGATACATTTTAGAATGATTTTCAACACGAATACTTCAAAACATTTCAATAATCAAATTAACATGCACATTGTATGAATTACATAGACATAATTAAGAGTGGAAAACCCTAAGAGAAGAGAAGAAATCTAGAGAGATAAAAATAAACATAAAGATCTTTTCTCATCGATCTCTTTCTTCCTTGAATTTTCTCTTACATTGTTGTTTTCGGCCTTAATGTAACTCCAAACGACTTTCTCATAGAACAAAAAAATGTTCTTTCAGTGTCGCGATCCCAAATATATAATTTTCGCAAAAAACCGTGGCACACGCCCTTGGCACATGCCCGTGTGCCTAGGCCATGTGTCCAAAAAGTCGCATCGCTTCATTCTGCACTTCTAAAACTGTTAAAACTGCCGAAATAACCGCAGTTGCCCTAGGCACATGCCCATGTTCTGTTGCCCATGTGAATTTTCGTCCTTCAACAAAGTTGTAGCCCTTTTTGTCAGCATTCCAACAACGCTTGAATTGCATCATTACGAGTTTGGTAGCCCATTCTATGGCCAAAATGGTGAAACAAGTCTTATTTTGTCAATTTCCGATAAGATGAGTGTAATAACATATGAAATGTATAAAAGAATATAAGATGAGTGTATTACCTAATGAAAATGATATTAAATAATAGTATAATTTAACACTCATCACATACCCCCACACTTAAGTCTTTGCTGTTCAAGAACAAAAGAGAATATAAATAAAGATAGATAGTATAGTATGTAAACATTATCTTGCTCAGACCTAAGTATGTGTCTTACCCTTCAAGTTAAAATGAAAGCAAATATTAAGTAAAAATCGAATCCTAAGAATAATGCTTGCTTTCTGAGAAAATCAAATGAAAATAGATAAATTTTAAAAGCTTCTCTAGTCAAATAATTTCTAACAACAATGCATCGAGTCACTTCATCCATCTTAGTTTGAATTATTTAAAATTCATTAATGTCATGAATACATACAAGTACCATATACTTAGTTTTCTACACCTTCTTTACTTGATGAAAACTTGAATCCCTATCAAGGATCACATGTCTTGCCTTAGGTTGTAGCGTGGTGTTACAAACACATATTGGGAGCAAACTTACCATCGTCGCGTGCACTCGTCGGTGGTCTAATTATTCGCTATTTTCAGTACAATGTTATTATCTTGGTGGCTATGTATTTCCATCCATTTTAAGTTAATGTTTTTATTTGCCAAACCGGCTAATGCCGGTCCCAATCCTGGATGTAAAATAGTGAGGGTTGTGTTAGGTTGACAACCGGTATAAATTTTAGTCACCCTTATGAATATGGATCATTTGAGAAATTGTGCACAAACTAGGTTGTTCTCCCTAAAGAACGCATCACATGGTCCGAATGTGGCGTCTTGACAAGGACCGCTGCATCTCCAGGACTTGGGTGTAGTGTTAAATATGCAAAAGTTCTCGTCGTATGGTCTGAATGAGGCGTCTTGACAAAGACCGCTGCACCTCTAAGAAGACTTGAGTGTAATGCTAAATTGGCAAAAGTGCTCACATATTAGACGTCCTAGGGAAGTATGTCGTAGGAATTGTGACCACCTTAAGTTTAGAAGTTGGAATATAGGTACATTAACAAAAAAAGTGATGAAAGTAGTGAATACGATGATTTGGAGAAAGATAAATATTTTATGCCTGCAAGAGACTGAATGAGTGGGGTGAGGAGCTAGATTTTTAGATAAATCAGGTTTTAGATTATAGTATACATGAAAAAAATAAAACAAGCAGTTGAGTATGTATTATTGTGGATACTATTTGGATAAATGCAGTTGTTGGGGTAAGTAGAAAAAGTGATAGAATATTAGCTGTTAAATTAGTCATAAGAAAGTAAACTATTAATGTAATCAATGCTTACACACCACAAGTAGGATTAAGTGAAGCTTATAAAATATAATTTTGGGAAAACTTAGATGATTTAGTAAGAGAAGTTTTACAAAGAAAGTTTTCATAGTGTTAGAGAAGCCTATTTAATCTAGGCCCATTATGTATTTTTTTTGTTATTCTCTCTACTCTTTAGTCCCACATCATGTATATGACCTTCCTCTCTCTTTCTCTCATCTATATATTTGTACTCATTTTTTGTATTTTAGACAAGTGAACATATATACAAGGTTGACTTTTCCCTTCTCTACATGGTATAAGAGCCAGCGGTTCTCCTTGGGCAGATTCCCTCTTCTTAACCGCCTATCCCGCGTGGTCCTCTTCCCTGCCTGCGGCCTGCTGCAGACTGCTCTTCTGTCCGCTGCCTGCTCTTGCCGCTCGGTCTCCTGCCTATCTCACTTGTCCGCTCTGCTTCTCTTCTTCCGCTTCTTCTTCTTCTTCTCCGTGGTTCCACCCCTACCCTCAGGCTTCTTATAGCCTTCCCTCTCTATCCCGTGGGGTCCACCTCTCCCTATTGCTCCTGATTCAGACCTCTTCGATCTCCTCCAGACCGCACTCTCTTCTCGCGGTCTCTTCTCGCGGCCTGCTCCTCTCGCGGCCTGCTCCTCTCGCGGCATGCTCTTCTCGCGACCTGCTCCCCTTAGCGCTTCTACTAGTCCAGACCGCGATCTCTTCTCGCGGCCTGCTCCTGCTCGCCTCTAGCGGCCTCTGGCGGACTGCTCCAGCTTGCTGCGGCCTGTTTCTACTCGCCACCTTTTGCGTGGTCTTACTCGCGGACTCTTCTTGTCCGCCGTGTTCTGCTATCCGCTGCCTTGTCGCGGTCTCTTCTCGCGGCCTGCTCTTCTCGCGGCCTGCTCTTCTCGCGGCCTGCTCCTCTCGCGACCTGCTCTTCTCGCGGCCTGCTCTTCTCGCGGCCTGCTCCCCTTAGCACTTCTACTAGTCCAGACCGCGATCTCTTCTCGCGACCTGCTCCTGCTCGCCTCTAGCGGCCTCTGGCGGACTGCTCTAGCTCGCTGCGGCCTGTTTCTACTCGCCACCTTCTGCCTTGTCTTCACATCGTGACCAGACGGTCTCAGCTCTAGTCGCGCGGTCTCCTCGGTTGCCGGTCTGTTCTCCTAGCCGCAACTCTTCTTCATGACCTCTTCTGCTGATTCTATCGGAACGGCAGTTCCTCCTGCAGACCGCCCGACCACTATTTTGGATGTGCGAGATGAGCTCCGTATTACTACTATATCTCTGACCGGCAAGAAGAATTTTGCGGAATGGGCGCACTCTGTTTGCCGGATTCTGCAATCCAAGGGGTTTCTTCATCACTTGATCCAGGTTGTTACCGGTACTCCTACTGACAATTGGTTACGCAATGATGGTCGTGTGCAGACATGGATCCTTAATTCCCTTGATGACGAGTCTTATCGCCTGGCCATGTACCACGAGACGGCCAAGGGCATGTGGGACGAGCTCCATACCTTTACTCCGGCAAGGATAGTCTCCTCCATTTGTACGACATTATCACTGCTCTCCAGGCCTTTGATAGCGGTGACGCGACCGATCTGACCTCTTTTGTTGCCCAGGCTCGGTCTCTGGTCGAAGCTTAGATCCAACATCAGCCTCCTACTGTGTACCTTGCTGCCCAACGTACCCAAAAGGAAGCTGTGGGTATAGTCATGATGATGGCTCGGGTACCCCGTCACCTTCACAGTGTACGGGCTCACATCCTCTTCTCTTCTGTTACCCCGTCCTTCTTGGATGCGTGCTCTATGATTCTAAAAGTCTCCCCGCCTCCGGATGTGTCTGGACCTCCTTTTCCGGCCCATGTCCAGCAGGCCCCTGCTCCTTTATTGCCTCTTCCGTCTTCAGCTCGTGGAGGCCGCTCTGATTCTCGGCGACGTGGTCGGGGTGGACGGCTTTGGCTTAAGTGCTCGTTCTGCGGCGAAGACAGACATCTTGAAGCCACGTGCTATCGCAAGCATGGTCGCCCTCCTCGTCCGCAGGCATCTGCTGCTGCCACCGACCCCTCTCCCACTCGTACTGACCTTGACGAGGTTCGTCTTCAGCTCCAACATCTTCATGGACTGCTCAGCCGCCCGCCAGCCTCGGTTGCCTCCGCTGCCTCCATCTCCAATGAAGGTATCACATGCCTCTCCTCTGGCCCGCGATGGATCCTCGATTCTGGTGCCACTCATCACATCACCTTTGTTCGACCGCCTCAGTACTTGTCTTCACCTCACCAGAAGTACATTACTGTGGCCAATGAGGCATCTGTCCCTGTCTCTGGATGTGCTGATATTCCTCTCGCCTCCTCTCTTCTCCTGCGCTCGGCTCTTCACGTTCCGGGCTCTTCTTTCAATTTACTTTCTGTTGGTTGCCTTACTACTGATTTAAATTGCTCAGGGACCTTTACTTCCTCTTCTTTTCTGATACAGGATCAGCAGACGCGGACTATCATTGGTAAGGGGCGGCTGCAGAACGGTCTCTACCTTCTTGATGACTCTCCTACTCTCCTCGCATCTGTCTCCTCCTCTGATTGACATCGACGTCTTGGTCATGCTCCTCTCCCAGTCCTCCAGAAGGCTCTCCCGGATATGTCTCTTCCTGCTTTTCAGTGTGAAACATGTATTTTTGCCAAACAACCACGTTCATCTTTTCCTTCTCATTGTACTCGGAGCTCCGTTCCTTTTGTTTTGTACACTCCGATATATGAGGTCCGTACAAGATTACTAATATTTCCGGCTACCGTTACTTTCTTACATTTATTGATGATTACTCTCGCATGACATGGTTGTATCTCCTTTGCGATCGTTCTGAGCTTTCCCGCGTCTTCAGGGCCTTCATTCTTGAGACTCACACTCACTTCTCTGCGCCCATTCACACTATTCGTACTGACAATGCGCGCGAGTACACTGATGACGATTCTTGCGCTCGGCGACGTCATTCTGTTGTGGAGTATACGCACACGATGTTTGGTGAATAATGTCAAACTCAGAGCAGAGGGTAAGAATCATAAGTACTAATTCATATATAATTGGAGTGCAAATACTTTTAAGCACACAATAAATAAGCCCCAAACTTCATATGGATTCACGAAATAAAATAAACATATAATATTGCATCCAACAAAATATAGTCAAAGTATACAATGATAAAAAACAAGAATACCAAACCATGAGTTGCACGTATAGGCGTGGGCGAAATCCGACAATGGAGGAGATTCTAGGGTAATGGAAAGGTGATTGGCTGCTAGATCAGGGGAATTGTAGGTGATTGGGGTTGGGCATGACTGAAACCAGCACTCGCTGGCAGGGTCAGGAACCCAAACATGGGCTAGAATCATTGAGGAGTGGTTGGAGGCAATTTTTCAAGGAAACATCTGGTTGTGCGGCTAGTGGGAAGGTAGGAATTTAGAGTGGGGTATTGTTTAAGGTAGGAAGAGTGAGGGTAATTTACTTCGGGGCTGGAATGCAAGGGAAACAAAGGGATTTGGTCGACGGGTGAGAGAACTTGGTACTGCGACGACGGGAGAGGCATACTTGGGAGTGGGATTTGGGATCAGAGAGGAGCACGCCAAGGAAGAATTACTCAGGAGAGGGAACGATTATGAGTGGTTTCCGATGAGAGTAAGTACATATTTGAGAAAAAAATGAGGGGGAGCGGGGGAATAGAAACTGTAGGTGAAATAATGAGAAATTGAGGGAAACTGAAAACCCATGGAATCACACCAAGGGGGGCCTCTCGGAGTCGTACTGGGAGGAAGAGAAATAATATTGGAATTATAATCCAATATTTTGATCCCTTAAACAGTAGCTTGTGCGCCTATATATAGAGGAATAACTACTAGTGCGCCTGAATCAGATGATTCATAATGTCCAAGCAGATCGGGTGTCAAATACAACTTATAATACAAAAGTAAATATACCAAACAAACTTGAAGCAAGCATCCGAATGCATCCATATTCTCAGATCACCGGGACGGACAACAAATCATTGCCACATGTAGGAATAAATGTGTGCGGGTCGTTGATTTTCATCAACCCCCCTTGAAATTATTCATCTCCGGTTATTGATGATGATCATACTCTCGAGGAAGTGTAGGGGCGAGTCGCTCATGCCCTGCTAGGGTGGCCTAAATATCATCTAAGGTGAGGAGGCCGCTACAACGAACGAGATATCTTAGTGTATCTCGCTTCTCCGTGGCTGTGAAGTTTCTGGAAACAATTTGAGATATGTCCCCTGCTATCACCGGTATCCTCGAGCCAAGTGTATCTTCGTCTGACATTTGACTGGTGGTACTGTCGATAGTGCGAGGTGACCCTCATGATGTGAGTCAACACCTCATCAGGTAGACTTGGGTGAAAGGGGAGAAGGTAAGAAGGACTACGACTTATGCGTGTGTGTGGAGAAAATATCTGCTTACATGAACTTTTTGTAATAAAGAGTCATGTCCTCTATATTGAATACCCGGTTTATCCTATATTTGAGGGATGTCAATCTCATATGCATTTTTCCCGATCCTTCGTATGACTGTATAGGGGCCCATTCATTGTGTACTTAATTTCCTTGTTGTTCCCCAAGGGAACCTCTCATATCGTATGCAAATTATTATTTGTTGTTCATCAAAAATTTGCTCTCTTGTGCTTATCTTCCTAGGCCTTATAGTAATCATTACATTTGTAACATCTTTTGGTGTGCTCTCCTGTGGACCGTTGTAGTTCCAAGCTCAATCCAGTCCCAACATCATATAGGTAGTTGGAGCGCTGATTTTAGGGAGGCTTACCTTAGATTTGTACTATGAGTTGTGTCCCTAAAGATCGCCTTACTGTTTCGTGAACCCCGCCACTTGGTTTGCACACCCTAGACGGAAGAATTATGTTTCCCTATTCTTTCAAGGAGCATTTAATCCTCTTTATCCGTGTGTGATCAAACATAGCAACAATACCCAAAATCATCTGTCTTAAGTTATTAGCAGCAAATATGAAATCGATATTTGCAAACTGCTGACTCATTCTATTATAAACACGGATACATTTTAGAATGATTTTCAACACGAATACTTCAAAATATTTCAATAATCAAATTAACATGCACATTGTATGAATTACATCGACATAATTAAGAGGGGAAAACCCTAAGAGAAGAGAAGAAATCTAGAGAGATAAAAATAAACATAAAGATCTTTTCTCATCAATCTCTTTCTTCCTTGAATTTTCTCTTACATTGTTGTTTTCGGCCTTAATATAACTCCAAACGACTTTCTCATAGAACAAAAAAATGTTCTTTCAGTGTCGCGATCCCAAATATATAATTTTCGCAAAAAACCGTGGCACACGCCCTTGGCACATGCCCGTGTGCCTAGGCCATGTGTCCAAAAAGTCGCATCGCTTCATTCTGCACTTCTAAAACTGTTAAAACTGCCGAAATAACCGCAGTTGCCCTAGGCACATGCCCATGTTCTGTTGCCCATGTGAATTTTCGTCCTTCAACAAAGTTGTAGCCCTTTTTGTCAGCATTCCAACAACGCTTGAATTGCATCATTACGAGTTTGGTAGCCCATTCTATGGCCAAAATGGTGAAACAAGTCTTATTTTGTCAATTTCCGATAAGATGAGTGTAATAACATATGAAATGTATAAAAGAATATAAGATGAGTGTATTACCTCATGAAAATGATATTAAGTAATAGTATAATTTAACACTCATCACATACCCCCACACTTAAGTCTTTGCTGTTCAAGAACAAAAGAGAATATAAATAAAGATAGATAGTATAGTATGTAAACATTATCTTGCTCAGACCTAAGTATGTGTCTTACCCTTCAAGTTAAAATGAAAGCAAATATTAAGTAAAAATCGAATCCTAAGAATAATGCTTGCTTTCTGAGAAAATCAAATGAAAATAGATAAATTTTAAAAGCTTCTCTAGTCAAATAATTTCTAACAACAATGCATCGAGTCACTTCATCCATCTTAGTTTGAATTATTTAAAATTCATTAATGTCATGAATACATACAAGTACCATATACTTAGTTTTCTACACCTTCTTTACTTGATGAAAACTTGAATCCCTATCAAGGATCACATGTCTTGCCTTAGGTTGTAGCGTGGTGTTACAAACACATATTGGGAGCAAACTTACCATCGTCGCGTGCACTCGTCGGTGGTCTAATTATTCGCTATTTTCAGTACAATGTTATTATCTTGGTGGCTATGTATTTCCATCCATTTTAAGTTAATGTTTTTATTTGCCAAACCGGCTAATGCCGGTCCCAATCCTGGATGAAAATAGTGAGGGTTGTGTTAGGTTGACAACCAGTATAAATTTTAGTCACCCTTATGAATATGGATCATTTGAGAAATTGTGCACAAACTAGGTTGTTCTCCCTAAAGAACGCATCACATGGTCCGAATGTGGCGTCTTGACAAGGACCGCTGCATCTCCAGGACTTGGGTGTAGTGTTAAATATGCAAAAGTTCTCGTCGTATGGTCTGAATGAGGCGTCTTGACAAAGACCGCTGCACCTCTAAGAAGACTTGAGTGTAATGCTAAATTGGCAAAAGTGCTCACATATTAGACGTCCTAGGGAAGTATGCCGTAGGAATTGTGACCACCTTAGGTTTAGAAGTTGGAATATAGGTACATTAACAAAAAAAGTGATGAAAGTAGTGAATACGATGATTTGGAGAAAGATAAATATTTTATGCCTGCAAGAGACTGAATGAGTGGGGTGAGGAGCTAGATTTTTAGATAAATCAGGTTTTAGATTATAGTATACATGAAAAAAATAAAACAAGCAGTTGAGAATGTATTATTGTGGATACTATTTGGAAAAATGCAGTTGTTGGGGTAAGTAGAAAAAGTGATAGGATATTAGCTGTTAAATTAGTCATAAGAAAGGAAATTATTAATGTAATCAATGCTTACACACCACAAGTAGGATTAAGTGAAGCTTATAAAATATAATTTTGGGAAAACTTAGATGATTTAGTAAGAGAAGTTTTACAAAGAGAAAGTTTTCATAGTGTTAGAGAAGCCTATTTAATCTAGGCCCATTATGTATTTTTTTTGTTATTCTCTCTCCTCTTTAGTCCCACATCATGTATATGACCTTCCTCTCTCTTTCTCTCATCTATATATTTGTACTCATGTTTTGTATTTTAGACAAGTGAACATATATACAAGGTTGACTTTTCCCTTCTCTACATGGTATCAGAGCCAGCAGTTCTCCTTGGGCAGATTCCCTCTTCTTAACCGCCTATCCCGCGTGGTCCTCTTCCCTGCCTGCGGCCTGCTGCAGACTGCTCTTCTGTCCGCTGCCTGCTCTTGCCGCTCGGTCTCCTGCCTATCTCACTTGTCCGCTCTGTTTCTCTTCTTCCGCTTCTTCTTCTTCTTCTCCGTGGTTCCACCCCTACCCTCAGGCTTCTTATAGCCTTCCCTCTCTATCCCGTGGGGTCCACCTCTCCCTATTGCTCCTGGTTCAGACCTCTTCGATCTCCTCCAGACCGCACTCTCTTCTCGCGGTCTCTTCTCGCGGCCTGCTCCTCTCGCGGCCTGCTCCTCTCGCGGCCTGCTCTTCTCGCGACCTGCTCCCCTTAGCGCTTCTACTAGTCCAGACCGCGATCTCTTCTCGCGGCCTGCTCCTGCTCGCCTCTAGCGGCCTCTGGCGGACTGCTCCAGCTTGCTGCGACCTGTTTCTACTCGCCACCTTTTGCGTGGTCTTACTCGCGGACTCTTCTTGTCCGCTGTGTTCTGCTATCCGCTGCCTTGTCGCGGTCTCTTCTCGCGGCCTGCTCCTCTCGCGGCCTGCTCTTCTCGCGGCCTGCTCTTCTCGCGGCCTGCTCTTCTCGCGGCCTGCTCCTCTCGCGACCTGCTCTTCTCGCGGCCTGCTCTTCTCGCGGCCTGCTCCCCTTAGCACTTCTACTAGTCCAGACCGCTATCTCTTCTCGCGACCTGCTCCTGCTCGCCTCTAGCGGCCTCTGGCGGACTGCTCTAGCTCGCTGCGGCCTGTTTCTACTCGCCACCTTCTGCCTTGTCTTCACATCGTGACCAGACGGTCTCAGCTCTAGTCGCGCGGTCTCCTCGGTTGCCGGTCTGTTCTCCTAGCCGCAACTCTTCTTCATAACCTCTTCTGCTGATTCTATCGGAACGGCAGTTCCTCCTGCAGACCGCCCGACCACTATTTTGGATGTGCGAGATGAGCTCCGTATTACTACTATATCTCTGACCGGCAAGAAGATTTTTGCGGAATGGGCGCACTCTGTTTGCCGGATTCTGCAATCCAAGGGGTTTCTTCATCACTTGATACAGGTTGTTACCGGTACTCCTACTGACGATTGGTTACGCAATGATGGTCGTGTGCAGACATGGATCCTTAATTCCCTTGATGGCGAGTCTTATCGCCTGGCCATGTACCACGAGACGGCCAAGGGCATGTGGGACGAGCTCCATACCTTTACTCCGGCAAGGGTAGTCTTCTCTATTTGTACGACATTATCACTGCTCTCCAGGCCTTTGATAGCGGTGGCGCGACCGATCTGACCTCCTTTGTTGCCCAGGCTCGGTCTCTGGTCGAAGCTTAGATCCAACATCAGCCTCCTTCTTGGATGCGTGCTCTATGATTCTAAAAGTCTCCCCGCCTCCGGATGTGTCTGGACCTCCTTTTCCAGCCCTTGTCCAGCAGGCCCCTGCTCCTTTATTGCCTCTTCCGTCTTCAGCTCGTGGAGGCCGCTCTGATTCTCGGCGACGTGGTCGGGGTGGACGGCTTTGGCTTAAGTGCTCGTTCTGCGGCAAAGACAGACATCTTGAAGCCACGTGCTATCGCAAGCATGGTCGCCCTCCTCGTCCGCAGACATCTGCTGCTGCCACCGACCCCTCTCCCACTCGTACTGACCTTGACGAGGTTCGTCTTCAGCTCCAACATCTTCATGGACTGCTCAGCCGCCCGCCAGCCTCGGTTGCCTCCGCTGTCTCCATCTCCAATGAAGGTATCGCATGCCTCTCCTCTGGCCCGCGATGGATCCTCGATTCTGGTGCCACTCATCACATCACCTTTGTTCGACCGCCTCAGTACTTGTCTTCACCTCACCAGAAGTACATTACTGTGGCCAATGAAGCATCTGTCCCTGTCTCTGGATGTGCTGATATTCCTCTCGCCTCCTCTCTTCTCCTGCACTCGGCTCTTCACGTTCCGGGCTCTTCTTTCAATTTACTTTCTGTTGGTTGCCTTACTACTGATTTAAATTGCTCAGTGACCTTTACTTCCTCTTCTTTTCTGATACAGGATCAGCATACGCGGACTATCATTGGTAGGGGGCGGCTGCAGAACGGTCTCTACCTTCTTGATGACTCTCCTACTCTCCTCGCATCTGTCTCCTCCTCTGATTGGCATCGACGTCTTGGTCATGCTCCTCTCCCAGTCCTCCAAAAGGCTCTCCCGGATATGTCTCTTCCTACTTTTCAGTGTGAAACATGTATTTTTGCCAAACAACCACGTTCATCTTTTCCTTCTCATTGTACTCGGAGCTCCGTTTCTTTTGTTTTTGTACACTCCGATATATGAGGTCCGTACAAGATTACTAATATTTCTGGCTACCGTTACTTTCTTACATGTATTGATGATTACTCTCGCATGACATGATTGTATCTCCTTTGCGATCGTTCTGAGCTTTCCCGCATCTTCAGGGCCTTCATTCTTGAGACTCACACTCACTTCTCTGCGCCCATTCACACTATTCGTACTGACAATGCGCTCGAGTACACTGGTCATGACTTCGCGACCCTCTGCTCTGAGTTTGGCATTATTCACCAAACATCGTGTGCGTATACTCCACAACAGAATGATGTCGCCGAGCGCAAGAATCGTCACCTTCTTGATGTAGCTCGCTCCCTTATGCTTCAAATGCAGGTTCCCAAACCATACTGGAACTTTGCGCTCTCCACGGCCTGTTTTCTTATCAACCGTCTAACATCTTCCGTCCTCCAGAATGCTACTCCTTTCAGCCTCCTATTTCCCTCCACTCCGCCTTTTCTTGTTACTCCCCGAATTTTTGGGTGTACTTGCAATGTTCACCACCTCGGTCCCTCTACTGACAAGTTGGATCCCCGTGCAGCCAAAAATATTTTTGTCGGCTCCTCGCGCACTCAAAAGGGTTATGTGTGCTATTCGCCTACTACCCGCAAGGTGACTGTTTCTGCGGACGTCACTTTCCGGGAAGATCTTCCCTTCTTTTCTGCTCTGGATGGCGCTCCTGTTCCAGAGCCGTCGTTCGTCCTGTCATCTCTGCTCCCCGTTCCTCATCATCTTCTCCTCCTGCCCAGCCTCCGGTCCATCCACATCCACCTGTTATCCGGGTCTATTCTCGTCGCTCTCCTCATCCCGTTGCCCCACTGCAGTCGGCTTCGACCTCTGATGCTCCACTACCTGCTGCTCCTGCTCCAGCCTCCACCGCTCATCCAATGACGAACTATGTCTCTCTACATCGCCTTTCACTACCACTTCTTCACTTTGCCACATCATTATCCTCTGTTTCTGTCCCTAACTCTGTGCAGGAGGTGTTGGGTTTCTCTATTAGGGTTGGCACAACACTTGTGCACGCAGCGGAAAAGTAAAACATCAAGAAAACCCAAAGAGATGCGGATCGAGCCATGACAGTTGAATCAAGAAGTTAACAAAACTAGGCAAAAATTACCTCGGTGGCGTTGAGTCACAACTCAACGGAGAAGCTCCAAACTTTGTCTGCTTGCTGGTGGCGAGTTCTACGTGGAATAGTATCCACGTTTCTGCAGAAGTCCACACGAGCGGGAGAACGCCGAGCTTTCCGTCGCACGGAAGATCGGGAAGGAGAAGACCGCACCTTTGCTTTCCCACGGACTGCTAGGTCCGCGCCAGGGATTGCAGCGCCAGCGACGATCGCCGGAGAAAAGGTGGTCAAGGGAGAAAACACGGCGGCGGAACTTTTCCGGCGGCGGGATCGGGATCGGCGGAGCGAACGCGGAACTCCTTCCGTCGGGTTCGATTCGCACAGAGGGGATAGATCGCTCATATTCCCGAAACCCTAAGTGTTATATTTATACTTAAAGTATAAAATAAACTCAGGAAAATCGCTATCCGCAGACCACCCAGAACTAGGGTTCAGAATCGGCGAGAATGAATCGGTGAGAATCGGCGACAATCGGCGAGAATCACTGAGCAGGTTCGGTGAGAATCATTCGGCGAGTATCACATTGGATCGGCGAGAATCAGAGTACAATACTCGACGATTCTCGCCGATCGTCGAGCCACGCTCGACGACACATAATGATACTCGACGATCGTCGAGCCGCGGTCGACGACAATAGCCAAGGTAGTCGATCGTCGAGAATCAACAATTGATTCTCGACGATTCTCGTCGATCGGCGAGAATCAGCAAGGTGATTCTCGTCGATCGGCAGGAATCAGAAGACCATTCTCGACTAATGTCTTTGACCCTCGGACGACGAACCTAACCAGCCCTTCAAGGCAACCTTTGCCCAACCCGATGATCCTATAAGGCAACACCTTGCCCATAACCCTATTCAGGTCGGTGATTGGTAACCTTTACCAACACAGTCAGTCATCCAACTTCTCCACATCTCTTATGTGCGACCCTGGAGGCTCATATTGCGTTGGCAGTGAGATTAGATGTTTGACCACTTCCAGATCATCATGGTAACTCCAACAGACTCCCACTTGATCTCGAAAGTATCAAACCAAAAACCTCACAAACAATGAGCGGCATCTAGCAATGCATCATTGCTCCCCAAGCAATAAGAGTTTATAACTCATAAGCCTATATGACCAATGTATCAGCGTTGTCTTTGTCCCTTTGTCCCTTACATCCGGAAAGAACTAGAGGCATGGACCGTGTCACCCTCGTTTTAGCTCAATCCAAGTTTTCATGATCCAGGACGGACTACCAGAGAATGGTGAGTCCAATATCACATATTGACTCAACCAAGCATGGTCATGCATTTCTCAGTCCAGTTCCATCAAGGGGCCCATGGATGCAACTCCTGTCATACAGGAAGACAAATCCCATATCTGCTCACACACAAACACCCAAATGATTCGTAACATGCCCAACGACCACCCTTATCATCAACTTTTCTCAAGGAAGACTTTAGATGGCATCAAAGCACGCTCTTCCTCACTTGATGAATGCTGTGACTTCAGGTCAAAGGACCACAACACCATTGTCAATTGAGACCTACTCGTGACACTATTGGATGACAATCCACAGAGTAGTCTCAGGTTGGGTCTGTCCAGTACAACTTGTTCACTAACAAATACCCACGTGATGACTTGATATCGCAATATCATGACCTGTGAGAACCAGTCATCAGTCAACACACGTGCTAGCCTCCATGTATCATCATCACCCTTAGTTTCTATGATGATACTTGACCAGGGACCTTTAAGAATGAAGCTTCAAATAAATCATGGGCTCTCACATTCAAGTCACGTACTTGATGTCCCATGGAAGCAAACATTCTAAGGGTATCTATTATGTTAACATTTAACTATCATATATAGAAAAACTCATAATAAAAGAATTTGCCATTAATTATAAAAGAAAAACTAGGTACACAGTTCATCATATGAACAAACAGCCAACAAAATACAAGATAACATGCAATCCACAAGATTCTCGCTAGAGTTGATCATTTAGGTATCGTATACCCATCGATCTAGTATGACCATCATGCTTTCTCTGCGCGAGAGGCTTTGTCAGCGGATCCGCAATATTTTCCTCAGTCGGCACTCTGCAAATGTTTACATCTCCTCGTTCGACAATCTCACGAATAAGATGAAACCGCCGGAGTATGTGCTTGGAGCGCTGATGGGATCTAGGTTCCTTAGATTGTGCAATTGCACCATTGTTATCACAGTAGAGAACTACGGGACCAACAATGCTAGGAACTACATCAAGCTCGCCGATGAATTTCCTAATCCATACAGCCTCCTTCGCTGCATTAGCTGCTGCGATATACTCGGCCTCTGTTGTAGAATCAGCAACTGTCTCTTGCTTGGAACTCTTCCAGCTCACAGCTCCTCCATTCAGGCAAAACACAAAACCTGACTGAGACTTGGAGTCGTCTCTATCAGTTTGGAAGCTAGCATCCGTGTAACCACTTACAACGAGCTCTTCCTCTCCACCATACACCAAGAACACGTCCTTAGTCCTTCTCAAGTACTTCAGGATATTCTTGACTGCAATCCAGTGACATTCACCGGGGTCTGACTGATACCTGCTAGTCATGCTCAAAGCAAAGGAAACATCGGGTCGAGTACATAACATCGCGTACATGATTGATCCAATTGCCGAAGCATATGGAATCAAATTCATGCGGTCCTTATCTTCACAAGACTTTGGACACTGGTCCTTAGAGAGATTCACACCATGAGACATGGGCAAAAATCCTTTCTTGGACTCAAGCATGTTGAACCGCTTCAACACCTTTTCGATGTACGTACTCTGGGTCAAACCCAACAACTTCTTCGATCTATCTCTATAGATCTTAATACCAAGTATATAAGTCGCTTCGCCCAAATCCTTCATTGAAAAGCAGTTCCCTAGGTTGTTCTTAACAACTTTCAGGGTAGGAATGTCATTCCCAATCAACAGTATGTCATCTACATACAATATCAGGAAGACAACAATGCTCCCACTGATTCGCTTGTAAACACAAGGCTCATCTTCATTCTTGATGAAACCAAACTCTTTGATTTTCTCATCAAAACGAAGATTCCAACTTCGAGAGGCCTGTTTCAGTCCATAAATGGACTTATTCAGCTTGCATATTTTAGTGGCTTCATCTGGGGATACAAAACCCTCGGGTTGTGTCATATACACTTCCTCAAGGAGGTTTCCATTAAGGAAAGCCGTTTTGACATCCATCTGCCAGATCTCGTAGTCATAATACGCAGCAATAGCAAGCAATATCCTAATGGACTTTACCATGGCAACAGGGGAAAAAGTTTCATCATAGTCAATACCATGAATTTGCTTGAAACCTTTAGCCACCAGTCGCCCTTTGAATGTCTGTACATTCCCATCCATGTCGGTCTTCTTCTTGAAGACCCACTTGCACCCTATGGGTCGTACCCCTTCAGGTGGTTCCACCAAGTTCCAAACTTGGTTTGCATACATGGAGTCCATTTCGGATTTCATAGCCTCAAGCCATTTGTCGGAGTCCGGTCCATTCATAGCCTCTTGGTAGGTTGCTGGTTCATCATCATGATCCATAAGCAACACATTACCTATTTGAGACACGAGAAATCCATATCTCTCAGGCTCAAACCTCGGTCTACCAGATCTACGTAGGACTTGTGTTCCCTGAGCAGGTTCTCCAGCTACAACATCTTGTAGTCCTATCTCAGAATCCAATTCCGGTTCATTCACTACATGTGGTTCTTGAACTTCTTCAAGCTCTACCTTTTCAGTCTTTCTTGATAAGAACTCTTTCTCCAAGAAGACACCAGTCCTTGCGACAAACACTTTGCCCTCAGACGGTAGGTAAAAGTAATACCCTTTCGTTTCCTTAGGATATCCCACCAGATAACATTTATCTGATTTGGGTTCCAGCTTGTCAGGCATTTGACGTCTTACGTATGCCTCACAGCCCCAAATTTTAATGAACGACATACTAGGACGCTTCCCAGTCCATATCTCATATGGTGTCTTCAGAACCGTTTTCGTTGGAGCGCGATTCAATGTCATTGCAGCAGTCTCTAAAGCAAAACCCCAAAAGGAAACAGACAAGTCTGCAAGACTCATCATCGAACGTACCATGTCTAACAGAGTACGATTTCTCCTCTCAGACACACCATTATGTTGTGGTGTTCTAGGTGGAGTGAGCTGTGATACAATACCACACTCTTTCAGATGATCACGGAACTCATGACTCAGGTATTCGCCACCTCGATCAGATCAGAGTGCTTTAACCCTTTTACCCAACTGGTTTCTACTTCATTCTTGAACTCTTTGAACTTTTCAAAGGTCTCGGATTTGCACTTCATAAGATACACATATCCGTATCTACTGAAATCATCAGTAAATGTAACAAAGTAGAAATACCCTCCTCTAGCCATGGAACTCATGGGTCCGCATACATCACTATGTATAACACCCAAGAGATCCTCAGCCCTCTCAGTATAACCAATGAAAGGAGCTTTAGTCATCTTGCCTAACAAACAAGATTCGCATCGCTCAAATGATTCATAATCAAATGAGTCCAAAAGTCCATCTCTATGGAGCTTGGATATGCGCTTCTCGTTGATATGGCCCAAACGACAATGCCAGAGAAACGTAGGGTTCGAGTCATTTGTTCTTAGTCTTTTATTATTTTCTACATTATAGATCAGATGGTACAAGTTCAAAACGTAAAGACCATTAAACAATTGGGCTACAGCATAACAAACATCATTCTTAAATATAGAACAACAATTGTTCTTAATTATAAAAGAAAATCCAATCATGTCCAAACATGAAATAGATATAATGTTTCTAGTTATTGCCGGAACAAAATAACAGTTATCTAATTCTATTACAAGCCCACTGGGCAAAGAAAGACGGTAAACTCCTACGGCTACAGCAGCAACTCTTGCTCCATTGCCGACGCGGAGGTCCACCTCCCCTTTACTCAGCAATCTTCTCCTTCCCAGTTCCTGCACATTTGTACAAATGTGAGAACCACATCCGGTATCCAATACCCAAGATGAAGGAGCAGAAAGGTTTATCTCTATAACGTAAACATTAGAAGCGGAAGTCATACCTCCCCTCAATTTCTGCAGACCCTCAATATACGAAGGACAGTTCCTCCGCCAATGACCAGCCTTGCCACAGTGGTGGCATTTCCCATCCTTCACCGTGCTTTTCTTTTTCATCAGTGCTGAAGACTTGGGCTCAAGATATGACTTAGGTCCTACCTTCGTCTTCTTGGAGCCCTTGGCTTTGCCCTTGCCCTTATGCACCATCAGTATGGGGCTGGCAGGCTTGGCCTTCTTCATGTTGATCTCGGCAGTTCTTAACATGCCTAGGAGTTCGGGCAGTGTCTTGTCTATCTCGTTCATATTGTAGTTCAAGACAAACTGCTCATAACTGTCCGGCAACGATTGCAGGATCAGATCCGTGGCCAACTCTTGACCAAGAGGAAAACCCAGCCTTTCAAGGTTCTCTATATACCCAATCATCTTGAGTACGTGAGTCCCTACTGAGTCTCGAACTCCCATCTTGCACTGAAATAACGCTTTCGTGATGTCGAACCTCTCTTGACGAGCCTGCCCTTGAAACATTTTCTTGAGATGCTCGTCAATCTCCTTGCACCCCATGTTCTCATGTTGCTTCTGAAGCTCAGAGTTCATGGTGGCAAGCATAAGGCACTCGACATCCAAAACATCATCAGTATACTTCTTATAAGTATCCTTCTCAGCACGGGAAGAGTTCCCGGTTGGCACCTCGGGGCTTCTTCTTCCAAGACATAGAGCTTTCGCTCTTGCCTGAGAACAATTCTCAGGTTCCTATACCAGTCCATATAGTTTGTCCCGCTGAGCTTATCCTTCTCAAGGATAGCTCTCAGAGACAGCGTGGAGTGTGAAACGCTTGCCATGGAATTCTACAAGAATTTATGCAGAATAAAATCAGTACCTACATTTCAATTGCAATTTATTCTAATTAGGACTTCAATTAAAATACTCCCACTATTTTATTCGAAATGATAGCCCTCACTAACAATTCGGAGAGTTCATGCGAGCTACTCTCTTAGTGGACAAGATCCGTATTTCACCAACACAATGAGTCCGATTTGGCGTTCCTCTCACGATGTGGTTATTTAGGTAGGCAACGCTTGCCAATTGCATCCTCATGCAATTCTTGTATGGTTGGTGAATAACTCCTTATTCGCATCCATCATATGGTGCATGCCGACCCTATGCCTCTAGGCACTCAACCTTTGAGGTCACCTAGTTAAGCTGAACCCGATGTCAACAGTGGGATATCACAATTATCCGCTCGCACCCTTACCAAGATAGATTAATGCACCTTGCTTTGGCAAGCCCACATTTCATCGATCGAGGCAGGAAGAGTGTCATCCATCGGAAGGCATCCGAACACTTAATATTAAAAGAAGGGATTTCAATTTTAGGTTAACAATTAACCATGATCAACATTTGATCAATGTGCACATCCAAAGAAAAACAATTCTTCTAAAACCACATGCATCCCTTATGTGCACATCCTGACACCATCAACATTTGATAGAAGGAAGGGCTAAATCTGAACATCCGGAAATTTCCAAATCCTCAGATTTACATGCATTGGACAAAGGCAAAGACAGCTCAACTTAAGCAGTAGACAAGCTCATCTCTCTATGTTGGATTCAAAATCCAAAACATACTCGAGGGATGGTTACTGCTAAGGAGACAACAATTTCTAACACTTAGAAACACCACCGAAATTCCAATCGTTCTTGGCGAAGTGCCAAGACTAAATCTAGATATTTAGAACGCTTCTAAATTTCTAGGTTTACACGCATTGGAATAAGACAACTTCCAAAACAACAGTCATGGCCGGAACCTCCCTCTGATACCACTGTTGGGTTTCTCTATTAGGGTTGACACAACACTTGTGCACGCAGCGGAAAAAGTAAAACATCAAGAAAACCCAAAGAGATGCGGATCGAGCCATGACGGTTGAATCAAGAAGTTAACAAAACTAGGCAAAAATTACCTCGGTGGCGTTGAGTCACAACTCAACGGAGAAGCTCCAAACTTTGTCTGCTTGCTGGTGGCGAGTTCTACGTGGAATAGTATCCACGTTTCTGCAGAAGTCCACACGAGCGGGAGAACGCCGAGCTTTCCGTCGCACGGAAGATCGGGAAGGAGAAGACCGCACCTTTGCTTTCCCACGGACTGCTAGGTCCGCGCCAGGGATTGCAGCGCCAGCGACGATCGCCGGAGAAAAGGTGGTTCAAGGGAGCA